>VYZM01016742.1:0-28607 GCA_013398915.1 Dromas ardeola
AGTTTGTCCAACACATCCCTAACTAATCTCATTCAAAAACATAATTGACATGCTTAGTCAATAGTATTGTTTTTCACAAGTTGCAAGAGTTGAAAAGGTTGATCTCTTTCTGGGGAGAGAAATTCTGTCCAAGTGAAAATTTTGCATAAGTACGTGCATCTTTGCCTTTTTTTGTGGGATGAAATGTGATACCATTAGCTGGCTTTTGACCTTCTCATATCCAAAAGAAAAAACTCTCTATCATAGAAAAAAATCACAGTGCATTTGGAGAATATGATTTTGAGCTATTGCTTACTGTGTTTCCTGTGTTTATAAGGAAATATAAAAGAAATTGTACCTTCAGCTAACCTGGATAATCATTAATGGACAGAACTTCTCCATTGGGCCCCACACAAAGTTTTCATCAAATATCTCAAAATTACTTTTGTCTGTTTATTTTTCTCTTTGGGACATGCATGGTTTGAATGTTTTGGAGGAAGATGGTATCTGTTAATGGAGGTTTTAAGGAAGGTGGTATTTGTTGATATTTCCGAGTTATAATTTGCCTGAATTAAAAATATCTTCATTTAATGCAGCATGAACAATACCCTTTGGGGCCACCTTAAACAGATGTTTTAACTGCCTTGGATATTTCACCATATCAAGTCATTCTGATTTTTAGTGCAAAGATTTCTTCTTAAGAACCGGTTTTGTCTTTGGGCATATTTTTTTTTAAAATAGTTTCTTCTACTGATTTAATTAAGTCTTTGCTCCTCTGTTGATTCCTTTATGCTAGGCTGAGTTTTTTATTATTCTTTTGCATATTGATGATCCCTCCTCCATATCACTCATATCTAAGTTATGTAGATCATAAAATCCTAGCATCATAGAATCATCTAGGTTGGAAAAAACCTTTAAGATCATTGAGTCCAATTGTTAACCTAACACGGCCAAGTCCACCACTAAACCATGACCCTAAGCACCACATCTACACATCTTATAAATACCTCCAGGGATGGTGACTTAACCACTTCCCTGGGCAGCCTGGTCCAATGCCTGCCAAACCTTTCAGTGAATATTTTCCTAATACCTAATCTAAACCTCCCCTGGTACAACTTGAGGCCATTTCCTCTTGTCCTATCACTTGTTACTTGGGAGAAGAGACCAAGCCCCACCTTGCTACAACCTCCTTTCAGGTAGTTGTAGAGAGTGATAAGGTCTCCCCTCAGCCTCCTTTTCTCCAGACTAAACAACACGAGTCGCCTTAGCTGCTCCTCACCGGACTTGTGCTCTAAACCCTTCACCAGCTTTGTTGCTCTTTGAACACGCTTCAGCACCTCACTATAGTGAGCGGCCCACTATTCAAGGTGCGGCCTCACCAGGGCCAAGTACAGTGGGACAATCACTTCCCTAGTCCTGCTTACCACATTATTTCTGATACAAGCCAGGGTACTATTGGCCGCCTTGTCCACCTGGGCACACTGCTGGCTCATATTCAGCCAGCTGTCGACCAGCACCCCCAGGCCCTTTTCTGCTGGGCAGATTTCCAGCCAGTATTTCCCAAGCCTGCAGATGATTACAAGTATTTGAATTGGAAAAAAAAAATCTTAATTATGAACTCATTAAAAATTTATTTTTCAGCTGGTATTATTATGTTTAATTCCAGTGTATAGAAAACAAGAATATAGGCTGCTATATACACATATATACATGCATATATATGTATAAAACATAGTGTTGTACACAAACACACTAAATTTTTCTGTTGGGAATATTTTCATAAGAAGATCTTAAAGAATCTCTTAAAAATACTTTTTTTGTCTAATCCACTATGTAGGTAAAACCCTTCAATATCCTCCAAATCTTTCCTTTACACATTCTTGACACCCTGCTCTTTGACCGTTAGCGGCAGCACAGAGTTCCGACCCCCAGCCTCCCAACACCCTGCCCTCTGACCAACGTCAGCAGGATGCTGCCCACATTATCCATGTATGTTATGATTCTCTCAGATCACACTATCATTGGTGGAGCCAAGGAGTGGCGTGACTCTTGCCCACATTCAAAAGGCTTTTGCACAATTGGCTGTTGCTGCCAGCTGATCTGGAAACCAAGTGTCCCTGGCAGCCCACCGGAGCTACAACATGATTTATAATCCTATGTTTGCTATCGGTGATTGGGTGAGTCACCACATGGGCAGGTCATTGCCCATATGTCAGGTCATCTTTCTCACCTCCACAACAAAGCTTTATTTTATACTGTGTTGTCAGACACCAATAGTGTTTGGACCACAGTTCTTCACTCCCACAATCATACGCTGGTATTACCCACAGGAACAGTAATGACTGGCAGAGCCACGCATGGTGATAAAGTCAGTGATGTAAATGTCAGCTACTTGCTTGATCATGTACCAGAACTTGATATTTATAACAGAACCAACTGGAAAGCTGTTGCTCATGAGTCTGAGACTCACAGAAATTGTCTCCGTAAAGGGAGATGCTGAGAGAAGCCATTCTCCATAAGCTGGAATTTGTTCATTACATCTACTTACACCCTAAGATGTAATAATCTTTTACAAAATTGAAGGTTCTGTGCTGCTTTGGTGGCATGGAAATCCCGTTAGCATTGAATTATATCTTACCTTTTTTTACATAGAGCAATTCAAGAATAAGAGTAGGATCAGTTTCAACAGGACACTGCAAATAAGGACTTGTGGGAATGCTTAAAAGTTCACACTTCTGTTTGCCTTAATGATATCTTGCAATAAGTGTTGAAAATTAATGCCATAGGATACTATTGCACAAAATTGTTTCTTGTTTAATAGAGGTTAAACATAGATTGTGCCTGTGGTTTTAGTTGGCATGATTATAGGTGTGTTCTGAGTAATTATTACAAAAATCCCTCATTCAAGACTATGCATTCACTAAAGCTGATCCTCAGCATTTTGCATTTTCAAGCAACTTTTTGTGTCAATACTAAAATGCATTCTATGCTGATTTGTAGCATCGTAAACCCCAGAGCAAACAACGGATTGTATCTCACACCAGAGTCTTTGAAATAATTTGTAATTGTTTACATTTTAATTTTTATTTAGTGAAATTGGCCAAATAAATCTTTAACATAACCAACAGGAAGAAGCACTAGTAAACTTGGAAAAATTATTAAAACAGCATGATCTATGATATTCTGAGGCATTGCATTTATCAGCTGGACCTAATTCTATCCCAGAAGCATCCTTCCTGGTCTGTGAAACTTCAGTTTTTTCCATGATCCTGTTGTGTTTCAAGTTTGCTTAATACATGTGCATGACCACAGCTTCCCACCTCCTTTTCCCGACTATAAAATGGTGAAATCACTTTCATTTGATGCCTCAACAGCTATCTACATTGCCTAACTTAAAAAAGACCATTAATTTTGAAAAGTTAGGATAAAAATTAAAGGCTGCGAAGACTGAAAAGTCCATTTTCATGTTTTTCTAGTGAGGATTAAGTCAACAATTCCCAAGAAGACAGTGATTTTGTAACATTTACAACCCAATAACATTTCAAAGAACATCAGTGTCTCTAAGGATTATATATTCACTTCTTCAAATTTAGTAATATTGACATGAGTGGGAATGAAATCATGTATTTGTAATTCATGAAAGTTTTGAGATCAAGCTTGCAAAATACAGGAAATATTTTCCAACAACATGTATGCCTAACTTTTGTTATGGACACAGTAGTTCATAATAACTGGTCGTTTTCTAAGAAAACTGACTGCTACCCTAGTATTGAAAACAGTAATGGTAGCATTTTTAAACTCCTAAGAAGGCACAAATGTGACTTTATGTTATATTTTTGCCATGATTATCTGCAAGTGTGGTCTATTCTCTGCCTGCATGCATCAGAATATTGGAAGTCACTTATTTTTCTCAAAAAATATTATTTATTAAACTACTTTGAAGATTCGCCTGAGGACTTTTATTCTTAATTATACAGACATATGCATATACTCAGTTTTATAACAATATAGGATGTGAAATCTTATGTCAGAATCTTTCCTATATCTTAGCTACTTTGACTCTTTTCCCCTACATCAGACATTTCTCACTGAAATTGCTTAACTGTGTTTGGTAGGAATCATATGTTATTTCTCAAACTGTCTACCTTTCTTGTATGCATTTGAGGATACAGCTGAATAAACATTCAGTAAAATGTTTGATTTACTGAACACTGTGTAAAAACCCTCCCTCAAGAATTTTCTATGCAGTTATAAGTAACCCTGGTTGATAATAGAAACCAATGATTATTCTTTACACGCAAAGGAGCACTGACATATCTTTTGCATACAGTCTTTCGATTCTTATTTGTATATCAAAATTATCCTTTGTTGTTTTATTCATTTCCTTATGGTAGGCAACGGCATCTGATTTAAACGAAGGAGCAGAAAGGCTTACTGTACAGAAATGTCACACTAGGCTTAAAGCTCTTTTCTCAGTAGAGTCCTAAACATTCACAGTAGCATCTTTGCTATGCATAAGATAAAATCTGTGGTTTATAAGATCAAAACAATTATCGCTTAGTCTGACTGTGCTCATCTTTTTTTCATTTCCGTGAAAAATATTAAAATTAAATATTGTCCTTTTCAGAATTGAAATTGGTCATGTTCGCTTTTGGATATGTTATGCAAACATATTTCTTTCTGTGAGATTGTTGTGGTATATGTCAGCTATTTCCCTCAAGACTACTCTGAGACATAAGTTCCATTTTAAGAGATCATTTTTCAAAGTTCTGGACCATCCTTCTCATTTATAACCATAACCACCAGCAATCCCAGTAGGACCTTTCATAATAATTGAGTAATTCTGCAATGGCTTATGCTTTCCCCAACTGAAACACTAACACATAACAACCTTTAAGTTTCTGTTCAAACATTACAAAGAAGTAAATATAAGAATAAAATAAAAAATTACTTCAAATTCACTCACGATGAAGTGAATTTGAAGTATGTTTGCCTGTATGCTTTTCAGTATATTTTTACCATGCTTATTCTACTAGTTCTTTTTCCTCTTTTCCTAGGTTTACTCTATTGTTTCTTTACTACCTTTCTATAGAACAATTCTTATACTCTTTGTTATTGAGCCAGCATCAGACTTACATGTTCAGTGGCTGTGGCATGTTTGATATCCCATTTTTACCTGTACAAGTAGGTTTTTCTTTCAGCACAATTTCATAATAAAGAAATTGTAATATTCTTGTGAATCCTCTTTGTCTTCATGCTCTGTTTTTTATGAAAGATTTGCTGCAGTACCCTGTTATGATTTGCAACAGCTGTCAATCCATTCTACCTTTTTTTAACTGAAGCCCTAAAAAGGTCTGTGCCCATATTGAAACTTCAGTAAAAGAGATGAATTGGCTTGTATGGCATTTTATGTCTTCATCTAGGACTCTGTTAATGCAAATTGCAGTCAACAGGTGTCTGTAAAGTATTGTTACATGAAGGACTGCTACTGAGATGGATGGGTTAACCGTCAAGTCTTGATTGCTCCTTAGGTCCAAGCAAGAACCTAGATAATTAAAATATAATCTTCTTTCCTAAGAAATGAAGTTATTTTTCAAGTTCATGAAATAGTTTAATCAATTTTTTTTTCATATTTTTGAAGGTGTCACTTTGGTGTCGTATAGGCCTTCTCTTGGGACTTGATCAGACCTGGGCTGCAGGGCAGGTGATCTCTGCAGAGCCTGTGGCCCCAGCTGCAGCCTGCCTGTAGGTTAAGATGAGAGCTGGGTGACAGCCATGAAAGGAGGATATGCCCTGTAGGAACCAGGGAGTTACAAAGCAGCTTCAGAAACAAACGCGTCATCTAATCAAACAACGTAAAAGAAACATGAAAATTCATAAGCTAGAGACCTTGGAGTGGAAAGAGAAGCAGACAAAATGAGATTGGGCACTGCCAGAAGTTTCCCCACTGTCCCTGCAT
Organism: Dromas ardeola; assembly: GCA_013398915.1. Taxonomy (NCBI): domain Eukaryota; kingdom Metazoa; phylum Chordata; class Aves; order Charadriiformes; family Dromadidae; genus Dromas; species Dromas ardeola. Next base: position 5,939 of record VYZM01016742.1, read on the forward strand.
CCTCTGTGCAGATGTGAGGATGTGAGCGCTTCCTCCCTGCCGGACACCATGAATCTCGTCACTCCAGCGAATGGACTGGCCGTACCAAGTGCAACCGGTAGAGCCCCACACCTCGGGTGCGTGTATGTGACCTCCTGGGGCGATTTCTCACCAGTGCACGGATTAGCCGGCTGCAGGGAGGTGCACGGGAACACAGAACACCAGAGCACCCCCACAGGTACACAGAACCCCGGAGCACACACACGAGGTGTGTGTGTGTACACAGTGAACCGGCGCGCTCAGGAAAGGGGGTGTGTGCTGGTAACCTGAAGGGGCCAGGAAGTGAATGTAACTGTGTGAACGTAGATGCATGGGATAGGAAATATTTGGAATTAATTCCTGAACAGTGCTTAGAGATCTTTTTATTGGGATTTATTTTTTGTAGCGGTGATACTGATTCTGAATGTATAGTTCACTGATTGCTGATTAATTACATGTGACTAATAAATCAACAAATGCCATTCCCTCTTCAGTGCTTTCCTCCCACCTGGACGATCTTTCTTGCCTGCCTTTCACATTCACATCAGTTGAGGTAAAATGGAAGTGCATATCAAACACAGACATTTCCAAGCTGGTTTAAGAAATAGCTGAAATATTCACAGAATGTGATTTTAATAATGAGTTCTACATACAGAGAAAGGGGAAAAAAAAAAGCAAAAAAACCCCAAAAAACGCTGATAACATGACAAAAGAAATTACAGCTAAAATCCTCCTTAAGGCATATTCAGGGATTTTATCCACTTTTTGTAAATATTGATAATGGGGAATTTCTAAATCTTCCAGAATACATTTAAAAAGGTGAATTAAATTAGCTACAAAAAAACCCTACACATATAATGTTCTGAACAAGGAAAACAATCTTTTGCATAAACAGGTTCTGACATTTGTCAACTGTACTATAGTAAGTTTGCTAAGGGAAAGTTTATAGTTTCTTAAGAAAACTTAAGCCCATTGTTTTTTTTTTAATCATACCTGACACTCTCTCCTTCAAGACATATTTTTCTACTGTAGTGTAAATATCCCATCCAACAGAGATCAATTTGTGCCAAGTTATTATTTGCATGACGGTTAGAATAACACAAACACACAACATATTTTTAATAATTAGCCAGGCATATACAAGAATAATTTAATTATTCTTTTTTTTTTTAAATTAGCCTTGGCTAGCTTGAATATTTTTTTTCCTGGTTGTACGTCATCGTTCAAGTTGTTTTACAAACATGGACTCCTTTTCTGTCTTGTTAATTCGATATATTTAATTGTAAGTAGTTTGCTTGTGGTGAACTAAAACTTTATTGCTTAAGCTTTTAAATATTGTTTTGAGGTGCAATTGGTTGGGTAGAAACTTGGACAGAACCTTGGATTCTGTTTTTTTCTAAAGCATACCACAGCTCCATGGGCCAGTCTGAGCCACTGAAACATTAAATTTTATTCACACAAAACCATGGAAGCGGTAACCATATATGTTTACAAGACAAAAGGCTTTTCACTGCAAATATTTCACATAAAATAAAAACTATGAATTATTTTATCTATCTGAACTGTCATAATTTAAATATTTCCAGTAAGTTACAGTTAACAGCTCTAGAGATGCACACTTTAAGAATGAGCTCGGGTAAGATCTATTAAGAAAGCAGCATTACATCTACTTTGGGGTAGTTGTCATCTTTTTTCATACTGCGGTTCATAAGAAGGAAGCATTCATTTAGTCCCATGTACAAAATCCCAAAATACTCATAGTATTTGTGAAATAGTCAGATGCAGAATACACCTTGAGAAAGGAATCTTGACATCTTCATTCATGCAAGCCTTGGATGCAAGCCTTGCTGCACCTCTGGGATGTCATTGTCTCCTTCATTCAAGATGGAATGGTGCAGAACGGGAATTTCTTCACAAGGTTCTGACTGGGAATTGACTTTCTGATCTTCTGGTATATAAAATGACTGTACCATGTAGCATAAAGTGACTGACCCAAGTTCTAGTGTGTGCTCTGAGGACATCCCATTTGTGGCCAACTACAACTGATGGTCAGTCTCCACCTCCAGCTTTGGGCATGTTTGAATTCTCTGCAGCCAACCAGCCAGCCATTTGCAGTTCTGAAATGTTGCCTTACTGACCTATTTTTGTCCTTCCTTTCAGATGGAACAGTAAGTACAGAGAATCATCCCCAAATTTAGTAAAACTCTTAGAGTTTTGTTCTCTTCAGTGGGATGAAACAACACCTTGCCACATGCTTCTTAAAATTGATTATAATATATTTTCTCTATTCTACACATTCTAGCCATGCTAGATGTTCCAAGATGTTCATAACATTTCTGGCACTGCTACAATATTTCATAAAGTCAATGTACATAGATTGTAAACTTGACATGATTGGTTTGGTTTTGTTCTTCTTATACACCAAATAAAACTCATGAATATTAGAGATGAGAGTTTTGGAAATAAATCACTTTATCTATTCTACTTACCCTATACCAGTGTGATCTCATGCTTTATATGCTGTAGGTAACCTCTATCAGTACTGTTTTCATATTTAACTTCTGAAATGTAGTTCTTCAACGTGCCATCTTGAACTTTGAAAGTAATAAGGACATTCCCAGATTCTTAATTCTCAATTTAAAGATGGTACTTTCAGTCACTGTATTTTTAACATGCTTAGCTAATATGAATCAGACTAACAAACTAGTTAGTGGCTCAAACAGATTTCAAAAAACTCACCTGAGTGTTAAAACTATGTCTACCTAAGCCTTATACTATTCTGTTTCATTATGCAGACAATCTAAAAAAAAAAAAATAAAAAAATCTGTTATTCTTAAAAGATGAGAATTAAAACTCTTTCATAGCTAGAAAAGTCCTTTTTTAAAGAAGTGGCAGAGAATGACCATTTTTTTGTGTACGAGACCCAGCAGCAGATTCCATTGCCACACCAGACCTCTCAGGAATTCACAAAAGCAGTTCTGTGCTGCTGAGTTCATAAAAAGGAGTCAAAGCTTCTGCTGAAATTTTTCACAAAAAAAGCTTTTAAACTGATAAAGAAGCATAATGGGCAATCACTTTGCTCAATGATGTGTTTCTATCATCTAGTTGAATTACTTAGACGTTGCATGCAGTACCAATGAATATATATAGGAGAAGAAGTTGGCAGTAAGCAGATTCCATTATACCAGTTTAACCTTTTAATTCTTGAAGTGGTATTTTCTTCTGACTTCTGAGCAAATGTCTAACTTGGCAGGGCACATAACAGTTCAAAAACCAGGACATTTATAATTTTTAAAAGTTAATCTTCCTAGATTTACTTAATATAAATGAATCTACAGTAGGACTCTAAATTTCAATAATACTTCTAATAAATCAGGGACTGACTAATCCTATGGCAGTTGGCTTCTTGATTGCCTGAACACATTAAGTACTCATTTTTTAGAAGAAACTTACTTAAAGCGACCTCATATGGTAACGCAAAGGCAACGACAGCAGCTCATTTTCCCAAACTGAGTCATCTTGAGAGAAGAGGTGCCTCGACTTCTTATGTATTTTCTATATTATTGTCAAAATTCTATGGTCTATCTGGCAGATGTATAGAAATATTGTGCTGCTCAGATAGATTATAGACAACCACACTCTGGTTGTCTTTCTATTTATGTATGTGTAAACTAGCAGGAGCTCATGCAGTACTGAATTACACCCATGGAACACCAGTGAAAATAAGAGAATAAGGCAGGGTCTGCTGAGGTCAATTTAAAGTAACAGCATGTAGCCTGCAGTCTCCAGTGAGGGAAAAAAGTCTTAAAATATAGGTTGACCAGGAAAAAGAAGGAGGCAGACTGGCTGATAAACTATGTTACAATAATTATATGCTCTGTGGAGAAATGGAAGATCTTCTATGTTTTCTAGCCAAATACAGTAGAAATAATGAGGAATGAGTGAGGAGAGGCAATGGGAGCAAGGTTTCTGTAATAATAGTCATCAACGACTTTCTGCAACAGAAGTTAAAAACACAAGGGAGGTCTGGAAAATCTTCCCTGAAAGTACTGGGTGTGTGCATGTTTTTTGAAAGTAAAATCAAAAGAGGCTACAAATGCCATTGTGTCTGGACACAGAGATGGAAAACATCCCAGAGAACTAATTATATGAGATTTCTTGAGAATCTGCTCCCAAGTATCATTCTTAAATAATGATGACACTTAAAATTCAATTCTTCACAGTTCTTCCCGTACTCTAAACACTGGGCAGCCAAGAACAGGCTCTCTAAGCAGAATTGGAAAGAGAAGGAACATCTTAAAATTCTCATCTCTTCTCACAGGCCTGTTTACTCAGGAACTTTCCCTAGCCTTTATTCTGCCCCTTTTGAGCAATTTTGCCCCTCAGACTCTTCTAAGACCTAACAATACTAAAGGGAAGGCTGTGAACCTGTCTCTGATCATCATGACAATCTCATCTCATTAGTGACTCGTTGGTACTGAGCTGCAGTAGATCTAAGTGCCCAGTCACGGTTGTCCTCAGAAGAAAGGACAGGGTAAGGGACAGGACAATTGACCTTCACTGGAATACTAAGAGACTGACACTTTCTTCTGAAGAAATTTAGTGTAGACGTTCACAATTCTAGTAAGAAACACATGTTTTTAATTTGTAGGAACCTTGGAATACACACTTAAAGACCACCAATGAACCACTGGAGAAAGTGCATTTAAAATTAAGTTAATGTTCTTTTATATTTACATCTCAAACACCTGAATAATTGTAGTCCTTTCTGGAACTCCTTCAGCTGGTGTGGACAACATGAGCTGTCTTATCAATATCTTCTGGGCAGCAACATCTATGTTATGAACAGAGACTGGGATCTCTTCTAATAAAGACCAGTAATACTAACCTATTGCTCTAATTTAATTTCATTAATTTCATTCATTTTATTTAATTTAATTTTTAATTAAATTTAATTAATTCTATTATTGCAGGATGAGTATACAGGACATTGTCCTTGACTAACAAAATGATCAAGCATTAAAACGTCTTTTTGTGGCAGTGGTTAAACATGTTATTAAATGTTGTTATCCCTTTTCACTGAGGGAAAAAGCTACCAGAAACTGATGCAGAGTCTGAACGTAAAATGTCATTGCATGCACACGGATGCCTGACTATATTATAAAAAACCAAGATGGGATAGGAATCAGTGCTACAAATTTTTCTTTATATATATTAATCATTTCAAACATCCAGTATATTAAGTAATCTGGATCTGGGGGAAAGGGAAAGGCCAGGGGGGAGCAGCAATCTGGGAGAAGCTGGGAAAAAGCTGGGAGGTGGGGGGCAGCAGGAAGATAATACATCATAAGATTGATGTGGGCTTCTGATCTGTATAAATGTACAAATCTAATTTGCATGGGAATCATGGTGTAATGGAACATATATGGTACAACAACATGTCCAGGAAGTCTCATTTACAAAGGCAGCATTTCAAGGACAAAAACACGTAAGAAATTCCACCTGTCTAAACTAGACAGAAAAATAAGTTTGCCTAAAGCAACACACTGGCAACTATGGTAGAACTGGCCCAAACCAGTACATCTTGAATATGGTACCTTTTAACTGCAAAAGTATGAAAGAGTTATCCTTGTTGCTAATAATGAAGGACAGAACCATAAAAAAGCTACAGAGTTGAAAACTGTGTAATATTTCCTAGCCAAGTGAAGTAATCTTGTATAGTGCTCTATGGGCAGAGCTGATCAGCTTGCCTTTAAATTGGGACGGATTATTGTGTTTCTATCAGTAAATCAGTTCTGAATAACAAACCTTCATATGTTTTGCACCAATTTCTTTCTACACTTAGGGCAAAGGAAAATGTCAATAACATCTGTTACTCCACTGAATGCAGAGATACCTATGCACGGCAGGGATTTTAAGAGTTTTCCATGTGGCAGACAACAGTGGCAGGAGCACTGGTTTGGGAGGAAGGGGTAGGGCAGATTGTTGGGTGTTTGGTGGCCCAAGCCATGAAAAGCGAAGACAGAAAGGTTGTCCTATTTTGTCCTTCAGCTTACAGGCTTGATCTAGTAACTGAATAGGAGACAGAAACATCAAAACATCCATGTACCTCAGCACTGCTGTAGCTGGACTGCTGCCATTGCTGTACTCGCTTAGACGGTCTGTCTAATGTAGGCTTACTCTGGCCATTTTTTTGTTCTTTGCTACTAGACTTATATCTTTTTTTCTTTTTCATGTCTAGCCAATTTAAATCACATTTTACTCATTGCCCTTTTTCCCTCAGCATCTTATTCTACCCTAGTCTTTGACCAATCAATAAATGCATGCTTGCATAATACTGCAATTATGTATATCTGTTTCTATTGGATTTAGTTTATGCCATGCTAAAAAAAAATATTTATAATTTTTTGTCCTTTATTAACCTTGTGTCTTTGGAGCCATTACAGACAGAAGGTCTAAGGCAAGAGACAACATTAATTACTGACAATTAAGAAAACAGAAACTGCTGAATTTAATTCAGAGCAGAAATGAATAAGACATGAGGAATAGGATAACAGCTAATAAAAATAGTGAACACACAAAGAAAATAAATCGGAGATTTCTATTTACCCATTACTTCAGTAAAATATGAAGGTGAAAACTTGAAATCTGGTAAGAATTTTTCATTTTATACAGTTAATCTAAAACACTGAAGTGGCCACACAATGGTCATAAAATGGTCACAAGTATCTCATAAACCAAAATAATGGGAGATTATCAAACTGGTAAATATATTAAGACTCTAGAGTGAAATAGGTCCTTCATGATTCAAGACATAAACCAACCAAAGCCTGCTGGGAATTTGAAGACATTTTCCCTATTCAGTTATGAGTCTGCTTCCAGATTTCTTGACATAAGATATGTGCCACTTGTAGATACATTGGATTGGACTGGATTTACCATTGATTTGATTTCAGTGAAAGTTACTATAAACTTTCTGTTTGCAATGTTTTATATGTTTCCCAAAATATCAAATCATGTTTAAAATATTAATAGTTGATATTTATCTGTATAGAGCTACTGGATCTTTGTGCTTATTTTCTTATGTTCTTTACTACAGATGTTCTTCTTTATGCTTTCCTCGTTAACTCAGGTTTTGTCTCATTTCTACTTAAAAATATCCACAGATTAATAAGATCAATAACTCTCCATCCATTTTCCAGCGTGACCATAGTAAATAATAAACACTCAAGAAAACTACTTTAAAACTTCACCAAGAAGTCCAAGAGAAAGGTTCAGTGCCACAAACATATACTGCAATGCATGATAGTGACTACTGTAAATACTCACATTTACTTAAATGGAATTTTCACAGAATTAGTATTTTGTTAGGTGTATAAATTGGACAACCAGAAAATAAGGCTTTCCAAATTAGACACTTCATGTGGAAATGCGGTTTTTATTACAAATTATAATAAATATGTCTAGTTTTAAAACACAAAGTCTTGCTTGGTTTGAAATTTCATAACTCAGCTGTGGAAAATTCAACCTGACTTTTGACCTCCTGTGTTTTAACTTTAAACTCAAGTCTCGATTTATTTCCTTCTGAAAGAAAATCCTTTCAAAAAAAATTTTATCAAATCCCCGGCATTTGTGTTAAAGAATCTGAGTAGATTTTTTATAAAAATCCTAACCTGATTTTTTTACTTCTTAATATAAGAAGTAAAAGTCTTTATTAATTCAAATTTAACCTAAATTTGTACTCCATATCGATGACTTTTTTTTTTTTCACTATTTACATTCATTTGTTTTTCTACCTTTAACTTAATGGAAAAGGAAACTTGTTTCACATAATGGCACAGTCAGCCTCTGCTGTAAGGTGACCTTGTACTACACTATTCCCCAAATACTCGTTTACAATGTTAAGTTTTCTGCCAGCTTAAGTAAATGTATTCTAATTTATTTGTACTTGACAGAATGTTTCTCACTGATAGACAGCTAGTTGAGGAGCGTAAAAGTGTTGTGAAGAAAAACTTGAGAACTTTCCTTTTTTTTCATTGCTGAGGGAGTTAAAAATGATACATACATAAATAACAAATTTGCCTTTTATTTAAGTAAGCTGACAGGGTTTATAACTCATTTGACTTGAAATATAAGTTTACAGATTACAACAGAGAGCCTGAAAAAAATCTAAAAAAGATTTCTGTGATTACAGAAAGGCTGCAAGAAGACAGAAGGAATATGTTTTTTTTCTCTCCCTCTGGCAGATGGAGGAATGGAAAAACTTGAAACAAAACAACCAAATGTCAAGCTTTCAGGCTCTGACCTCTTACGTCACATTCCAGAGTGAAAAAAACCTCAATCCCTGCTAAAGGAAATCTTAAATAAGTTCTTAAATTTTTCCCTATATAAAGTGTTTTGTCTGAAAGCTGTTAAAAATCTTCCATCACATATTTTGTCACATTTATTTACTTGGATCCAAGATGAAGTGCAGACACACTGTACTAAAAGTAAATAATTTTTAAAAAATTTGAATATAGGGCTTTAATACAAATCAGACTGTTTATTTGACACATGGAAATATCTTTCACATGGGTATGATGAATGTCTGTATGTGTTGTGCTTGCATATTTATCACTGCTGACTTACAAAACACTTATTTAATTTAAACTTCAAACATAAAATGTATCATAAATATTCTTTCCAATCCAAAAAACAGTGTAATTTTATCTTGCAGAAGAAATCTTTGTCATTAGAGACATGACTTTTGATTATACTAGCAAAATTATTTTGAATTCATCCGTTTGTTGTATTGAACAGTGTGTAATTATCTCCCTAATTAATTTTTAAAGTAATTAGATATTTCCCTCTGTGCAATAGAAAACAAAAAGGCAAGTTTGAATTACTTATTTATTCCGGGGAAAAGACAGCTAGGAAGTATGTAAAGCAACTTGAATTTATTTAATATTGGGTTAGGTGCTGATCCTGTAAACACTGACCTAGATAAAAAATTTTATGCTCTGGCTGATACGGGTAAGAATTTAGATAGGGCTCTATTTCCAGCAAACAAGAAAAATAACGATTATAGCGATTTATAACAAGAAAGATACACTTAGGGGTGTGATGTAGCTTACAACTTTTATAAACTCCCTAAAATGTAAGCTAACACAGAAAAGTATGTGCAACCTGATGAAGGACTAACTGGGCTTGAGTTATAAGGGGAGCGGAAGTGCTCTTTCTTAGTGTAGCACTCAGGATAACATAGAAATAAAGCCAGGACAGGCTAAAAATGTACAGTTGAGGAAGGTCAGTAGCTGCAAAAAAAAGCTGTGTGTCATTTTCTTGTTCAGATGTAGAAGGAAGCGATGTAGAATATTATAAATCAAGGACAAAAATGTAAAAAGCTGGCTATGGTAGATAGACAGCAATGTCACATCTCATATATCATTCCTGCAAAGCAATCAGATCAAATAAGAAGTTGATTCTTAGAAGTACGTGCTGTGTATATAAATTTCCCCTGTCATGTGTGAGAAGAAGGTACCTCAGGAATAAGTTCAAAATACTCACAAAATTCAAAAAGGGTTCTGCTGTAAGAAGCATAAATTTAAGTAACACAGAGAAGACAGAGACAGCAGTGAACCATAAATCCAGGCTTTTGGGGTAGTATCCTAGATAGTAAGATCTAGATAGTACTAGATCCTTATCCAGTAAAGATCCTAGAGCTTCTCCTAGAAGTTCTTAACTAGCAGGAGAAGGAGATGAATTTGAGGACCTTTATAAGCACCACAGAATCATATAATGGTTTGGTTTGGAAAGTTCATTAAAGGTAATCTAGTTCCAACCACCCTGCCATGGGTAGAGACACCCTCCACCAGAAAAAGTTGCCTAAAACCCCATCCAACCTGGCCTTGAACATTTCCAGGGATGCAGAACTTCTCTGGGTGACTTGTTCCAGTGTCTCACCACCCTCACAGTAAAGAACTTCTTCCTAATATCTAAGCTAAATCTACACTCTTTCAGTTTGAAACTGTTACCCCCTCGTTCTATTGCTGCAGTCCCTAATAAAGAGTCCCTCCCCACCTTTCCTGTATGCCTCCTTTAAGTACAGGAAAACTGCTACAAGGTCTCCCCAGAGCCTTCTCTTCTCTAGGCTGAACAATTCCAACTCTCTCGGCCTGTCTTTGCAGGAGAGGTGCTCCAGCCCTCTGATCATCTTCATGGCCCTCCTCTGGACTTGCTCCAATGTGTCCATATCCTTCCTATGTTGGGGGCTCCAGAGCTGGACGCAGTACTCCAGGTGGGGTCTCACGAGAGCGGAGTAGAGGGGCAGAATCATGTCCCTTAACCTGCTGGTCATGTTTCTTTTGATGCAGGCCAGAATAGGGTTGGCTTTCTGGGCTGCGAACGCCGGCTCGTATTGAGCTTCTCATCCACCAGCACCCCCAAGTCCTTCTCCTCAGGTCTGTTGTCAAGCTGTTCTCCACCAGACAGTATTTGTGCTTGGGATTGCCATGACCCAGGTGCAGGACCTTGCACTTGGCCTGGTTGAACTTCATGACGTTGGCATGGGCCCACCTCTCAAACCTGTCATGGCATCCCTTCCCTCCAACATGTTGACAGCTCCACACAGCTTGGTGTTGTCAGCAAACTTGCTGAGGGTGCACTCAATCCCACTGTCCATGTCATCGAAAAAGATGTTAAACAGCACTGGTCCCAGTACTGACCCCTGAAGAACACCACTTATCACTGATCTCCACTGGGACATTGAGCCGTTGACCACAACTCTTTGAGTGCGGCCATCCAGCCAGTTCCTTATCCACCAAGTGGTCCATCCGCCAAATCCAAATCCATGTCTCTCCAATTTAGAGACAAGGATATCATGCAGGACAGTGTCAAGTAATAGTTTTGTCCTTAAAAACTCATCCAAAAAATGAGAATCAGGGCCCCTCTTCTTACAAGGCAGTGTGTTGCAGTGTATCTAACTCAGTAATGTAGGTAACTCAACAGTTGGCTTGGAGGCTTGCCAGCTGGATCCATCCCTAAAGCAGCTGAACCACAGAGGCAGAAACCCAAACAAGAACTTCCCTCCACTTCTCAAACATGGGGCCAATATGAAAGCAGGAGACAGTGACACCTTGGTGTTTAGGCCTTCTCTCCTCTTCTGCAGCAGACTCTTCCCCCACCTTGTCACTCTTCAGGTTGGAACGCCATGAGTCTTTGGACAAAATTAGAAGTGAAGGCAAATCAGAACAAGGGCAAACAGCTCTCTGTTGTTCTCCTGCTTGGTTAGTCAGCGTTTGTCTTGACATCATGTTTGGCAGAGGCAAGAAAAGCAAGCAGCTTGTGAATGGAGATACTAAGTACCATTGCAAGATGTTTTCTGATAATACCCCAGACATTACAGGCTAGATATCCATTACCTGTGAGAATTTGAAGCATATTTCAGGAAACATGTGGAGCACTAGGAGTGTTCCAGGAAAATGTTAACTGAGATGCCATTACCTAACCTGGACCCATACTAAGACTATGACTGCCAATGAGCTGAGCTATGATGTGAAGCTCTAAAGCCTCACACTCACACAGTTTTGGCAGTTAAATCTTGCTTTCAACAAAATTGGGCTGTTTGGTTAGACTAAAATTGTAAGAAGCACTGGTTTTATTCTGGTTCCCTTGGGAGTAAGTTAGAGATTTACACTGGATCCCACCAGAGGCAGGATCATTTACTACTAAACAGCTCTATGGAGTGCAGAGAATTAAAGTGTTTCCTTCTCCTTTCCTAACCCATTCAGAACCTTAATGCTTATGGAAGAGTTTAGACCACCCTGATCTATATGTTCAAAACAAATAACTTGACATGTTTTGGAAAATATAGTTGTTTTTTTTTTTCAACATGCAAGAAGTGTGGGTGAGAAGTCTTGGCTCTTGTGGTTGACAAGACTTTTTGTATTGTCAAAAATGTGTAGTCAATAATACAAGTTTCCATTGATTTAAAATTATATCCCTAGGTTATAAAACAAGGATAACCTTATCTCCTTTCAGTCTTACCCAGACTTCTTTGGGCTATTGTATGTGTCTCACTATGGTATGCAGAAGTTTTCAAAATGGTAATCCAGCCTCCAGAGATGCACAGTACTTCTGAGTGGAGTCTTCCTGCTGCAGAAGGGACATCCAGAACTGGAACAGGCACTTCCAGAGAAAGTCAGTGTGACAGGATATGGTCACGGCACACCAGCTGCCCTAATCATTACTAAGGGAGTTTATGTTTTGTTTAGTCAATATTACACCAGGAAGAGTTTAAGAGAACGCTTTGAAAGAGGCGTTAACATTTGTAAAAATGGTTTTTGTTTCCTGTTTTATATAAGTAACTGTCATGGCAAATCTGCAAATGATCTCCTACCCTGCTTAGGAACCAAAAAATACAACAGATGGTTGACTATTTCAGCCATCCCCTAGTAGTTTAACTCCTCTTTAATTACACCAGACAGTTAATTTACTTTAAAAAAACTGGGGTCAGGCCCAATCTAAATCATCACGTACAAAAATCAAAGGCTGAAAAGTATGACTGGAACAGATGGCACTGAAGGCATCATGGTTTGAGAACAGCCAAAGACTTATTAGTTTAATATAAATGAACACTGAAAAACACCCAGAAAATTTTACAAGAATATGAATGAACAGAGTTAAGGATATTATTGAGAGTCAGTTGAAAGTCCAAAAGTACCTGCAACATAATAGAACTAAAGGTAGAAATTACTTTTTAAAAATAAAACAAGGGCTTTATTTTGGTGCTTTTCTGTTTTTCAGTTTGTAGGATACCTTATAAAAATGCTAAATTAAACTCATACTGCAGCTTGCATGATGTTTCATTTTGCCAGCAACGTTGTGATTCCATATGTGTTGGCAACTGTGTATTTCTCTTTGCCTAGTTCAGGAACATTACCACATATTTTTTTTTTTTTTTTCCCCTGCCTAACTGTCTCCCCTCCTCATTCTTCCATCCTGAAAATAACAAATAATTCAATACTGAAGACTTTTTTCTATATGGGGGAATGTAAAACAATATGTTAGTTGTGTTTCAGTAAAATATAACAACCACATTTTCTTCATCCCTGAGGAATCTTCCCATCATCTAACATAATCTCAGTCCTGTAATCTCTTCCCATAAGCTTCCCTGGGACTTCCACATGTAGAAACTTGCACCATCATACATGAAAGACTTTAGGCTCAAACAACCTCCAAGTAGAGTATGGTGTCAACGTTCATAGTATTGTTCCAAGCATAACTGCATCACTGCGATTTGCTGTTAACATTCAACTGAGGGTTTCCTGTGGGCTGAATTTGGCATGCAGTATCTCAATTTAGAAGAAAATTTTAGAAGTGTAAGTATTGACAGAATCATTTGGGTGGCCAAGAGTAAACCAGATTAACAAATCAGTTTTACAGATGATACTTGTACAAAACTCAATTGGTGCAAAAAAATGTTTAGCAAAGTAGATGTTCAGTATTTCCAAAAACAAAAAGTACAAATAATGAAGAAAATAAGCAAATCTTCAATGTGCTTTTTCTTTTCAAAATCCCAGCTTGGATCTGAAAAGCTAGGTTCTAGTTTGTGTCTGTTGCTATGGAAAATAAAAGAGAGGGTTATACATCTTCTGATGTTCTTTGTGGCCTACTTTGATTTGCTTTGTTATATGTAACACCTACTAGTTCTTTATTGCATGGATAGGTGGATGTGCAAAAGGCATTGCTGAAGTACTTAACTACTGTCCCTTACAACAAAGTCAGAGAGGGAGCAAAGGATACTTCAAAACTTGTTACTTGTTTTGTCCTAAAGAAGGAATTTTTTTTACTTACAGAATTTCTGAATTCTCCTCTGCCAGACCCTCTTGTTTAAGCATGTCTTTCACTTACACTACTGTGCAAGGTCATAAAGATTGTTAATCCTTACCTCTGTCGAAGTGTTTCTGAAGTCATTATCCATGATTAGGAGAAAGTGCATGCATCGGAACATGGCACATAGCGTAGATGGAGCAATATATCTGTAACCTTTTGAGGTTATTTGAGATAAATAACTCTCCTGTGCTCCGTAAATATTATTTTATTCTCAGAATAAAACCTGAAAGTTACTGTTATGTCTTCAGTAGTTATCCTTACATAGCAAGATACCCTTTCTATGAACTCTGCCTAACTGTCATAATGCCAATACTTACGATGCAAACAGCCCACAATGTTCCATTTCTTTTCAAACTTGTATAAAGTAATTTAGTCAGTTTTGCAGATCATACCAATCATATTTAAGCCAAAGCAATCAATGACTATGTTCTATGTGACAGGTTTTGTCAGTCATGCTTGGTCATCCTGTGCCCCAAATTATTCAGATGACAGGACCTGTTGAAGCAGCGCACATCAGTTTTCTAGCCTGCACAGCTTGATTTTACTTCCATGGAAACTCAGGTATGATAAGGAAGGGCAGGACCGTGCACCTCAATCTTAACTTGACATGCAGTCAGGTCACAGATAAGTCATATGCCCACCTCAGGAACTTGGAGGCACACCTGGCGTCCCATAGTGGATAGGACTATTACAGACTACTGAAGATTTTTGGCACATGAGTTAGATTTATTTCTTCAGTGACGTTTTTATTTTTTTATTTCAGCTTTTGCAGAAACATATACTTCAAGGATGCAGGCATTTCGATAGCACAGTTTGCAACACAGTTAAAAGCAATTTAAAAAAAAAAAGAAATGGCAGAACTTGAAATGTTATTGCTCTTCCTGCCATTTAATTTCTAAATTTATGTAGTTAAACCACAAACTCATTTTTTGCTATTAATCTTGGCCATTTGTTCTTTTGAAAAATGTGACATATGGTTTGACACATATGGTTATTTCTATGTTAGTGAAAGCAGATACTCTTGCAAGAGAGATGCGGCAGGGAAAAGAAATCTGTCCAATGGTGGAGGTGTTTAAAGGAAGTCTTGTGTTTGCACTAGTAGCTCCTAGTCTATCACATCAGTCACTCACTTCAACTCGCATCTGCTCAAGGAAAGGTGCATCAATTCATTATTAAAGACATGTATGGACATATTTCACCACTATATTGAAAATACTTTCATGTGTGACTCAATCCAGGTGGGAAAAATACTGTCTCTGCTGAATTAAAAAATAATCGGCTTAAGATATTTTCAGTTCTACTGACACAAGTAGCTGTTTATAATACGTCAGGATAGAAAAGATCAGAAATATTTCAAATTTTTCTGGTACAAATAATGCAATTTTTGTCTCTTTGATTTTTTTTTTTTTTTTTGCAGTGATATAACTTTTCAAAATGAAATTCTTTATCTTAAACTGGAATTAAAACCTTCGGCATGACCAAAATGTGTTGATTTGATAGACCTGGGCCTTTTTGCATTTTAACTTGCTTGGAAGAACTTTCAAAGTGTTTCTGATTTGATGTGGAACAAGAAAAGAGATTAAAATAATGGAAAATTTTGTGAAACGGTGTTGTGGTTTAACCCAACAAGCAGCTAAATACTACACAGCCGGTCGCTCGCTCCCTTGCAGTGGGACAGGGAAGAGAACTGGAAAAAAAAAGGTGAAAGGCATGGGTTGAGATACAGACGGTTTAATAGGACAGAAAGGGAAGGAAAAGTAGTAGTAGTAGTAATAAGAATCATCATCATTATCATAATATACAAAACAATTGGTGCACAATGCAATTGTTTGCCACTCGCTGACCAGCACCCAGACAGTCCCCGAGCAGCATCTGCTCCCTGGCCAGCTCTCCCCCATTTATATGCTGAGCATGATGTCATATGGTATGGAATGTCCCTTTGGCCAGTTTGGGTCAGCTGTCCTGGCTATGCTCCCTCCCAGCTTCTTGTGAACCTCCAGCCTCCTCACTGGCACGACATGAGAAGCTGCAAAGTCCTAAGCAGTATAAGCACTGCTTAGCAACAACTAAAACAGTGTGTTATCAATGTTATTCTCATACTAAATCCAAAACTCAGCACTATACCAGCCACTAGGAAGAAAATTAACTCTATCCCAGCCAAAACCAGGACAAATGGAAAATCCTGTTCTTGCCCAGTCTACTCCAATTCCTCCTCATCTGAAGTTCATTAAGTTTCTTTGTCCCGTAAGTGTCTTCAATGACCTCATATTTTTCTTCAGAATATTCTTGATCTCTGACACAGCCATCCAGGCCTGGCTTTGGGTTTTATTGAGACTGTCAACCTCATCAAAAGTCATACAAGTGGAGCTGTCTCTGTTTGCCAGATGGTGATACAGTGCTAGGCAAAAGAAAAAGCAGAATAAGAGGCAATATGACTTCCACTCACTTTTTGCATGGTCTTAACTACTGAAACCACTTCATCTCTCAGCAAAGGAGAAAATAACTACCTTCCTTTTTTTCCCTACTTGTCACAGACTTGCAGCAATGTTTTGTAAGAGAGTAAGGAAAAAAAAATCATGAGATAAAGATAAGAAACAACTAAAAGGAAAGAAGGAAAGGAAGGAAAATGGAAGATGACGACACTGCAGGAAAGTAAAGGCTTTTGTTGATGTGGCTAACACTGAAGAACTCATATTTTAAGGTCATAATAGGTCCAATTGTATCCAAGCAGACTGGAACATGTTATGTTTGTTACTTATGAGAAAGTCTGAATATTTTAATATAAACAAAAAAAGCCAAGGATCTTTAAACTCTAACTTGAAATGCTATTCATAATTTGTTATTCTTTACTCATATAAAATCAAATTGTTCATAATTTTATTCTTCCCTAGTGAAAATACTGTGTCATGCTGAAGCCTAGAGTCGTTCTTTGTAAATAAACCATACACCCTTGACTACAGAGATTTACTGAGCAGTGGAAATACCAACAGATCATTCATTAGCTGAAAGGATGTGAAAGATTCAACAGATACTGTGAGATTTTAAGTTTCTGAAAAAATATCTTATGTAAAATAGAATGTATTTAAAGATATTTTAAGATAATTTTGAAATATGTGTAATTGAAAAAGTTCTGCTTTTTAGTGTATAGTATGTCCAGTTTTGAAACAAATCCCCAATTAACTTTTACTATCATTTGCTTTTTGGTAACTGATTGAAATGTACTGACCTTAGTAATCTTACTGACAAATATGTAGGAAATACAGGGTTTGAGTGCACTGTTGGTTTCTTTGGGTGTTTTTCTTCACATGGGTTACTTTTGTAGAATAATAGAAAAACCCAAAGCTAGTGCTGCAGCACATTGTTAGAAATGTGGTTTTATTTGCCTTGTTTATATTAGGTAGGATTTTTCTGTCTGCTGAATGAGAAATGGATGAAATAATTTTCATTGTTTACTATGGCAAGGAAGAGCACAAATTAAATCTGCTGGACTTTCTACTGTTTGCCCATCAATCCAGTGGCGCCATTCCTAACCAGCTGTTATTAGCCAAGGAAAGGTTTCATAATGTTCATGTCTACAGTTTGTATCCTGAGGTTTACCACATACTGTAGTGTCATCCTTTACAGATTGAACTGTGCTTCGGTTCCAAGAAGGTTTTCATGACTGTGCATATACAGAAGTGGTATGTAACTTACAGCAAGTAACTTTTTTCTTTTTTCAGTTGTCCAAGAATAAGTCAATTTTTTTTTCCTAAAGCTTTATAAACATGAATGTCTTCATAACTCATTGAATTTTCATTTTCTCCAAAAGATGATGAAGTGACAAAAAGAGTACTTTGAAGGTAGAGAAAATCCTGTGAACAGTCATCTTTACAAGAAAGTCTAAATCAAATTACAGAGAAGCTTGCAAGACAATCCAAACATGAATATTAAAAGTAGACATTTTAGAAGGTGTCAGTAAAAAATATTAGTTTAATTAATATTGCAAGACATTCAGACCAACTTAATCGAACTTTGAATAGCAAAATGCAGGATAGATTTGGCATGGTCCCTTTCACATACAAATCAGAGATTATCTTTGCAAACATCTGCAGTGACAGGCAATATGAATTAAACTTACTTTTATTTACTTATGTTTAGCTAAATTCCTTAGAACTACACATTACATTTCTGAGGAACATAGTAATTGTGAAAGCATGCAGCCATTCTTGGGGTTTGCTCAAAATTAGTTATTTATTTTATTTGGCTCACTTTTGCACTTACAATATATTACAGAAAGCCACTTTTGGTCATATTTCCTTTTATTTGAAGAATACCACCAATACAATTCCAGCCAAAAGTTATTGTGGCTTTCTAGTCTTCTTTAGCCCTTGACTTCTTTTTTACAAATCTCCATATTATTTTTAGTAATTTATGTATTTAAAAATGTATTTATGTGCTTAGAAGAAGCACAGTCACACAAGGACAAAGTTCCACACCTGAAAATCAAAGATACTTTTTCATGCACTCTTCATTGGTTAAATTGCAAAATGCACTGAGTATGTTCAGATGATAGGGCCAATTTTTGGAGGTCTTTTTGGTTAGATACCAGATACCTCTTTCACTCTTCATGATAGTACAAGTGTAAAACCCTCTGACACCCTCATCAAGCTTCATTTTGTTTAGACCACAATGCACTTTCTAGACCGTCTACAAGGAACTAAAATCTTACCTTTCCCACAGCTGATCTTAGAGTGATGCAAGCTGCCTGAAGTAAATACAGATTAAATACAGTAAATACAGTAAATCACAGAACAGGCAAAAGACATATACATCACTGAGAAGGAGGTACATGGCAACCCAGCTATTCCAGGAACGGGAACGCATAAAGCAGAGTGAGAAAGAACTTGCAAAGGAAAAGACACCCAAGAGTCAGAAACTAACTCTCCAGAAGGCTGGAAAAATGAAAGGAGCTGCCTGATGGTGTGTAAAGGTGTCAGCACGTTGTGCTCTGCAATGTTCATGATGGCTGTAAAAAAATTTAGAACACTCAGTAGATTCAGAAAATGAAAAAAACCAGACAATAGTTCAACTAAGGAAGCTGGATTGCTTTGGGCCAATTAATATGTAATTCTTTAGGAATATTTCTAAAGGGTAATTATGAATTATCAATTACATAGAAGTTATAATTACTTAATTCACCTTAACTGAGAGATGTGTCTTTGTTTTATATTTATTATGCTAGCTGATTAGCAACATAACTTCTGTTTTTCAATCAGTCCCTGAGAGTTTAATCCATGTTTTTACATGTCAGGTCCATGAACAAATCAATGATACCTTATAATATCATGAACATATTTTCAAAAAGAAAAAATAAAAATTTAAGCAGAAGACAAGCTTTTCAATATTCTCTGTTTATTACTTGATTTTTTTTCACTGTTTTCTTCCCAGTTTGTTCACACCAGTTTTTACTCACCTTCATGTTATGCCCAATTCCTGACTTGTTTGTACACTTTCTTTTTTTTAAAAAAAAAATTCCTCATTCTTTCTCTGATTAGCGCTGTCTCAACTCAGTTAATTAATAGCCTGCCCATGACTGCCTCACATGCTGCTATTCTCTTAAAACACAGGCAATTAACTTTCCAAAGTCTGCAAATTTTCCTCTTCCTGTATGATCTGGACTTTTCCTTCACTGCTCATGTGTCATCTCTATTGACATGATAGGATGTTTGGGGAATATTATAATTCAGTGTTACTTCTTGTAATTTAGAGAGTGTGAAGCAGAACAAAGGCTTATTCTTAGCTAAATTATGAGTAACATCTGATATAAAATTATAGAACTAAAAGAAGAAAAAAGGAAAAAAAAGCTTTTCTCAGATGTTCTTACATTGGGTAAAATATTATATAGCTAAGCAATCAGGAATAAATGAGCAGGATTAGTTGCAAGTTTCAAAATATTGCAAGGAGTTAGCTCAAATCCAGTTGCAAGTGGTAGGTTCCCAACTATTTCAGGTGTTATACCAAAATAAAAAAAAATATGTTAATAATGTTCTTTTATTATGTTTGTCTATGAAAACGTTACCTTTTTTTCTCCAGGTAGTCATGCAAATATATATAGGACTTGTGTGCAGGAGTTCATCACAGTTATTAGTTCAAATGTAAGCAAGTTCAGTCACTTTTTGAAACATCTTCTGGTAGAAAAATGTGTTCAGCAGCAAAAAAGGCTAAACAAATATCTACGTGTCTTAATATTTAATGCAGAATATTACACAGTAGATGAAAAAGCACCTTCTAATGAAAGAATGTTTTATCCTGCAATGTGGGAAGTATTGTGCTTCACAATGAATAAAAAACTGAACTAAACTAAACTAAATTACCTTTTGATAAATCATTAATGTGCTAAGCAGTAAAGAGACGCCAAAAGAAATACAGTTAAATATTAATTTTTGACTAAGAATTTGTTAATTTTTTGGTAAAAATGCAGTGTCCATTAATAGTGTAAAAAATATTTTAATAAATTTTTTAGCAAAAATAGTCAGTTACTAGAAAAAACAACTTCTGCTTTTTAATATTTAATGTTGGAGGCTCTTGACAGATACAGAGGCAGCACTTTTAATAACATTTAACACTTTAAAACCTTTAAGCAGATAGACAATATATGACAAAAATTCTTTAATATACAGCTGCATAGTAACTGTAGGACTCCTTCCATAGCATTTCATGTTAAAACAGTTCAGTGATTGAAAAGTAACCTAGAAAATATCTTTAAAGTCTAAACAGCAGGAACAGAATGACGAAGCGTGACTAATATCCTGAGCAGTAGTCGTATCAAGATGCAGCTTACATAAGGTACTATGCATCCCCTATCTCTTCACACCTCCTTCTTTGCCTGAAAGAACATATTCCTGATGACAATCACTATAGCGTTCCATTGTTCCTTCTCTTACCGTAGAATCCTTGCTCAGTGTCTCCTTCTCATTGCTCACCCTTCATCCTCCCCTGCCCCACCACCATTCAGTATTTCACAGAAATGGCAGCTTTTAGGCAGTATCCTCTTGAGAAAAGGTCTCCTTTAATAAGATTTTCTTTTAACTCAGGTAAGATATTAATGGAGCAGATCACAAGTGCTGTGTATGAAAGCTTGGATGTCAGATCTTTGTGTCCAACAGTCAATCTCACACAGCAAAGAGGGACAGGAGTTTAACTTTTTAAGTGCTTTTGCATGTACCATTCTGGACATTCATCCTTTACTGCTTCATAAATTGATATCTTACCTTACTTTTCCAAGACTTTAATTGTCCCTTACCATCTGATTTTTAAGCTTTTATACAAAACAGAAAGTGTCACCTTTTATCTGTCTGAGGTAACCCTGAGTGCAATTGCTGGAGACAGTGTTAATAGCAGTCTGAACTTATCACAACAAGCCAAACACTTCTCATATAACCTCTTCTGATTTTTTTTTCCCCAAAACCTTCAAAATAAGGTCTGCTGGACAATTGACAAAGGCTTCTGCAACTCAGTGCACTCTTTTTCAAGACCTAATGTGAAGGTCTTTCCCCAAAACCAAAAGAAAAATACATATAATTTCTAGTGCAAAAGACAATTAGAAAGAGCAGGAAATTTCTTCATATGCAACAATTTTCTATCTTACCAGAAACATTTAGACAATAATTAATTGCAGAAGACCATTTCTGGCTGCTCTGAACCTTGAGCAATGTAAGCTAAATTGACCCTTCTTTGAGCAAGAGGTAGGACAAGACAACTTCCAGAGGTCCCTAGTAACCTATATGAATTTATGTCTATACATAAAGTTAGACACTTATATGTTATGTCTGTACATAATGTACCACTCCTCAGGTGAAGATGTGAAATAGTTAAGCCACTGACAAGGAATAAAGTTACATAAAAATATAAATTACTTCTTAGGATGAATTTGTCTGAGAAGTCACCACAGCAAGGGGTGCAACAGCAGCCAGAAATGAAAGACATAAGGGAAAGAAACTTTACTCCAGTCACCCAGCAGCTGGTTTAAACTGTGGCTAATTTCATGGCTAACTGTGAAGAGATGTACTTTAAAAATAGTTTTATGAGAAAATTTTTTTTTTTAACCACAGGTTTTGGAAAAATGAACAAAAACTGATTTGTTAGTTTTGAGATACATTTTGCTAGCACAGCCGAGGATAAATCCTACCCCTTCTCACAGTCAAATCAATCAGGTTGTGCTGAAGGCTGGTAACATGGAAGAAAGACAGAGTATGGCAATAAGGTATATAAAATGGATGTCCTCTGTTAGATTGTATCTAGCTCAAGGTAAATACTCTGTGAAATATGTCACCGAGAAGGTGTTGCAAAAGTCGGGGGTTAGGTTTAAAGATTGCCTTTTATACAGAGGCATCTGAGACTCCTTTTTTTTTTTTTTTTTCTCCAAAGAGTGGCAGGGACATGTAGTAAAACCAGCAATAAGTTTTTACTAGCACACACTTGGCTGTGCACACTTTGTTACTACATTTATATTTTCAATGGTTTTCATACACACCCATTCAAACTGTAGCCCAGCTCCCATTATTTTAACATGATCTTTACATTTTCTTCTGAATTTTCAGTGATATAACATTTTAACTGCACAATTCCTACAATGACGACAGTCCTGTAAGTAACTCCTGGTCTGTAGCTGATGCAGGGTTAAAACACTGAAGAAAATTTTGAATTTTTTAGAACTTTAGCTGCCTGTTGAGCTTGGCTAAGACTGCTGGAAAATTCCAAAAGGCCACCAGCAGCAGAGAATGTGTCTTGCCAGGACAAG
>VYZM01016745.1:0-23696 GCA_013398915.1 Dromas ardeola
CTGCAGAGCTCCTGGATGCCACCGAGGAGCAGCCCGTGGCTGGACCATCACACGTGTGTTTTGAAAGTGTTCTCAAGAGCTAAGCAAAGCTATTGAAAATCATGGAAGCTCGGCAGTCATTACTGAGCCATCTGGGGCATTTCACAGAATCATAGAACCATAGAATGGTTCGGGTTGGAAGGGACCTTAAAGATCATCCAGTTCCAACCCCCTGCCATGGGCAGGGACATCTCCCACTAGACCAGGCTGCTCCTCTCCAACATGGCTCTTTGTCCTAGTCCCCCAGAAGTGGCAAAAGCTCTTGCTCAGGACTGGGAGCTGAAATCCATTGGGCTGTGGGGGCCCAGGGATGTCCCTCTCCATCTGACACCCGATGGAGATGCCAGCAGGCTCCATCCTTGCGGCTAGTTTTTCTGAATGCCGCAGGTGGCATTTCACCAGCCGTTGGCTGCTTTTGCTCATCCTTTTCCTAATTTCCTTCTAAGGGCAGCCCCGTCCTGCATCCTGCATCCTGCACCAAACGGAGGCTTCGGCTCCTGCACCGGACCACGTGTGGGCAGGGGGCACGGGGGGCTGGCCCTGGGGCACAAGGACACAGCACAGCCAGCCGGCGACGGCACTGCCTGCCCTTTGACATGCACATTAGAAAATGAGTTAAGAGAGCTGATGATATGTGGCTTTTGGTGTCCGAGAGTGGAGCCATTGCAGAGCGACTGCTTAGTGATGGGAGGGGGCCATTAATAATGGTGTAAACTGCTTGGGAGGGTGTTCGGGACCCCGCAGCTGGATCTCAGCCCCAAGCTGCTTGAGCAGCCCGTGGTTTGTCAGTGAGAAGCAAACATCTGAAGAGGATTTGTGACCTCAAAACACATGTGTGTGCAGGGAGAGGCCCATGGCGGTGTCTAGCTGGATGTTAAAAGGCAACGGGAAGACAGTGCACAACCTTCACTGTCAGGTCAGCCTTTCAAAACCCACAGAAACCCCCAAATCATGAAAAAACACAATGTCCCTGTGGGACGACACAGAGCTGGTTTTGTCGGCACTTTCACAGGAGGGTAGTTTAGGTGATGGTGGCTCTTCAGCCTGGGTGCTGGTGCGGGCTCGGCAGTGCTGCCATGAAGCAGCCCTTCCTGCCAGGCGGTTGCAGACAACTCTTCCCTCTCCGGGCTCAGGAGATGCTTTCTGTGGGATCCCCTTTTTGCTGTGAACGAGCCCTTAGATTGGGAGCGTACAACTAAGGCTGGAGGTGACTGCTGCTGGGGGGGTGCCCGTACGCCAGGGGTGTATGCGTGGAGATGGAGAAGGTGCTGCAAGTGCATGAAGGCTTTTCTCTCCCGCATAGCAACCGACCCCACGTGCACTTGCCTTCTGGGAGCATAGGAGGAGATGTCCTCTCCTTTGCACAGCGTCTGTCTGTTGGAGAGGTGAATAAAGCAAGCGGCCAAGGGGTCATCTGCTTTGCAAGGAGGCTCTTCTTCCTTTCCCCCCAGTCCCGGACCCATGCACAGGGAGTCAGGCTCGCACATCATAAAGTGTGCCTGCCATTGCACTGACAGGCTTCCCTGGAACATGGACCTATATGTTTTATATGCCGAGAAACATAAATGTTTGCACTAAGCAGCAGACATGATGGGAGCAGATGCAGGTATTTCACCTTTGAATCCTGGCCTTGCTGGCTTGCTAGGAGCTAAGCGGGAAGCTGATGAATTGCAAACACATTAAGACCCCAACTTACTGGCAGAGCTCTTGCCTGGCTTTGTCAGCTGTTCAGCCGATGAGTTGTTTAAGTGGTCGGTTTATTGTGCTTCCTTTCCAACCGTTCAGACACGCTAATGGTAGGAGGCTCTGCTGAGCTCCGGACAGCCTTCTCCAGCCTGTCCTTTACACCAGCGGGTTTTTCTGAGCCCTTTTGGGCTGGTGGAAAGAGGACCTGGGTGTCATCTACCTGTTGGCTCTGCGGATTTTATATCATGGACCACCTATTGTGATTTGAGTTGGGCTTCTTTTTATTAGTGTCACGTGAACCTGTCTGTGAGCGTCCTGAACTGTTGCCCACAACCTGAGCAGCAATTCCTTCCCCTCAAGAAACTTTCACTGAGGTGCCAAAGCATTTAACCAAAATTGATGTTATTTCCTGGCCTGACATTGCTTCTCTGCTTTTTCCGAGCTTTGTCCAGAAACTGCAAAGCTCCCACAGGAGTGTGTTCACCTGGAGCGGGGAGCTGAGGTCTCATCTCCCAGGATCTCCAGCCTGGTTTTGCAGCGCATTAGGAGTTTTGCTGTTGGATGGGTTTCTCTGAAATCTCCCCATGCATCTGCCAAGCTGCCCTGGCGCCGGGCTTCACCTGTGCAGAAGGGAAATGGTCCTCACCGCTTTCAGGTTGTAAGCAAAACCCGTCAGGCTTTGTAGCCCCCGCGGCCAGCAGCGCTTCCCAGCTGATTGCCAGAGCCCACCACACTGGGGCTGGGGACTCTCCTGCAGCGGGTGGGAAGGATGCTCTCTCTGAACACAAACTTCTTCATGGGAAGGCAATCCAAGTAAAGCTGAGTGCTGCAGCCCAAAGCAATCTGCAGGCCTGATTTTTCCATGGTTGGGAATAGCCGGCCGTTTTCAGGGCTCCTGGGGTGTTGCCCCATGGGGAGGTGGAGCAGAGTCTGCCTGGAGAAAGCTGAGCAGGAGCCGCCAGGAACGGCAGGATGGCGAGACACGAGCACCTGGAAAGAATTAACGCTTACCCTCAGCAAGAGCTTGTAAGGAGAAAGAACAAAGCAGGCGAGGAAAAACCAGAGCAAGAACAAAATGGTGCTAGTGGGAAAAGGCATTCCTGCTTCTCTGCAAGGGGGAAGGAGCCGTCTGAGCAGGACTGCGGGGCTTTGGGGGAAGAGCCGCTCTCTGGAAGAGACTCAGCCTTTCTCACATTTTCTGTTCTGTTCGCTTCTGCCTCTGATTTTTTCCTTCTCTGTCTTTCCTTCCCTTTCTGACTTTATCCCATCCCTCTTTCTCCATTCCCTCTGATTTTTTTTTGTGCTTCCTTCTCACACACTCCTCCTTTTTTTCTGTAGAAAGATAGTGTTTCTTTCTGTGCCCAAAGACCGTTCCTACTTTCTCAGCAGCTTGCGGGCTTATTACTTCGGTTTTCCATTCTCCAGGATGGAGCCTCAGTGCTGGTCCTTACCTGAATCTCTTGCTCATGAGATGCAAAGAAGGGGATAGGCAGAGTTTGATCACTGCTGCATTTAGGTAAATTAATAGACATTCTGGAAATTGTCACTAATTTGAATTTGACTCATTTTTGCAAAGGATATTCTGCATGTGATCCTCCAGTGGGCTCAGAGGGCTTGTCCCCTCTAGGACATGTGGTACCTGCTTCCCAAAGAACTTCTTTTGAAATAAATACTGCTAATAGCCTCCTGGCTGACTTCTATTTGCACTCTACCAGACCCCATCACACCAATTGCTCAAACAAAAGATAAAAAGAATTGCATTTCACAAGGGAGTTTTCCTCCTTGATGTCCTCCTGGGGGGTTTTACCCTGAGTGGAGGAGTTCTTCACCCCATGGGGGTCACTGAGCCACGAGCAGGACTCCACCCCAGTCTAGTCCAATTGACAGCCCTGAATATACTTTTTAGAGACATTTGTTTCCTAAACCATGTATGTGTCTAGCATTAATAGCGTTTGCAACCCTCTTTTGCTTGTGCAAAGCCAGTGGTTTGGCTGAGCATGACTCTGGCTCAGTTATCCTGCAGAATTCCTGGAGCAGAGGAGCAGAGCAGAGGCTGTAAACCAGAGCTCTTGGTCCCAGGAAACTGCAGTGCCTTGTTGGGCACCAGAGAACGTGAAGCCCCTTCTGAGCCCCCAGAGATGCTCATCTGCAAAACAAAGTAGTGACAAACATCTGGGCAGCTGAGGAAGGTCTCTCTCACCTTCTTGCCCTCTTTTTGCCGTCGACTAGACCAGCTCGTCTGTTGGTATTTCTGGCCTGATGGAGAGAAGAAGTGAGGTGAGATCTCCAGTGAGCTCCAGCAGCCAGATTTCTAGCCCGTTTTGTTGCCCAAGTTTGGAGAAGTATTCAACCATCTGAGCGTTTTACCCAAACTTGAACTCTAGTAGAGCTGTGACAGAAAGGACCTCTATAACTCATCCGCTCCATCTCCCCGAAATTTCCAACTTCCTGAGTTTCTCCCACCACCATCTTCTGTCCCTGTAGGGCCTGATGTAATAGGGTAAGCAGTAAAAAGTTACTAGGTATAAATGAACTGATGGGGATTAAAGAACCAGCACATGCCTCCTGGAAGGCTTTAAAAGCATCCTGTTTAGAAACAGCTCTGTTTCTGCGTCCCACATTCTTAGTAATTTTCTTTCTCCTGTTTTTTTCATTCGCATGGAGGAATTGCAGATGGAGCAGGCTCACCAGGTCCCATTTCATCCATCCTCCCTGGGGCAGAAGGAGTGCTGTCCCCCTCAGCCCCTTCCCAAGGCTTTTGCCTTTCTCTAGAGCTTTTTTAGGGATTTTTGGAAACTAGTTTAGTTTCCGATTGTTCACGCCTTTGCCTGAGAAATGCGAAGATCCGTATTCCCAGTGAAACGTGCAGAGGCAGGGTGCAGGCTCCTGGGGCGGCACAGACGTTGGTGATGTCCATAGTGCCTGTGTATCACTCGGTGGAGCCAGGATGCCTTTGAGGACAGGTCGGGCTCAAACTCACAAGACAAATAGGGTGCTGTTGGCATGCGTGTGGTGGGAAGGAGGAGCTGAGGCCAGGGGAGGAGTGGGGAGCAGGCGAGACAGCAGTCCTGCAATAGCCTGCGAGCAGAGGTCTGAATTGCTAGCGGTCTCGTGTAGCTCAGTTTGGATGCTGAGGTCGCACCGGATAATCTGTGTAGTGGGCAGCTGAGCATCTCTTGGCAGGAGAAGTATGAACTGGGATGCAGTGGGGCATTTGGGATCATTTACAGTCTTGTCTCTTCACATAGCTTGGCACCGGGGTGTTACTAGCAGAACCATCCTGCTGCTGGACTTCCCAAACTCCCAGGGACGGCTGTTAAAGCCAAGCAATTACTGGCCTGTTTGGGAAGGCCAGGACTATGTGTGTCTCATTTGATTCATTCATGCATAATTTTTGTCTTGTCCCCTGTCCTCACGGATAAATACCAAGTGCTCTGGGGCAAACTGTGTGGTTAGGGTTTTTTTTTATCCTCATTTGTGTGCCTGGCTGTGGCAAGGGTCCCTGACATTTCTTCCTTTGGTAGCTGTGGCCATCAGTTTTGCACCCATACTAAACCGCCCAGCTCTCAGCCAACCCTTGAAAGCGCAATGTTAGTGAAATATCAGTGCGTGAGCAGCATACGCACGAGGCTGCCCTGAGCTTGGCCAGTGCTGCCTTATTTGCTGCAGTTGGATGCATGTTCTGGCATTTCTGTGGTATTTAGAAAGTCTTAATGACTATGAAGAGGCCGTCTGGTGTGGTTCAAACCGAGTCGGTGGAGCTATGCCATATTCCTTCGTCCTCAGTGCTGGTCCTGGGTGCCACTTCTCCCAGAATAACAGGCTTCGGAGGAGCTGGCGATGAGTCTCAAGAGGTTTGCAAGTTTTGAGTCGTTCAGGCAGCTCATCTGGATGTATCGCACAGATCTTTGATTTGAAGATGAGGTTGGAAAACTTTGAAAGATCTCACCTTCCTCTGAGATTTCATGTGCTTCCCTGGCTCTGCTTGAACCAAAAATGCAGTGCCAGAACAAAGGCTTTTCTCATTGCACCTTGCTATTTGAGATGAAAACAAAGCTTCAGCGGGAGGGAGGCTGTTGGATGTGCCTTTCTAAGCGAGAGCAAACCAAACGTTTTCAGCCTGTATCAGCTGAGGTTTGAGTTGAGTTGCAGAGCAAGGGCCTGAGCCAGATCGTGTTGTTTTTTTTTTTTTCCCAAACAGCTTGGAAAAAACAGAAGCTTGGTTCATACCTACTTTCAGAAAATCATCCAGCTTGGATGAGATCCCTCTCACTGCCCTCGTGTTGCTTGCATTTGCGTGCTGGGTGGCCTGAAGCTTTTTCCCATGGTCACTGAGAGAAACCAGAAATGGGATGGGTAGAAAACCAGTGACAGTGGAATATTATTTAGGTATATTGCTCTGCTTTCGCACGCCCACTTGTAACTGAGCACAGCGCCCGCCTCTCCCTGGCTGAGTTTAATGCCATATCTGTACGTTGGCATCTCCCTCTACCTGTTTAATGCAAGTGTAGATAGTGTTAGCAGGCACTTTTCTGAAATGAAGTGTGGGAAGACGGTTTGTTTCTCCCTGGCAGGCTGCAGATGATGAGGTGCATGTGCTTCTGCAGCGACAACAGTGATAAGGGAGTGTTAATATCACCACGAATCCCTCATTTTGAGGAAAACAGGGCTTTTTATTCTAGACTGTTAAAGCATTTTACAGAGCTCTCCACAAATGTAACCCGGGAGTGGTGCCTGTGTCCAGCTGCTTCACATGAGCCTCGCTGAACAATCCTGCCGTCAAAACCTGGTGCCTGCCTGAAACGATGAGACGTTTGTGAGGCAGAAATATTCTGCATTAAAGCAGACATTGATCCAATCTGAGGTGTCTGTTCTGTTACAGCTAGTCTCAATCTTAATGTCTCTCCGTCATGCCTCCTGCATCTGCCTGCGTCCTTCTCTCTGCATGTGCATTTTCAGCATCATCAGAGTTGGCCAGTCGGAGGATCATGTGCATGGGGTTCGCATTACGCTGCAATGCCTTTTGCAGATGAGGTACCCAAATAAGACCTTCGTGTGAAATTTTTCCAGGCTTCTAGGATGCTGTGTGCCTTTTCTCCCTCATTTCGCCTTCGTCTGGGTGGGTTCGTGACACAGACCCTTTCCCACCTGCTGTCAGGGCTGCTTTGTGGATGGCCAGGGGCATAGGTGCTGCTCCATGCTGGAGACAAGAGCCCCCTGGCCCCCTCTGTGGCCTCGGATGCCACCTTCCAGGAGGAGGAGGTGCTGGGATCCCTTGCAGGAGCATGTGCAGACTTCAGCGGGGGAGGCCAAGCTGCGCCGTGAGCGTGGGGCTGAGGCTGGGAGGCTGCTCTCGCTGGCATAGAGACTCGGGCATCGCTGCAGCTGGGGTGGAGGTTGGCATTGGATAAGGTCCAGGGAATCCAGAGATGCTCTTGCAGAAGGAGGGCAGCAGGAAAGATGACTGAGGCTGTGATGAGCCACCTCCAGAAGCTCTGGAGAGTGCTGAAGACCATTCTCTGGCTCACTGATGATGTTACTTGGGAGCATGAGAGACTTCTGGGCAAAGCCCTTCTCCATCCAGCACTCCCCACCACACTATTTAACCCCCGGACACAAGCTGCTGCAGCATCTCACCACAAGCAATAGGGTTTATTCCAACCATGACATACCTTTGGTTTCCCTGGACTTTGTGGTTTGCATCAGACATAAACCACCAGTCTCCCACCTAGCTGTTCATCTGCCTCCCAGTCCTCTACCTAGTAGAGTAAGACCCTCCCACCTCTGCTCTCCCTTCGAAGAGCTTTCACACCAAGGCTTGGAGTGGATTTTCTAAGGCTCGTGTACTCGTGGGCACATCAAGCGAGTGCTCCCATCCATCTGCTTAACTCTTTGGGAAAAAAATAAAGCAGCCAAACAATGAGTGAGTACAAAAGCATATGTGAAGAATTGGCAAGGAGCGTTCCCTGACTCACAGCATCCATGCTTCTGCATGTCTGCTCCACACACAGATCACTGCCTCTCCTTACCCTTGCTTTAATTAGTAAGGGCTGAGCACACTCTGGGAACACGCTGGAAGAGGAGTGATGAACAAAACAGCAGCTCCAGATGAGCGAAAGCATTTGAGGAGTTTAAGATGGAAAAATGGGTTGGTCTGTTGTTCTCCGACTGTGTGAGTATACGCCGTGCTGGGGACTGCTCCAGCTAACGAGCATCTTCACTCCCAGGAGCAGGCAGAGGTACAGCCGAGCAGAGAAACTGCCTGCACCAATTACCTGTGCAAAAGCACATTCCTGAAAGCGTCGTTTCTCTTAGTGGTACTTAGCTCATGCTCTTCTGATGGTGGATTAGAGGTCTGGAAAGTCTCTCACCTTGGGCCTTGGCCAAGGCTGTTCTCACATACCTCCAGCGGTGTACTGCTGCTCCTTCCTGAAGAAGCTGGCCTGCTGGCGAGGTGACCCAATGCTCCCATTAAATTTTCCTCCGTACAGTATCCTCCAGGTGCCCCCAGCCAGACCTTTTCATCCCCTCTTCGGTGGCTGGAGACCCACGATTCCTCTCCTCCTTTGCCCCACCACAAATCCATGCGGACCATCAGTCTGTTGTCCGTCTGATCTTACCTAGGACTTTGCTAGGCTGGAATGAATTTCTTCTTTTTGATCTTTCTGAAGAAGCCACGGGCTTTTCCAAAAGTGCTTCAAGAATGCAGCCTAGTGGCCTCCGCAGCCGCCTGCTCGCCGTGTGCTCCGCTGTCACGGCTCTCAGGTGATGAACGGAGGGGCCGAGCGTGCCGGGACGGGAAGGGCTTGCGCAGGCAGGGTGAGCCCCCCCCTTCGCCCTCTCCAGCAGTAAGATCAGGGCAGTGATAATGGCTTTGTTTAAAAGGAAGAAGAGGAAGGAAAATGGAAGTCTAACACAACAGGACTTGCCTCACCCAAGTGTCCCGAGGACCTTGGCTGCCAAAACTGGATGGAAATAAACGCTGCAGACAATGCAGGGCCATATCTGAGAGCCACAGGAGCCCGACCAGCCCCCTCTTTCCTCGCAAGATCTGATAGGGCTCTTTGCTGGCACGGGACGGGCGCACCGGCCATTGTTCCCACGCTGGCCCACGCCGCTGGCGGCCGGCGGCGTTGTCCTGGGATCCATGCGGGCTCGCCGAGAGGAGAGAATCGCAGGAAATCGAACCAGATCATATCCGACCTTTAACTGTATCACATCTCAGGGCAGTGTTTTTTTTTCCCCCCACTGTCCTTGTTGGCTCTTTTTGGACAGGAGGAACGGTGCGACATTGCCAACAGTTGGTCTCCCAAAATAACTATGAATGCAATCATTGCCGGACTGGTTCATGGTCAACCTATGGCGTATCCTCCCCCTGACAAAGGCTGAAACCGGACAGTTTGAAAAAAAGCAAGGTCAAACGTCCAGCAAAGTTGCTGGCTCTTTCCCCAGGCCAAGCAGGGAGCGTTCATGCAGTACTTACACATGGGGGGGTTTTTACATGTGATGACCAGGGCCGTGGCGTGCAGTGTGGCGATGGCTGTCTTGGGGTTCCCCTCCTCTCCCTGCAGTGAGCAGGGCAGAGGGGGTTGGAACTAGATGATCTTTAAGGTCCCTTCCAACCCGAACCATTCTATGATTCTATGAAAATCTCCTGCCTTGCCGTTTCTCCTCAGAAACGTGCCTGAATTATTAAGACAAAACTGCTGGTTCCTGCACGGGAATGGCAATTCTTCTTCTCCTCCCCAAATCCCCGGAGCAAGGAAACCTTGTAATTACCAAGGGGTTCAATTCAAACTTTTGTTGTTGTCTCCTCAAACTGGAGGGTCTCTGTGGAAGGGGTCTGCGTTGGTGCCATTCCCGGCAGCATCCTGAAGTCACTGAGGGGGCACAGGTGGGATGTGTGATGCATCTTTGGACCAGTCACCAGAACTTGGGATTCCCAGCACATTCTTTGCAGGGTAGCAAAACGGTGTGGCCCCCTGAGGGCGCAAGCTCTGCCCACCTTGAGCTGCCACCTCTGCAGTGAGGGCACAGGGAAGGGGGAGAGTGGCCTGAGCTGCTGGCGGTGACCAAAGCCCTCTGCCTGCAGCAGTTACCATCCTCACTCACCGGAGCAGCACTTGGTACCAGCACCAGCAAAAGACTCAGCGTTACCGACCGGCCAGCCCAGAGCCCTTCCTCGCCATCAGCAGAGATGGCCTTTGGGCTCCCTGGAAGAGGGTCAGTCTCTTCTCCCAAGTAACAGGCAATAGGATGGGAGGAAATGGCCTCAAGTTGCGCCAGGGGAGGTTTAGACTGGATATTAGGAAAAATTTTTACACTGAAAGGTTTATCAAGCATTGGAACAGGCTGCCCAGGGCAGTGGTTGAAGCACCATCCCCAGAGGTATTTAAAAGACGGGTAGACGCAGTGCTTAGAGATATGGTTTAGTGATGTTTTTTGTCAGAGCTAGGTTGATGGTTGGACTGGATGATCTGAAAGGCAGCCTAGGGAGTTCTAGGATTCTATGATTCCAAGTTGGGTTTTTTCACTTCCAACCTTTCCACAGACCAGCTACGTGCCTTTGGGCAAGTCAGGCTTTGGTCTCAAATGAGGCAGGATAACTCCTTGCAGGTGCTGTATTTTCTTGGTCAAAGTGGGACATTGAGTTGCCCAGCTTCACCCATCCCCGGGGGGGCTGCACCACCATCCCCCATCCTGCCCATCTCCCCAGCTGTGACCCAACAGCTTTCCATCTTTAAAATATTACCCTTAATTAATTTGTCTGTACCGATGCTCCTGGTAATACTATTATTTGTAATACCTCAGTGCATCCCTAGGGAAGGGCACAAGTCTTAATTAACATCTGTAAAGCTGCCTGAGCACCATGCTTGGAAAATGTGAGGCAGAGGTGGTTACTGTCGTATCAAGATGGTTTTATCTTCTTTTTTCCCCCCTTCTTTGCAGACCCCCTTCTTTTTCCCGGTGGACATGCAGACCTCCATCTACCCTTGCGCCATGGGCTTGCTTTTCAGCGTTACCCCTGCTAGCAAAGAGCCTGCTGATCCCCATTTTCCCACTTTTCATGGGTTTTCCCAAGGTGTGCCTGCACAGGACTCACCTGTGTGTGCACACACAGGCTCACTGGATATCCACGTGTCTTCCAGCAATAGTTTGCAGTCCCCAGTGATTTGCAGAACCTCCCAAATTGCCTTCTGCCTTGTCTGTAAAGTAGCTTTAAACTCGCTTTTGCGCGGGGCGTGTGCGGACAGTCACACTGAAAGCGCACGTCGTCTTATACCCATTTCGGTAAAGAGCTCAGGATTCCTCGCTGCTACCTGCTTGCTAACTGAGAAATTAGACGCAAATCCAATGTAAATCTCCTGGTTTGCAGGCAACGACAGCGAAGCCTGTGACTGGCATCCTTGGGCAGGGCCGGGCTGGCGGCGAGCGCCCGGCCAGCACTGGCTGCACAAACCGGCTGGTGATGAATCCCAGCCACTCCGACCTCATTAGTGCAAGGCTTCCCTGGACTAATTAACTCTTCTGGAAAGGCAGGTGTAGGATCAGGCTGGTGAAGTGCCACAGGGCTGCAGTAAGGATGCTCCGGCACTGGGCGTGTAGCTGGATCGTGCTGTAAAGGCGTATCCGGAGCATCACGGATGCTTCACAGCTCCTCGTCGCTTCGGATCACCTGCCAGGGGTGCAGTGACCTAAATCCTTCCTTTCTCTATAGGAAGGAGCAGAAACACGTGTCTGGCTGGTATCTGCCCTTCAACTGGGTGTTTATGCAGGTTCTCCCCCTTTTCTCTCTCCCTTCTGCCTGCAGACGGGGTGTCCCCTTCCCTGGCTGCACCGGGGCAGGACAGCGGATGGGATCCAAAGCGTCCTCTCCATTCAGTCAGGTACCCGTGGCCCCGGAGCCGGAGCAGTTTTTCAGGACTAGGCAGTGTGTCCTTCCAGCAAGCGGAGGCCCCCGGCTCCGTTACTGGTTGCTGTTGAATCTTTTCAGCCAAATCTCCAATGTCTTGGCTGAGCTGTGCTCCAAAGCCAGCCAGATTTCTGATGCTTAGCAAAAATATTCATTAACGACTTAATCTGCACACACACAGGGGAAGCTTTTAGTGTATTTGTTATAGGTCTGTGAAACAGTGATCTGGCCACTGCTTTAAACTCTGCCTTGATCTGTGATCTCAGAGATGAAGAATTCAGAAAAATGCTGTTCGGGGAGATGGTCCAAAGTATCCCTTGTGCTCACGCCGCAGCGCTCTTACCCACCAACACACACCACAGAATGCAGTGATTTTCTGCAAAATTGTCACTTTAATGCTGCAGGACGCGGGGGGAGATGATGGTGCCCATCTGCTTTGGGAGGGAAGGTCTGGGGGCTGTAAATCCTCCCCTTATCCCTGGAAGGTCTGGGGGCTGTAATCCTCCCCTTAGCCCAGCCCAGCGGATGGAAAAGCATCACACCCTACTGTGCAACCCCCTGTAACTTCGTGTTGGTGTAACTTCCCACCTTCTGTGATCCTTCGTGTGTCCCATCGTGCTTCTCAATGTCCTGGCCAGTGCAATCAGGCTAAAGAACCCCGACTCTTGGCAAGGGCGAAGGTGGCTTGCTCAGGGAAAGCTGATAGAGCGCCGTGAGAGCATCATCTGTGTGCAAAGCAAGGGAGAAGGTTGGAGAGTGCTGGGAACAAGGAGAGCCAGTATTTGGGGTCTGAAAGGGTGGAGGGGATGGTGCCTGTGACTCCTCTCCTTCCAAGGTGCCATCATCCTGCCCAAAATGAAATCATCTCTCCAGACACTGCAGGTGAGGCGGGACTGGCATTGCCTTCAGACGCGTATGTGCTCTCCTCCACTGGAGACCTGAGCCCCGTTTCTCCCAGCTACTGACTACATGAAAAAAGCAGCCGAAAGCCCCTCACGTCTGCTCTCGGGGAGTGCCAGGGTAATTTTGGCTGCTGCTGAGGGGCATCTGCTGTGGGGCATCTTTGCAGGTTGCAGGTAATCTGGGCTGTTCCCACAGCGCCGGTGGAGAGATGCTCCTGGCCCTTCCCCTGATGTCTTCAGGTTCCAGCACCTCTGGGATTAGCAGCTCCTGCAGATAAACCGCCTCTGCTGAGAGTCCTGCGGCAGGAAAAGAGTTGGCAGAGCGGAGGGGATGAGTCTCAGCACTCGTGGCTTGCACAGGGAAGGAGAGTGGGATGGGAAGGTGGGATGGAGAGGAAGGCATGGGGGAGGCAGCACGGGGAAGAGCTGCCAGCGCTGGGCGGATAGACACAGAGCGGTGCGAGGGCTGGCTGGTAGGGGAGATGTGAGCTTGTAATGGAGCCAGGAGGAGATGCAAAATCACACGTAACGATCCCAGCAACCCCCGCAACACCATCGCTTGTGCTCCCCGGCCTGGATGAGACCATCGGGTGGGTGTCTCTTGAGTCACACGAACATCCCCCAGGCTGGGGTCCGCCGGGACTCCCAAGCTCTGGTGACTGTTCCAAAATGGCTGCGTGTGGTGCGGACGCGGGCAGGTGGCCTGTTCTTTAGTGGGAAAATACTCCAGAGCCATTGGGCTTATTGGGTGACCCACCACCCCTCCAGCCTCGTGTGAAGGGGAGACACATGCCTGTGCCAGCTTCGGTGGCTGGAGGTCTGAGGATTCTGCAGGCTGGTACCTCCTCATCTTCTCTGTGTGCACTGTCAGGTCACTCTGCAGGACAAGGGGCTGCAGTCACTGTGCAAATGGGAGTTTTCCACCGGCGGAGATGCCCCAGCAGCTCCTTGGTCCCTGCCAGCCACGTGCAAGGAGCGGCCAGCTCCAGCCCCTGCACCCTCTGGCTGCGCAGATGCTTTGGGGAACTTGCATGAACACGGACAAGAGGTGGGAGCGTCCTGCCCTTTCCTTGGAGGGGACATCGGGTGGGGAGAGGCATTCCTCTGGGGCACCGCCGTCCCGTTGGGCTGAAACAAGGCATTGACAAGTGATGCGTTTTGGTCCCTCTCCCCCCTTCCCTTTGGCAGACGCTGTTGTGTCTAACGCTAACCTGTTACAGCTGATAACAGCCGCAAATGCTGCTGCTGCTGCTTTCATAAAAATTCGCGGGATGCCAGATTATTTCCATGCGCAACAGGAGCCCCGAGGCTGCGTCTGCCTGAGCGTCTTCCCTCACGTCTCCCACCATTGCCACCACTGGGCCAGGAGTGGGAGTGAGGTGGGCAGGCTGTGGGCTGGGGGGGGCTCCCACCCTGGTGCACCCCTTGCCTGCCTCTGCTGCTGCAGCTGGGTGCGGAGAGCTGGGGGATGGATGGATGGATGGATGGATGGATGGATGGATGGGTGGATGGATGGACGGACGGACAGACGGATGGGTGGGTGGGTGGACACACACGGGCGGATGGACACACACACACAACTTTCATAGGAGTTTCTAAGCAACTTAGTGCATAAATCCCTATGGAAATGACGTTCCTAAATCACACGGGAAGATTTGACCGTGTCTCAGGGAAGATCAAGTGTGTCCTCACTGAAGTTGTGGCCGTGGCTGTGCTGGTGGCCCTGGATGGCTGGTGCTCTCCAGGGGACACGCACAAAGGGCCCGGAGCGAGCCGCTGGCAGAAGCGCAGCTGCGGCGTGGTGTGTATTTCTGGGGAGATTTTATAGAGGGAACGCTGATGAGTAATAAACAAGGTGCTGCCTGAGTCTTGTTTGGAGGAAAGAGGGGAGGCAGCGGAGGGGCTGAGGGAAAGAAAGGAGTACAAGGAAGAAGAGAAAGAAAGAAATGACCTTGGTGAGTTTTTCTGGCTGCTCTCCAGGTCGCAGGCTGATGCCAGAAAAATCCCCGAGTCCCTTTTGGCTGGATGTCCGCTCCCGGCGTTAGGTGAATCACACACACATTTCTGGAACATTACATGTTCACAGTTGCAAAGCTCGCAGTAATTAGAAAAACTACAAGACCAAGGCAGGGGGAAAATATATGAGTCACACATGGAAGCGGTGTTATTGTACTGCAGGAGAATCAGCTTTGCAGATTTCCAAAGGTAAATGCACATCAGCCTTCCTCGCTGCTGGGAAGGGCTCTTCACCAGCACCACCGGGCGAGCAGCGGCTCTGGAAGAGGCCGGGAGATATTAGGATGTGTCTAAACAGGGAAGCTAAATTGTGCTTAGGTAGGGCGTGAGATTCCTGTGGGATGACTCCAGACGAAGAATAGCTGTTGTGAACTCCCAGTGAGGATGTTCTTGCTCCACGTGGCAGGGGGCTGCCCACATTGAGCATTACCCACTTCCACCCATGAATTTAGCCATTTCAAAATAAGCTGCTCTTATTCCAGAACAAGAGCTGCCATGCCAGGAGTTGATCACAAGAAGTTACTTCAGCACAGGCAGGTCCTCAGGGTGCCAGGGGAGACCAGCTGCTGCCACCCAGGCGATGCATGGGCTGGGAGCCTTCTCCCACCCTCCGGCACCTACCAGCAGCGCATGGTGACCTGTTATCGCTCGCTCACTTCAACACTGCATCGAGATGCTGCCAGTTTTTGAGAAGAAGAGCGAGCCCCATACCAACCCTCTGTGTTCAGGGGAGTTTCATAAATCACGCAGACAGTCTTGTTTCCAATGAGCTGATGGATGGAGCTTTCATCCCTTTCTATGCGTGACCCTTCTGCTGCTATTCATTAACAACACAAAGGGTGTTTTAACCTGGGAGCAAACGGGACACTCGTTTGTTTAGTTAACTCTCTTCCTGAGTCATCCCATTTGGCTCAAGCGAAACCGTGCTGCAGGCAGCCTGACGGCTCTCCCACCGGGGCTGTGCTCGCCGAGCCCCCCCAGCAGGACACGTCGGCATGCCTGATGGGCGAGCATCCCATCCCATCCCATCCCATCCCATCCCATCCCATCCCATCCCATCCCATCCCATCCCACCCCATCGCACCCCATCCCACCATGTCTCATCGCACCACAATGCAGCACGTGTCATCACACCTTTGGGCGACCTGGTGAGCAGAAGAGCTGGGCTTGGCACGTGGCATCACTGTGCATTGCAACGCAAGTGCCTGGTTTCCAAAAAGTGTGAGCTCACGCGAGCTGAAGGGTATGGCTCTTGTCTTCAGATCTAACGACTGTCCAGCTGCCAGGGGCAGTGGGGGCTGCCAGCATCCGGTGGAGACTCCATTTGGAGAAGGCCAAAGAGCGGATTACGCATTAGACGATGAAGTGATGCTATGGACAAAGCGCGCCGAACACGAAATCTTCCTGCAATACTCCAAGACAGATTGTTACATCTCTCTGCCAAGAAATCAAACATTCCTGCTAGAGTCAGGGCTTTCACAGAAGCCCCCTCTGGGACATCAAGTGAGGCTAAGACAACAGTCCAGAGCTTTGCTAGCAAATCATGAGTCCCGAGCGTCTCTCCAGCTGGCAGGACCATCATTGACCTAAATGGCCTTGTCCTCCCTGAAGCAGCTCTGTCAATTTGGCCACAATCCACTTAATAATGTAGCTTGAGTATAAAGATGTATCCAGGCCCAACCACAAAACAGCTGGAGACTGTAGGGTTGACTTAATCCTAGTAGAATAAAATGGGGAAACTAGTGGGAGTCAGCGAGGATGTTGCTGGCTGGGTTTTGAGCAGTGCTGAGTAATAAAAGGGATCAAATGTGTTAGGCACAAGCTGTCTGGAGCCACAGTTGTTGTTGTTGTTTTAACTAATTGAATTTTAGTGCTGGTGAAAGGTACCAGATTGACAGCTCTGGGGAACGGTGTCTGTTACTCAGACCAGGTACAGCACAGGCAGTGAATCCCCTCTTAATCCCCTGCTTCATCCAGACATCGTGCTTTCCTCTCATGGGGAGAAAGACACT
Organism: Dromas ardeola; assembly: GCA_013398915.1. Lineage (NCBI taxonomy): Eukaryota > Metazoa > Chordata > Aves > Charadriiformes > Dromadidae > Dromas > Dromas ardeola. The sequence goes on from VYZM01016745.1 coordinate 16,569, forward strand.
CGGCCCCTGACACATGCGGCCCTTCCCCTCCGCAGCTGGGACCTGCGCCGAGGGGTCTGCATCCCTCCTGGAGATCCCCGGCAGACCCCTGCCTGACATCATGGAGATGCTCTAAGGGTCCCTGGGGGCAACATCTTCGGGTCCAGGCAGGGTGGGATGAGCGACCTGTCCCATCCCTGCCGCCGGGACTGTGCGTGCGGCTGGGGAGGGACAGGCAGCAGCAGGGGCTGCTTCAGGCTGAGCAGCGCGGCAAAGGCGTCGAGGGGAGTTGCTGCTTATGGTAAGAAATCCACTTTGGCCGGCTCACAGGGAAGCCTTTGCCAGAGGAGAGCAGCCAGGGAAGCCGGAGCTGGGGCCGAGCGGGCGTGCGGGGAGGAGAGCGGAGGGGAACAGAGCAGCACCCCCAGAAGAGGAGCAGTGGCTGCATCCTTCCCGGGCACAGCCGGGCACCGGCAGCCCATCAGAGGGCAGGGACGGGGCTGGACTCACATGCTGGGTGACATCTGCCCCCACAACGAGGTGGGGATAATTCTTACACAGCTTTGTAAAGTGCCGAAGGGACGGACACATTGAGCAACACTTCACCACCGAAAAGTCCAAAAGCCTGGCAGCACCTGCCTTGCCCAAGCCTCTGCCCCAAGTTTTGAATTGGGTCCAGCCTTGAAGGGGGCAAAGGCTGGGACGAGCCCGGGGCAGTGCTGTCCCTTGGACACCTGGTCAGGGATGGGCAGTGGCGCTGGGAGAGCCGGGGCAGCCGCACGCCTCGCCGATGCGCTTCGCAAGCACACACAGAGGCGGCTGTTTCCCAGGGGAAAGCTCTTCGCAGGGGCACCTTGTCAGCCCTGCTCTATAAATAGCTGGGAAAAAGCCCCGGCAGGAAGCGGCGGATTTTAGGAAGGGCGAAGGGAAGGGCTTGGTTTCAGCCTTGCCAAGTCTCGGTCACGCGGGAGGATGACTCCTGCGCCGCGGAGGACGCTGAAGGCAGCGCTGAGAGTGTTTCGCCCAGCGAGACGGGGCTGTGCTCCACGCTGCGGCTCTTCAGGGCTCCCTTTGAACTCCGGCTGTTTTCCTCGCCAGACCTGGCAGGGCTCAGCAGGCAGCTCCTTTCTCCAGGTGGTAGGGACGAGCTCTGCCTCGGTTTTTATGGGAGAGCCTCGCTGCTTATATGGGTAGAGGATATGGAAGTTGTTTAGCAGATGTTAGGAGGGATAAAAACACGAAGGCTGGGCTTTCAGGCAGGCTGGGACCAGAGTTTGGGAGTATTAAGTTAGTGATCCTGATGGGCACAGAAAATAAATTCTTCACCGTGCCGGTCCCCTTGCTGCGGTCTCTCTCGCTTAGATTAGATTTGGTCTTGCTTACTGGGCTGAACAGAGCCCTGCTTTGCTTTGCTGTGTCAGTTGCTATACCGTGACCCGTGTCTTACAGGCATTTATTGGGAGCTGGCTGCGGTGCGAGACTTGCAGGATATCAGATTTCCAGCCGGGGCAGCCGCATGGGAACAGCGGCCCTGTTAATAACAAGGTGTGCCCCATCCCTGCCAGTCCCGGGAGGAGGGAAATGAAAACAAGGAAGGATTAAAAAAAGCCATGGCTTTGCTGCATCTCGCCTTGGATCGCTTTCATTCAAGGTTTTGCGATGGAGCCGAGCTGCCTTTTTTTGGTTGGTTTTTTTTTTTTATTTTAAGTGATCCCAAAATAGCCGATCGTCTTTGCAGGCTGCAGGCTTCAGCTCAGCCTGTTGCTTGTCCCCAGCACGAGAAGTGTCCCCAGCAGGTCTCGTCACAGCCGATTTGGGGGCTGCCAGCACCTGATGTTCAAACGCGGACCAGGGGAAAGTCACAACTTTCTCTTTGAGAATAGCCATGTCAGGGACAAGTATCCAGCTCCTATATACGTTTTTTTGTAATAAAAAGATAAATGCAGCCTTTCATATCTCAGTTCCTCCTTCAGGAGGGATGTCTGGGCTGGAGGACATGGGGATCTGCTGTCTTTCAATGTCACTTCAGTAATCAAAGTCCTGCAGACGAAGCTCTCGCTTCAGATGCTGAGGGCTCGGGCTGGTAACGACGCGCAATATCGTCTCTCCACTTGTGGCCAGCCGGTTCTGCTAATTACTGAGCCACTGTTCTCCGCAAACCGTGCGTGCGTCAGAAGCCCGGCATCAAGGGGAGCCAGCGTGAGTCAGACTTGAAAGCCCTGAAAAACACCGCCAGGCTCGGAGCCGGCAGCGCTGCCAAAGCCGAAGTGAGCGGTGGCCGATGTGAGGGTGCCGAGCTCCCTCCCTGCCCTCCGCGGCTGCTGGCCCCGCTCGCCCGCAGGGACACACGGCGCGATGGAGGACGGAGCCGGGCAAAGCTCTCTGGGTTCAGTCTGCCCTGCATCCTCCTGCAATGCCCGTCCGGGGCAATTTGGGGCAGAAGGAAACCACCTGGTCCTGAGCTGATGCTGCAGCCCAGGTCGGTGGTGCTGTCCCTCCTGTCTCGTGGGTCGGGGTACGCTGGTTTGGTACTTAGAATCATAGGATGGTTTGGGTTGGAAGGGACCTTAAAGACCATCCAGTGCCACCCCCTGCCCTGGGCAGGGACACCTCCCACCAGCCCAGGTTGCTCCAAGCCCCGTCCAGCCTGGCCTTGAACCCCTCCAGGGATGGGGCAGCCACAGCTTCTCTGGGCAACCTGGGCCAGGGGCTCACCACCCTCACAGCAAAGGATTTCTTCCTAATATCTAATCTAAATCTCCCCTCTTTCAGCTTAAAACCATTAATCCTCATCCTATGGCTCCCCTCCCTGATCCAGAGTCCCTCCCCATCTCTCCTGGAGCCCCTTTAGGGACTGGAAGGGTAAGGTTTCCCCAGAGCCTTCTCTTCTCCAGGCAGAACAACCCCAACTGGCCAACTACTCACTGGCCTGCAAACTCCTCTGCCCCCACTGGTGCTGGGTACCCCACAGCCAACAGAAGCTTCCCGTGGCGGCAGCCAGGGGAGGGGGGATGCAGAGCAGAGCTGCTGGTGCAGGATCAGACCCCGGTCCCTGCCCGACCTGCGGTTTCCGTCTCTGGTTTGCAGAGAGGCAGCAGGATCTGGAGAGCTGAAGGAGAGATGCGAAACACAGCACGACCCATGCCTGGTGGGAAAAAAAGGTTAAGGCAATCCTTTTGCATACCCCATCCCAAACGACAGGAAACCTTTTCTTTCTGAAAAGGGGGTGCTGCCTGCTGCAGGGTGCCCTCTCTGGGGGGCTGCAGAGGCGGGCAGCAGGCAGTGAGTGGGCAGCAGGCGGCAAGCGGGCAGCAGTGCTCTCCCGTACACCCGGGCGCTGCTGATGCTCAGAGCCAGAGCAGAATTGAAATGCAGACGGCGGCGGTCTGACAGCGGTGCCGGGAGAGCCGTCCCGTAGCCCGGCCTTGCATGCCACCTACGGTTCCTTCGGTGGAGGTGATGCGCACTCTTTGTCTGGCGGCGGAGCCGTTTATTTGCAGTCAGGCAGAGGCATCCGTGGCAGACAGCGATTCCCCAATGGCACGCTCTTTATTTGGAATAAAACTCCAATATAAAACCCGTGGTAGGGTTTTTTTCAAGTGCCTGGCTGCAATTGAGGGCGAGATGCTCTGCCACCCTTCATGATGGGTACAAAGCTGGTGCCCCCCTGCCAGAAAGTCACTGTGGTAGGTTATGTTTAAGAAACGAACCTCACGTGATATAGATGCACTGTGAGAAGTTAGAGGGGTATCGTATTGTACAGGGGCACAGGCCAAGGAGACTTTTCATAGCTGCTGGAGCACCCATGCTCTGAAACTCAGCACCGTTTGGGCACCTGTCACCAGAGACACCCAGAGCTGGGGGTCAGCTGGCCCTGGTGAGATATCCCCCCCGTGCTCTCATCTACAGCTGTCCTGGGACCCCCCAGCCCCTCCTGACAAGCATCCTCGCCTCTCCCAGCACTGCAAGGTCCTCCTCCTTCTGGGCCAGAGCGACCTTGAGCCTCAGGGACTGAAATGCAAACCTCAGCCTTGAATTTCAGACAGCTCTGAGTTTCCAGTCGTCAGATTTGGGTTTCTGGTTCTCCTTGGTAGGAGAGAAACAGCAGCTGGATGTTTCAATCCAGCCCCTGTTGCACTCCTGCCCACTCCTTTGTGTGCTGTCCCGGAGGAACACGGTGTCTCTCAGAGGACGTGTCCTTCTTTCCCACCATGCATGGCCATTAGTGGATGCTCAGGGGAAGGAGCAGCCGAACACGCTGTGCAGAGAGAGATGCCCTTGCAGCTTCCAGCCACCTGAAGACGAGGACTGCCTCACATCTGAACTGTGTCTGGATGAGCCGCCGAGAGCCCTGTGCTGTGTGACATTGCCTCCCTCCCTCCTGAATGGCATCTCCTTTCCACCTCTGCAGCCGCCCGAGTGGGGTGGCCAGCTGGTACGGAGACATCTCCCACCGGAGAGTATAGGGTGGAACTCCAGCAGGTGGGACCAGGCATCGCATTCGAGCTCACAGAGCAGAGGGAAGCGATGGCAAACAGCAGAAGAGGATGGGAGAGACAAATGTCTCTGTCCTGTGTGCCAGCACTAATGGGGGGAGGATGTGCTCCAAATACTAACGACGTGGCGGCAGCAGTCACTGCCAGAGCGGTGAGCTCTCTGCTGCCAGCAATACGGAGCCGATGGAGCAGAGCTGAGAGCCCAGGTCGCATCCAGGGGAGCCATTGAGTTTGTCTGACAGTGTCTCACCTTCTGACGCTCCGTGCAAAGAGGCAGTGACTTGGAAATCTGGGTTTTGGAGCCTGAACTTTTATCATTCCAACTACTTCTGCCTCGCTGCACTTAAAGAGGACAGCATCCCAATGTCAGAGAGGAGCACTGCTGGTCCTCCAGCTGAGGCTGACGCAGACCGATACGAATGCTGGCCCATCTGAGAAGCTCTTCCTGGAGCAATAAATATGGGAAGCATTCTTCCAAGCAGTCTCCCTTTTCTGGGAGATGAAGGACACACGATCGACACTGTGGGAGACATAGCGTTTAATATTTATCAGACCCACATCACGACATACCTGGAGGCGCTGCTGAAGAGCAGTGAACCCAAGTGGCCACCACAGCGAAGGGTCCCCTCCGAAATGCTGGTCTCAGCAGGTTGGCAGGAGGGTCTGGGCAGACAGAGGGGGCTGGCCGGGCTGTGCGAGGTGACACCCTCGCAGTGCCCTGCCTCCTGCCTCTCTCCTCCAGATGCAAGGTTGCCTTGGAGACACTGGGACATGATCAGTCCCACTGGCTCTGACGGCTCCCAGAGGAGTGCAAGCTCTCGCCTCCAAGGGTGTCAGCCGTGACACACCGAGCAGCGTGTCCTTGCTGCCTTGCTGCGTGCTGCTAACCCCGGGGCAGGCGCTTGCCTGGGGGCTGTGCACCTTGTCGAGTGCCATCACCCAGCGAGCGGATCAGCCGGCTCCTTACCAGGCATCGCTGCCTCCGGGGCACGCGTATCACCTCCCTGCAGCCCTCAAGGCATGTGGATGTCCAGGATAGCACAAGACCCCGCTGTGCATCGTTGCAAGCATCGACCCCGCTCCAGTAGCCCCCGCCAGCCCCCACGCTTGGGTTCGGGGCTCCTGCGGTGCCCCGGGGCGGTCCCATTGCTGTGCAGGGAGGACCGATTACTGCACCCGTGCAGCTGGCAATATTGAGATGCCCCTGCACCCTGCAGAGCCTCCGAAGCCGCCTCTGTCCTGCATTAGAGATCTAAGCTCAAACAATAAGGGTAATGGACAGGAAATTAGAGATAAGTAGGTGGTTTGACAGGATTAGGGATAAGCAAAAGAAACATAATTATGTGATAGCTGCTATCGGACAAGGGCTCCTACGAAAGGGAATGTAAATGACCTAAAAAAAGCACTACACCAGATCAAACAGCTACACTTTGCAGATAACAGCCCAAAAACACAGGGTATAAATATTTATCACAAATGAATTCTCCAAACACTCCCTGCTCACGATCACATTAACAATAGATGGGATTGAGGATAATAAAGGCTTTTCACAATCTTTTTTCTCCCTTTTTTTTTTTTTTCCCCCAGGGGCTTTTGTACATGTACAGCTGTGTGCATGTGTTCGAGAGATAGGGAGGGTGCCCGTCGGTGCGTGGAGGGGACCGGCGCTGGCGGAGGGGGTGTCCGGGGGTCCTGCACCCCTTCCAGCTCCTCTGCAGCTCCGGGTCCTGCCGATGCCCATAGGGCTCAGCCTGCGCTCGCTCCTCTGCCACCTCCGTGGCTTAGAGCATCCCAGGGAAAAGGGGAACTCACCCGCGCTCTTGTCCGGGAATCATTGCTCACCGATGTGCTTTGCTTTTTCTACCATGGTCCAAAATTTTGAGGTTCGGCTTTGCCGTCCGGGTGGTCAGCACAGAGGGCACGGCGGCCGCTCCCCAGGGAAGTTCTGCAGCCCCAAAGCCTGGCTGAAGCCCAGGGATTCCTGCTGCCTCTCTCTCTCCTCGGCAGGGAGGGGGAAATTAATGAATGGTGGGCACGTTGTGGAGCCGTTGGGAAACCTCTGCCTCAAATAAGAGCAAGGCTGGGCCCTTTCGTGTCCGCAAAACATGCTGAAGGCGTGCAGCTCCTTTGTGTGTAGGTGTCAAGGGGGGCTGGGACCTCAGACCGAGCCGAGGGTGATCCCCACTGCAGCCCCTGTCCCCCGAAACAGGACCATGGGTCCCCCCCCCAGCACGGCCACCACCACGCTCTGCCCCTCAGACAGCACCCGCTCTTCTTCCTGACTTACTCTGGTTGTTGTTATTTATTTAACAAGAGGGGACACAAAGCCTCTGTAACCTGGGCTTGCAAATTACCGAAGCCCAGGAAATGAAAACTCCACGGCGGCATTAATTGAAGGGCTTTTTAATTAAAATCAGCTTGTTTCCCGATCAAAGATTAAAGGAAGGAAGAAAGCTGAAAGAAAAAAAAATAATAATAAAACAATTCCCTCCCTGCCCCTCTCTGGCATTCATGAGGTGTGGGCTGAGCACCCTGCGTCATCCCCGCTCCTTTGCTCTCTCTCATACCTTTTGATTTCCGCCCCCCCCCCAACTAAAGTCTTTTTTTGTCTCTTCTTTCTACCTGACTTCATCCTCATCTGCTTCTCTTCGTT
>VYZM01016745.1:38507-49047 GCA_013398915.1 Dromas ardeola
CATCTTCATCCCCATCCCCATCCCCTGCATCCTGATCCCCTGCATCCTCAATCCCCTGCATCCCCATCCTCATCCCCATCCCCTACATCCCCATCCTGATCCCCTGCATCCTCAATCCCCTGCGTCCCCATCCTCATCTCCATCCCTTGCATTCCCAGCGCTGCTTCCCAAGCACGATCCCTCCTCAGAAAGGGGAGAGAGAGCAAAATTTTAACGCTCCCCCCCTTCCCTTGCTGCCTCCTTGATGTCTGCTCAGCCGGCTTTCCGCCTGTCACTTTAAATGGATGTATTTAAAGCAAATGCAGAAATTGCCATTCAGCACAAGGCTTGTAATAAAGACGACGTCTCCGTTTCCAATATATATTTATATGTAGTTTGGGTTTTGTCTGGGGGGGACGTGGGTAAAGTCACAGGAAATGCCAGGCATTGACATGTCCATGCTGGAAAATAGCTCCGTCCTCCTGCAAGGTGCGTGGTATTTTCCAAAGTGACATTTAACTGAAGGGAACCTGTGGCAGCGCTTTTGCTCGGGGCAGCGTGGCGGCAGCTGCCTCTCTTTGTGCGAGGCCAGTGTGGACCTCCGCAGCCCAGAGTGCACGGGGTCAGCTGGGGAGCTGTGTGCTGCCTGGGGATGCTGCTGCCCAGGGACCCTCGATGGGCAGCGTGGGCTGGCCCCAGCCCTGTCCCCTTGCCTGCACCCCGTGACTGGTCCTGGGGTCGGTCCTCCCCAAGGTGGCCCTGCATCACCCCGAGAAAGTAACGGGGAGCACTCGTCCATCACGCTGCAACAGGCTGGCTCGCGAGGAAAGATTTCAAGAGCTAGGTCTTTAAAGTCTAGCTTGGCAAGTTGCAGCTGTGAGGGAAGGGGAGATGACATCGTGGAGGGTGCAAGCGTCAGGCAGGGAGCAGCACTTTGCAAGGCTGGGGGTGATGCCCAGGAAAGGGAAAGCAGGCTGGATAACAGGGAAGAAACTCAGAATCATAGAATTGCCCAGGTTGGAAGGGACCTTTCAGATCATCCAGTCCAACCATCAACCTAACTCTGACAAAAAACATCACTAAACCTTATCACTAAGCACTACTTCTACCTGTCTTTTAAATATCTCCAGGGACGGAGACTCAACCACTTCCCTGGGCAGCCTCTTCCAATGCTTAATAACCCTTTCAGTGTAAAAACTTCTCCTAATATCCAATCTAAACCTCCCCTGGCGCAACAGCTTCCTGGTGTGGAGGAGCTCCCATCACAGGGAAACCGTCAAACCTCATCTCCTCCTTCACACCTAGGGGCCCTGACCCCAGGAACAGCATCTTGGGGGTCCCTCCTTCCCTGCCATCCCTCGGGATGCTTTTGGGGCCACTGGTTTACCTCCATGACCAGAAGCAGCCAACCCCATGTGCACCTACTTCCCTGGCACTGGGCTATCGCACAGGCTCAGCTCTGCAGGATTGCACCCGCCATAAATACAGTGTGTAAAATCATTACGCGCCGCCTCCTGTCCCCCTGTGCCCAAGCCGAAGCGTGGTTTGCATGGCAGCTTCGCCCTGCCCGAGCCCCTCGCAGGCGCATCGCGCAGCCCCGCTCCTCTGCAGCTCCCTGTATATTTAATCAGTCTGTGGCTCCGTCTGCCAAGCGCCCGCATCATCAAAGCTCCTCCAGCAGCCTGGACGCATCCATTTAATGGACTGCTATGAGACACATCCTTACTTCATTACTTCATTATTTACAGGAGGAGGTTTTCGTGCCGGGGCCGGCAGCTCAGCGCCGCCGGCTGCCCGCGTCCCCCTTCAAGGCTGGCAGAGCTGCCGAGGGGATGACAGCCCCACAGACACAGCCACAAGAACCCCCAAAGCCCTGGATTACAAAGCTGTTAGCCATCATTGTGCTTAGAGATTTAAAATGAAAGGATTTGAATCCTGAATGAGAAATTCCTACTTTTTTTTTACTTCTTCTCCCTATTGCTCTGGGGGTTTTTTTTGCCCTTTTGTTCTGTTTTTTTTTTCCCAGAGTCAGGTCGTTGCAGTGGTCAGAGAGTGGTCTCTCTGTTCGGCAGAGAGAAAACGCAATGTCTGCCAAGGAGGAGCAGGGAAGAAGAGTAATTCTGACCTCCTGCGATGCCCATTAATTGTCAGATTTTCCAGACCTTCCCCAGTGCTTGCATGGGGCACTGGGGCCCCTCCTTTGGCGTGTAGGTCACCGGAGGGCACTGGTTTTGTGATCGGCGTTGCACCATACAGGATGGAGCTTCTGCAGCCCCAGCTGGGCTGGGAGCAGGCAAACCAGGCTGGGCAGGGAGGGACAGGGGCTTCTCCTTCCCCATTATCCAAAATCCAGCCTTATCCTTCTGCTGGTCCCTGGGGCTTAACTATCTTTGCAGCTCTCCTGACGGAGACGTGATACTTCGGAGAGCCCAGACAAATGGGGCTGTGGGACCAGCCTGCAGGAGATCTCGGAGACAACCAGTGTAACAGGATATTCTGAAGGACTGGCTCATTTTATGACCATTAATAACATTTGCAGCTACTGAACGTTATCCAGTTTTTCAGGAATAGCAAGACCTGATGCTGCAGGGCTGAGGTTGGCTGGAGCAGTTGAGAGGCCGGGGGGAGCCTCTTGCTCCCCATGTTGTAACACTGGGTATTTGGCCAGGTACAACCTGGCTGACCTCCTCCTCGGAAGCGGGAGTCGCTGGGGACCCGACACACACTACGTGAACCAAAGGATGCTGCCAGAAAACCAGGCTTGCGCAGAGCTCTGCTGCGCAATGAGAAAGGCTGATAAGCCTCCAGGTCTTCTCCTTACATCTAAAAGGGAAGGGGGTGTAAGGGTGTTTTGCAGTCTCGAATTCACTTGCTGCTAGTGGAATTAAAGATATTCTCCCTGGACTATTTCTGTCAAACCCTCCTCTCTGTCCGTATACATATATCTATCTCCATACACATACACACCGTTCATCACACCAGAATCCAAGTGACCTGGAGTAGCGCAGTGCAAACACTGTAGATCCTATGTAAACAGAGGTTATATATATTTCCCTCATTTATTCCTCGCCGACAGAAGAGCGGCCTCTTCCACAAGGAAAAATAAACCAACACAATGGCAATCCCGAGTTCAGCAAGTGTTTCCTAGCAGATTTTAACCATGTTAAGTTAGGTGGTTGTAAACAGACTGACAGCACGCCTCCCAACCTTTGAAATTCCTCGCAGTCAGTTTCCTGTCTCAAATTCACACCATCGCTTTTCCACCGGGGCCTTAAATTAATGCCCGGCTGGGGTGCATAATTACCAGCTCCCTAATGGTCCAAAACATCCTGAAGGGCTGAAGTTTCCTTTTTGATTTGTGGCTCCGAGTCGGAGTTGTAATTACCAAATTGATTTTAAATGCAGGCTCCGTTGACAGACTATTGGCAAACGGCATCTCTGAGTCTTCAGCCATTCATAAAAAAAAAAAGGAAGCCCTTGATGAATATACCTTGATCTGCAGCTGCTGTTTATTTAATACAATTTATGGGCAATGGTATTAGGTTTTATCAGGGAGCTGCAGCTTTGGAAACACTGCTTTGGCAGGAGCGGTTGAGCTGAAAAGTTGGGTCATGGCTGGGAGCTGCCGGAATCGCTTTTTCACATGACGACCCCTCTCCTTGGCTCGGCTCGGCTCGTTTCTCCCCCCTTGACCTCTCTGCTTCTCGGCTTGGTCATCGTGGTTGGCTCAGTGCAATGGGAGGGGGCCCTGGGGCTGCAGGTAGATGAGCAGCTTCCAAAAAAGCCAAATAAATACAGAGGCAGCACATTTTCCGTGTGCTGATGCAACGCTGGCAGGTGGCCTGAACATCAGTCACCGTCAGCTCCCACCATGTGCCGACCCCGGGTCCTGCTGAGTGATCCCTCCTCTGTGCTTGGCACCCATGGCTTTCCTCTGTGGAGCCCCCACCAGCACCCCGTCTGCACCGCCGCTCCCCTCACCAGGTGGGATAGGGCAGCGTTGGTCCTTTCCTCCCAGTCCCACTTCTGCTGGTCAGTTGATCAGTTCTCCTGGGGGCAGGTTATCTGGTTTTCCCTGGATTTTCAGTACCCAGCACAGTGGGGCACCGACCTCCTAAGGTTTCTTGGGGTGATCTTCTCCCTCCGATGAGGGTTTGCTGCTGTAGTGCCCTCTTCTTCTGTGTGGTCTACAAGAAAGATGATAAACCACATACAGGAGGAACTGGAGCCTTCAAGGTTTGGAAGGAGGACCACAGAGCTGGGATGGGAGGAGAAAGGAAGTGTGTCATGGTCCATTCGGACCTCTCAAGTTTACAGGACAACGTACTCTGTGATTTAAATTTTATTTCATGAGCTCATTAAGAAATACAATAAACAAATGTGGTAAACAGGGACTCAATCCCTTATTGCCCAGACTAGTCTATCACGTGAATTCACCTATTCACCATTTGAGTCATGAGGTTTCATAATGTATAACCCGTAACTCTTAATATCATGTACCTATGAGCAAAGCAAAATAATTAGTAACGCAGCTGATGGCGAGAGTGCTCATCCTTCCACCTCCATCACGCTGCAGGTGTCCCCTGTGTCACACCAAGAAGCACGAAAGCCTCAGCAGTCCAGCTGCTGTTGGATGCGCTTCCAAAGCTTTTTGGGTAAGCTGATGTTTTATACCCTTCAGCTTGGAGGTTTGGTCTATACCATCTCCATAAGTTAGTGGATTCTGAGGAAACTGCCAGATAAAAGATAATGGCTGCTGGAGACAGCAATCTGGAGGTGATCATGGCTCCATCATGGTCCTTCAGCCCTTTCTGGCCACCTGTCCTGCCTACTTGGTGCTCTAGCTTTGACCTAATGGCACTGCTGCCAGCACACATCAGGCCTTAGCATGAGCTGGGTTAGCCAAAATCTAAGCAGGAGTAGAGTGAAGAGTCACAAAGGGTCAGAAAACCCAGTGGGGAGAGACCCAGCTGCCCTGCCTGAGAAGGTAAGAGTGACTGAAGCCCTTGAAGCATCACTGTCATCATCTCTGCTGCACAGGAGAGGTGGCTGGCAGAGAGCAGGAGCTGTGGGGTTGCACAGGAGAACTGTGGGGCACAGTCCCAAAGTTGTGTCAGGAGTGCCAGAGCTTTCCAGTGCTTGCATGGCCCTGTCCTCCTTCCCGGTATGAAGACTGCATCCATCCTGCCACGGTGCTACCAAGCTCTGCAGAGGCTGAGCACTTAGGACCAGCTCTTTAGCATTGGGGTCATCCAGATACTGAGCGTTTGTTGAGGCAGAGCTGAGCCAGAAGTGTTTGCTCCTTCCATTTAGCACCACTGTTCAAGGAAATAGCATTTCCTGGGCTCCGGACACCTTTCTACAGTAGCTTCATTTTTTATTTCAGAGAATCTCGTTTCAGTTGCCCACCTGCAGAAGGGCTGACAGAGTTTATCTTGCCTTCAGTCAGCACTGGAGGCTGCTGATTAAAGCAGAAAATATGAAGGGTCTTAAAAATTAAGGTGCATCACAGCTATCAGCTGCTCCCTTCCCTCTCTTGAGTTGGGAGGATGGATCGCTCTGACGGCATCCCGCCGGCCTGAGATATTGGGTATCTCTCAGGGTCATTCCTGGGGCAGAGCCGAACGACTCGAGCCCGGAGGGCGGCTGATATATAAGCAGGGGACGAATCACCCCAAGAACCGAGGGACCGCAGTGGGTTGGAGCGAAGGGTTAACAGGGCAGTGATGGCTCTTGGGGAGCCGAGCTGAGGACGAGTGTGTCCGTGGGAGGGGGATGTCGGCTGCCTGCAATCGCTCCCTTGCCCAGGATGATCTCAGGGAGGGAGAATCTGCAGGCAGCCCCGGGAGGAAGAGGCAGTGCAGGCAGGGAGCGGGCAGGCAGGCGGCAGTGGGGTGACAGGCAGGGCAAAACGAGGTGGCACCTGGGTGAGATGTGGGAAGTTTGGGTCCTGTTGTGTTTTTTCCTGCCCTGGGACGTCCCTGCCAGCATCCCCAGGAGGGGCAGGCAGCAGCACGCCTGCCTGCAGCGCTGGGCAGAGCACGGGGGCAGCAGGGAAAGCAAAGGTGTCTGCAGACAAGTGAGTGTCCCTGGGGTCAGAAAGGCCCAGGGAAAGGTGTGGGAGAGGCCGGCTGATAGCAAAGCAAATAGTTTGGCTGCCTCCATGGAAAAGTACCTGGTCTGTTTTGTTTCCTAGATTCGTGATGAAGGATAAGGATTTAGGAGAACGGGAGGGAGAGCTGTAGTTAATCCACTGATTAACCTGAGGAGAGACAGGCAGACGCTAAATCAAAGCAGAAGGGCACGAGAGAGAAGTCAGTACCACCAACCCAAACAACAGCAGAGCACGGGGATGGATCAGCTCCAGCGAGGTTTATATGCAGAGATGAAAACCGTGGGGCAACCAAAGGGCAGGGTTAGAAACAGGACAGGAAGCCAGAGAAGCAGGGAGCAACATGAGAGAGCGGAGACAGAAAGGGGAGCAAGGTGCGAGTTCGCAGAGGGAAATGAGAGGGACATGCTGGGATTCCATCCGCTGGAGTTGGTTGGCTGGGAAGTTGTGGTTGAGGACCCTGACCAGAAGGATGCTAAACCTTTCCGTGAAGATGCTGGGCTGGATGGCAACGACACCTGCGGGACTCCCAGTCTCACAGCAATAGGGGTAGGGCAAATCCCAAACTCTGCGTATACATCGGATTTGGGATGGATTTGGGACCAGATCGGAACTTTGGGGATTGGGCCGGATGCAGGGAGGGCTGCGGGAGATAAGGGCATATCCAGTTTCGTGGGATCTGGCACAGCTCGGGCTGTATAAAGCCAGAGAGTGTGACTTGGGTTCGGCACTGCCATGAGCGAAGTTCTCTCCTTCCTTTTAGAGCTCAGGCTTGGCAACCCCATAAATGCCGTGGGAGCGGCCTAAGGCCACGGCTGGCGGAGGAACGCTTTCCCTGCAGAGATGGCTTTTCGCGTGCCACAGCTATGAGTACGCAGGCTGAGAACATGGCTCAGGATCCAGCAGTGGGGCAGCTCCGGCACCAACGTGTCCTGCAGGCTCCTCGAGCTGCTGCTGGTCCTCGGTGGGCAGATCTCAAGTTGTCACAGCATGGCCACCGGCTCGCTGAGTGTCCTGGCTGCACCCTGCCGAAATCCACCTGCTCCGAAGCTGCGTGCGACAGGTCTGCTGGCATTCCCCGAAGCTATCAGCGGTGGCGGTGTCCCCGCGGTCCCACCAGAGCCTTGCTCAGATGTCGAGTCTCATGTCATTTAACCATGTGTCTGGACAGAAGACAAAAGAACACGCAAAGAAACCCACCCTAAATCCTCTCTGTGGCTAAAGCTCTTCTCCCGCTATTGTGTTGCTCGGTTTAATTGCTAGCACATTGCTGTCCGGTGTCGGGAGACGTGTGCGAGATGTGTGTCTGTGTGCTGCGGCCGGTGCTCCGTGGCATCGCCGGGGCTGGAGGCGTTCGCAGGGTTCGTGCGTTGCCTTCGTGTGTGCCGCCGTGCACCGTGTGTGTGCCGTGGGGTGCACCACGTGCGCGCGCGCACACGTGTTTCTGCTTTGCTTACTATCATTACAATGTATTTACCACTGTGCGTTTCACGAATATGCTATTTATACTCCAATAGAGTGTGTCATGCTTTGCATTAGCCCAGCCAAATTACAACTTCAAAGTTCTCAAATTTGGCGGGGGCTCCCCGTCTCTCCCCGGCAGAGGGGCAGGCACAGGTCTGAAAGGTTTCTTATTTATTTTGTTCAGTACAGAGTTGAGGAACCGCTTTCCATCTGGAACCATGTGGAATTTTTGCATTTGAGATATTTAACCTGACTTTAATTTGAGTCGAAACGTCTGATATTTCTGATAGTAATACCATGCCGGGGTGGGGGGGAGGACCAAAGGCACCCCCCCTTCCCTCCACAGAGGCACTCCAGCCGGTCCCTGTTAAGCGATTCCTGACATGCGAGCGCGCGGCAGACAGTAATGGAGAGCCTAATCAGATCTGGGGAGCTCCGAAATCGCTGGAGCGGTGGCAGAGTAAGTGGGTGTCCGTGAGAAACCCAATAGTTCTCCATTCGTTTTCCTCCTGGCCACCATCCATCCCGGGGCTGTGCCTGCCTCCCCCGGGCCGCCAGCCCCCCGGCACCGCTGCCCTCGCCCCACACGTGCCGCTGGAGCGGGGCCGGTGTTCCGGCAGGCTCTGCTGGGTGACCGCCACCGGCAGAGGCTGACAAAGCCTGACAAGTCCTTCTTTTACCCCCTTTTTTTTGGGGGGGGGTTTGAAATGCCAGTGGAGTGCTTCTCCAATACATTATTTAAATCAGGAGAAAATGCGGCATTTGCCATTTATATCTCATTGGGTTCATTAAAAGGCGACTGCATTTCTGCTGTGCACTTCATTTACCTCACTGCTTTTTTAAAAATACCGGGCAGAGAGAGACCCAGATCTGAGATGTTGGGGAAGGCTGCGCGGGTCTTCCCGGGTGAGATTTCTTTAATCAAACACCAGGGCAGAGAGAGGAGAGAGCTGCAGAGCCTGCGTTTGGAGGCCACCCCCGGCAGCCCAAGCCCGTGCTGATGCCAGCCCCGCGACCGGGACCGCTGAGGTCCAGCAGCCGCGTGGAGTCGGGTTTCAGCCTGGCAAGGGTTAAACAGCAGTAGTCGGGAAAATAATTGCAAAATTAAAGTTCCCCTGCACCCTGGCCCCTTCTTTAAACTTCAATAATGTCTTTTAAGAAAATGTTACTTAAAAGAACATTGTATTATTGCAAATCAGATTTCCTGACTCTGGTGCAGACATTGCGAACAACTCGGTAATTTTGCTGCAGATCCTGAGATAAGGAACGACCTTTAACCCGCTGCTCCGCAGCAGGTTTTGGATGTCACAGGTATTAAGGAAATCTCCCTCTTTCCACAGAGGACCCCGACTGACTGGGAATGGGGAGGGAGGCTTGGCCATTCCGGAACGCAGGATAGGGATGGAGAGGGGCCAGAACTGACACAGCGAACTGGGGGTGATGGAGGAGGTGGGGGCAGCAGGTCGGAACCAGACACTCGGTCCAGCGGCTGGGATGGAGCTGCCGTGGTGGGGAAGAGCCTCCAGCTTGCGAAGCAGGAATTCGTAGAGCTGCTTCCTGGCTCAGGCATTAAAAACTAGCTGGGCTGCTATAATCTGTATTAGATTTAAACTGTGCAATAAATGTTTCAGTTTATTGATGCCAGACTGCAGCCAATTACAGCTGAAGTCACCAATGGATTAGAGCATGATGAGAGACCAAATGGCTTGGGGAGGGAGCCCGGGGGGTGGTGGGGAGCTGGTCAGAGCACACACCAGCATCCCAACTCCCGGATTGTCAGGCCTTCCCTAAATAGAAATCTGGCCCAGAAAAATAAAGCCGGTGATGATGCTTCAGTCCCATCACACACGCTGCAAAGCCCCGGGGCCTTCTGCTGAGTGTGTCTGCTCCAGAGGTGTTGGAAAGGCAGAGCATGGGGCATGTGGGGCCGTGTCCATCCAAGAGGAAGGGTGGCCATGACCCAGGAGAAGGGTGCCCAACCATGTCCTTCTCCCTTGGCTGCACCCTGAGGGTGGCAGTGGGGTAGGAGCCGGGTGGGAGATGCACGCTGGAAGCATCTGCCTGGGATCTGCATCGCCATCAGCTGGTTACTTCATCCATTGTGTAGTACCCCTCAGAAATCTGGCTTTGCAAGCACGAACTCCAGAGCACCAAGGTTTCTGCTCCTTTCCTGTCTCTTTTTCCCCTTTGTCACTTGTGCTTTGTTCTGTCCCATCCCTCCTTTGCTGTTGTTTTCGGCTGCTTTCCCCTCCGCCCGGATGGCATCGTCCCTTCGCAGCGCTGCCAGGACCTGGGTTCCTCTGGCCAGCAGATGTTCCCGGCAGGTAGGAGGTCTGGGGCTGGTTTGCTGACAAGTCAGGACCACACATCAGGGCTGACTCCTCACCGCCTCCGCTGCAGGAAGGGCAGCCTTTCTGCCATGTGTTGCCTCCGCACTTGCCAAGGACAGCCTTGCATTGGCCAGGGGCCTGATGAGCCACCACAGGATTGTGGCCACCCTAAACCCCAGCGAGTTCAGCGCTCAGATGTATTGCTGGTGCAAAAAAACCCAACCCCAAATCCCGCCTCTCTGAAAAACAAAGATGCAACAGAAGATGAAAGGCCTCGCTGGTGGCAGATTCAGAACCTCGCTCCCTGGAGCAGCAGGGTCCCTCCTGGGTGATATCCTGCTGGGATGCTCAGAGGTCAAAAGTCCAGAGTCCAAAACAGGGAGCAGCACCCCAGACAAACCCTCACCCCTTTCCAGCTCCATCAAAGTCTGAAGTGGTCTACAGATCGCTGTGCAGCAGTGTGTGGTAGGGGTAAGCCCAGAAGATAAGACTCATGGGGCAAACTCTGGCTGGGAGGTCAGGCTCACCCCATCCCAGGGGAGATTTCCCGGCTCCCCACGGTGCTGTGCTGGACCTCGAGTGCCCACGCACGCTGCTGAGCTTGGCAAGACGTCGGCTGGAATAGGAAGTTAGTGTCGAAGCCAGAAGGATGCAA
>VYZM01016745.1:58112-79890 GCA_013398915.1 Dromas ardeola
ACCGCCCTTACAATTTCTGGCTCTTGCGGCTGCTTGGCTGGAGCGAAGCGTGCCAAGGTTTGGATGACAGATCGTCTTGTAGCATCTGCTAGGAACTGATAAGACAGGAGCCTGATAAGCCTAATGTGCTGCTCCTGCTGGACAGTGGAAAGATGCCTTTGTCTGGGGATGGGGGATTTTTTCCCCCCACGGAACCCAGGAGCCGTCGCATGCCAGGGACTGAGGCTGGGCTCCAGCCAAGCACCCCAAATTGGTAAATCAGGCCGAGGGTTTGGGAGCCTTGGGCAGCCTCTGCCTTAGAGTGTGGTGTTCTCTTTCCAGGCTGTTGACTATTTCACGAGGTTAAACACATATGTAAAAGCAAACCACAACCCCAACTAGTCATTCTGCCTTGAATAAGTGTCTGCAGTTTTTTGGAAGAGATAACAATGCTGTCTTTGTTTCCTCCTCGCTTCCCTCCCTCTCTACCTCGCTTTTTTTCATTCCCTCTCTCCTAGCATGTAAACCATGATAGCAACAATATTCCGTTCCACAAATAGTCTGGGAAATGGGGCCGAGCACATGGGTAGGGTGATGGGAAGGCAAATACCAGTTTGACCCAAAGAGACAGGAAAGTTTGCTGAGCACAAGATGCCATCGCTCCGCCAGCCCGTCTCCAAAGCGTGACAGGAACTGGTATGGTCTCTGTGTGAGAAGGCATAAGGATGGCCACTAAAAAACATATTTTACTCTCTGAGGTCTTGTTTTACAGGGAATGTCACCGCACTGTCTGCCTAGCTTTCATCTCTTCCTATTTTCAACTGGAAGATCGATCTGGCATAAAATAATGACAGTCTGGTAGAGCAACTCCCTCTGTATTCTGCGGGCAAAGCTCTCCTCCAAGCCCAGCTGTTGTCCATAATAATAATTGTTTCTTAGAAAGGCCTCTGCGCTGCTTGAACGTAGTCCAGTGTTTTACCTCGATGATAAAACTCAGTGAGCTGCATTGTCTGCGGTGCCTCGGGGTCGGCGCGGGAGCGGGGACGGGGCTGCCCAGCCATCACCAGCCCAAGAAATTGCTCTTGTGCAACAAGGATTGGGAGCACATAAAAAATAATGTCCAACTGGAATCCTCAGACGCGTACGAACCTTCCCAAAGAGCTGTTGCTCTTGGGAACTAATACAATCTCCCGTTCCTCTGTGTGAGCAACCGTGTACCAGCCGGTTGCATAGGCATGGTAGTCTGGAAGTCTGGACCAGCTCTGATAAGGGGGTAGATGACCTGTTTGGGCTCACCTAACTAAAGTGGAGATGGTTCTCTGATTGTTACCCACAGACAGAGATGAGGACATGAGCTGGACCACACCTGTGCTGGGTTATGACCACACTGATGCTCACTGAACCCTTTGACTGGACCATATTCTTCACGAGGTGAAGACCTGCTGTGCAGTGTTAAAAACAACCTACCACCCTTCAGCATCTTCAGCAGCTCCGACTAGTTCAGACCTCGGCTTTGGGCACTCAGGGTGGTCCTCTCACCCTGGCACCTCCAAAATTAGACTTTGGCTGTCTGGTGCAGACTTCTAGCTAGCATATATTTTAAGAACAGATGATACTTGTGCTGACACATATTACTGGATAAAATATCAACTAGACCAGCAAGGAACGGGGTTGTAGAGGGAGTGGGGTAAGGAAATGCTTCATGTCACTGTGAGGGCTCCTTCGCCATCCTTAGAGCCATACTGGGAAGAGTCAGTCTAGAAGTGACCAAGGTTGTGCTTACTCCAGAGCTGAATTACCCCAGAGCCGGGGATTCCAAAGGCTGTGTCTTGGTTTATGTCTAAATCTCTTTTATATAAAAGTGGGACACTTGTCCTTGCTCTGTAGGGTAACAATGTCATGGGGACGTAGCAAGGGGATGAAAGGAAATGTGAAAGGCTGGATCCTGCCACTGGAGGCACATGGAGGGATTGTGGTCTATATCCTTATCCAAAAGAAGGATGGAACCCTATCGGAGAAGTGTCCCGGACAAAAGATCTGTTATCATCAAATGAAAATTTCCGTAAGCCAAGAGCTGCAACTTTGGTCTGAAATAAATCAATAAGTTCCTGAAATTAACACCAATATTTCAATATGTCTCATTTAACGCAACTTTTGCCCCATGCCCGGCTGCTCTCTGAGCTCTGGATTCCTCTGGTATCAGACCAGGCTGAAGGGAAGACGCTCTGATCGAAGCCCTGGGAGATGAGGTGTTGACAGAGGAACATTAAGAGGGGTGCGGGGGAACCTCAACACCCTCTGGCAGAGTGTGAACAAAACTGGGCGAGAGATTTTCAAACAAATAGTCTATCACACAACCCATACCCCGTGGCAGCATCCATCCTCCCCTCCAGCCAGCGCGCCTGATCCCGATGGATCCTGGAGCTGCACTGGAGCAACCCGCTGCTCACCACAGGTTTGTCTCCCTTGGCATCCCCCTGGTCTGCAGCGTGAATCACGTTGGAGTTGTTTCCTTGGTTCACACTCCCAATTTTTTGTGACAGAAAAAATAGTTAATATCATATTTTGTGTACTTGCTTTATTGGTACTCATTAGCATGCTCTGATATCACTGAAATCAAGCTTTTGCCCACAGCTAGACCAAATTATTTTCTCTTATTAAAACAAACTTTTGGTTCATGTTGAAATAAATTTATTGGGATTTTTATTTTGCTGGAAATTTTAGCTTTTTGTGGAAATCCAGAATAAATATTGGTATTGCAGACTGAAAAATCTGCTTTCTGCTCAGATTGAGTGTATTTGTTCCCTTACAGAATAATATTCCCATGCTTCTGACCAGCAGCATTGTGGTCAGATCTAATGCATAAATACATTAAAATAGCTACAGGACGAGCCAAAATGACCTCAGTTTCTGTGGCAAATATATAGCCCAAAAGTAAATAGATCTGCCATACATTTTAAATACAGTAAAGCAATCCGAGTGGGACCATGCTGGTTTAATTTCTGTCATGTATTTAAAACCTACTTCGCTTTGGAGGGTCTCTTTGGTGTGATGTGGAGGCAGGATGGGGTGTATCGAGGATGCTCTGGCATGGATGGAGCTGGGGCTGCGGTACTGCTGGTGGGTGGGGGGGTTGTTGGGACCCCCAGTAAGAGGCAGGGTACCCGATGAGGGGTTGAAGAAGAGGAAGATGCTCAGGAAGCTTGGGAAGGAGAAGGGGGAACAAAGGGGGAAAGAAGACTCAGTCCAGACCAGCAGCTAGTGCAATGGTCTGTGCTTGCTGCCGGGAGCAAGTGGTGCTGGCGGCGCCTGCACGGGGGCAGAGGCGTTAATCTGACACCCGGAGATGTGTCTGATATTTTATTTATTAGAAAAAAAACCTTTTTCCATTCCCCGCTTCTCTGAAAAAAAAGGAAAGAGCAAGAGGAAAAAAAAAAAAAATCTCTTAGGCTCATTAAAGGCAAATGTTCCCACTTAGGAAAAACTGAGGTTTTTTTCACCCGCTGCTTATAAGAAACAGCAGACAGCCGCGTTCTCCGCATCCCCGTCCCCTCCTCCCCTCCCGGCACCCCCTCGGTGTGCTGCGCACCCGCCACCCTGCAGCTCCATCCAGCACGACGGCGAGAGAATGCACACCAGTTTGGCTGTTTTGGCACATTCAGGCTGTGGTGTCCACAAGAAGTACTGTTAGAAGAGGATGCTATGGCCCCTTAGCATCCTCTTTGTCCTGAGATGCTCTGAGTTACTGAGTAACGGGGGGCGGAGGGGCTGCCCCATCGCTTATGTCTCCCAGTGTCCCTTGGCTGACACACGGCAGAATTAGAAAGTGGCAGCGGTTGCTCTGCGGAATGGCTTTGTCCCACCACGGGGGAGAGCAGGATGATGCAGGGACCCAAGTATTTGGCCGTCTGTCCTCACATTTCAAAACACTGACCCCCATGGAAAGCCTGGCTCTCTCGGGGGGCTGATCTGATTTGCACCACCTCAAGCTGAAAAAATGTCAGCCCTCTCTTTTGGGACGTAGGAGGAAACGTGGAATGAAATAGCAACTTAAAAGCTTCCCAGCCTGGAGGAACCCAGCCGGGGTCCCCTTCTCTGGCTGGCAGGACCGGAGCTGGATGCTGAGCTAGCCCGCAGCTCAGGGGTGAGCCCATGTGGGTTTGGTAGGGCTGCAGCATCCTTTGTGCAGCCTCCGGCCACCTCCCAAAGTCCCCAAGAACTGAAACAGGGCAGTGAATAGAAATGTGAGCTCTCAGGGAAGCAAGACCAGTACTGGGAGGGAGAAATTACGAGATCCCAGTTGGCAAAGGACAAAAGTGGCCACAGATGAGATCTGAGAAACGGTCTGAAGGGGAAAGAAGCCTTTTGGAAAGGTCCCCTGTGAGCAGGACAGAGCCGGGGAGAGGGGGGAGCCGGGGAGGCGGGTGGGCGGATGGAAGGGAAAGGCTCTGGGGGCATTTAAAAGAAATCCACCTCCATGGGGCATGAAAATAAGCTTTGTTTTAAAAAGCAAACAAGCAAACGCATGTTCAGCCCAGCTAAATACAAACTCTCCAAGTTATTATTTATTATTTCTACTGAGGCAACATTCGGGGACTTCTTTAAGATTGAAAGGGTTCCCTGTGTTCAACTTTGTAGCAATATGGAGCAAGAGACAGCCCTTTAGCAGGAGATCAGACACAACAAATAAGAGTAAGGAGAAAGAATGAAGGGTGGGAAGACAAAGGAAACAATAACAAGGCTGTGTGTTTGCTCTTGCCAGCTATGTACACATCAAGAGGGGTTTGAATGCCGGATGGTTTAACAGCTTTTAAACTTTTCTGGAAACCCAGCTTTGAGCAAGAATAAAGTGGAAATAAATACAAACATTTCAATTAATAGAGCTGTACCACTCCCCTCCTTAATGTTTCTATCCAAGTGCTTTTTGCAAGCAAGAACATTTCTGCTGTGTGCTCCGTACTTGCATACTAATGCAGCAGTGCTGTGAAATCAAGAGCTCACACCACCTCCGATTTAACATTAAAGTGTGATTACGGTCAGGAAAGTGATTCTGCAAGGGGAAAAGACATAGTATCATCGTCGTAACAGCTCCTGGTTCCGTGCTGCTTCCTCCTCGGCGGCTGGTGGGTGAAAGTGTGCTCTGCTTACAACCTGGTGGATGATTTCCCTGTCTGCTGCCTGTCCCCGGCTCAGGTTGATGGCTGAGAATCGAGGGGGTTCCACACTCCCCTTCCTACGCCATCCCATCGCCAAGGGGATGAAGATTTAGGGATGACAACCCAAGCTGGCCACGGGCGATGGAGGATGTGATTGATCTCCTTCGCAGCCCCGAGACCCAGGGGAGATAATGGGGAGCCGTGGTGCCAAGGGGGTCCATGCAGTTGCTTTCCTGGCCATGATGGCACTCTGTGCAATCCCATTATTGCCTGGAGATGCAAGCCACCAGCTCTTGATGAACCATCAGTGATTAACAGAGAATTCTTCTGCTGTCCCAGGTTACAGGGTGAGAGTCAGAACCAGGTGGGGATGACACAGCGGGGAGCTGAGATGGTGTTGCCTTGACCTTCCACCAGCACAGCAAAACCTCCTGCCTTTAACACTCATCTAGTTTTCCCTGTGCCTATAGCAAAGCTCCCAACGAAGCGAAGCAGATTTAAAAAAAAAAAAAAAAATCCCTGTGATTATTATTTGTTATTTACCCTGCTCTTCAGGGTTGATGAGTGCTGTACAAAACGCAGAGGAAGAAATATTTCTTCCAGGTCCCTGCTAAAGGGAATATTCTTCCATCCCTGCTGAAGTCAAAATGGATTTTACTACCGACTTCAGAGGAGCTGGATTCTCACTCACTGTCTTCTCAGTCTGCTTCACACCAAGCAAGAATCTTCAGGCACTTTGAAGGGGTCAGGCTCCTGCTGGGACAGGTATTTTTCTCTGTGGGAAGCAACCTGAACTGCTGTCTCTGGCTCACAGCTTTGCTGATGGTTGTTTTCAGGAAAGAAGAAAGTGGGGACCTTCCATGCACGGTGGGTGACGCGAGGAAAAGGTTTAAGGGGAAGGAGAGCACTAACAAGAGAGGAGCACGGGGCACAGCGGGATGGGGAGGATGTGGAGATGAAGGCAGGCTGGAGAATCACGGACGGTGAGGACCAGGCTGGAGACCTGAGCACGATAGGGAAGGTGAGAGGAAACCAGACATTCAGCACATGGCCCGTGAAGACCTGTGCATGTCCTCAGTAGATTGAAATTTTGCCTATGATACTGGGTTTTTCTTCTTATCGGTGACCTGCCAGTCCATAAATGTGCTTTTTGCCTCTCTTCTCCCAGAAGCAGGAGGTATGCCCTACCTCAGCCTTTTTTTCCAGAGCTTGCCCTCATTACTTGGGCATCGTCTTGACTCAGACCCTGGGTCAGGTCTGTGCATCCAGCATACCTCTGCGTCTCACTTCAGAACTCCAAGGTATGACCTTTCCTGTCCATCCACAGCTGAGGCTTCCAGGCTGTTATCTTTTCATGACTTGTTTCTTGACACATCCTTTTCTCAAGCCTTAACAAATGGGAGGGTAGCCTGCTAATATCCATCCAGCAGGCTGTTACTGAGATAATTTTTCTGGCCTTTCACTGGGACTGCAGCCAACCATAGCTTTCCTTTTCCGCACTGGATCCACCTTTTCGCTCCCATCCAAAAAGGTGTTTGTCTTCATCTATCAGCCCCTCCGAGAGCCACCCCCTCCCATCACTCTCTCAGACAGAAGTGCAGGGTCAGCTCTGCCTCTTCCAACCTGCGATAACCAGCTTTTATCAGTCACTACCTACATTTTCAAACCACCCTCTATTTCTTCATCTTCCCTAAGATGGAGAAGGCTCCTGGACATAACCTGATAGTGCTTCTTTGGATCCCTCATTAAAAGGCTCCTCTGCTGCACTGGCTGTACGAAACGTGGGTGCGGATATCCCTTACTGCTGCATTCCGGGGGGAGCAATGCTCTGTCCTTCCTGCCTTTCTCTCTGTCCAGCTATGCCCTCCTGCCTCCTACTTAGAGTGGAATCATCTGGAGGTATCAATCATCTTTTCTTCCAGTATCTGAAGGTCACCTACAAGAAAGCTGGAAAGGGACTTTTTACAAGGGCATGAAGTGATAGGATGGGGGGTAATGGCTTCAAACTGGAAGAGGGGAGATTTAGGTTAGATATCAGGAAGAAATTTTTCACTCTGAGAGTGGTGAGCCCCTGGGCCAGGTTGCCCAGAGAAGCTGTGGCTGCCCCATCCCTGGAGGGGTTCAAGGCCAGGCTGGACGGGGCTTGGAGCAACCTGGGCTGGTGGGAGGTGGGGGGGTTGGAGGTCCAGAGGGGGTTGGAACTGGATGATCTTTAAGGTCCCTTCCAAGCCAAACCATTCCATGATTCCATGATCTTTTGCTTTGGGCAGCCCCCGGGTCAATGTCATCCCAGTGCATGGTGTAGCTGTGTACGATGATAAAACAGATGATAATGAGAATAATTAATACGACATTCTGGGCAACAGCAGGGAAATTAGAGTGCTTTGAATAAACATGAGGGTTTGGGTTTTGGATAATGTCCTCTTAGACAGCAGAACAGGCGGTCAGAAATGTCACCCACATTGTAGAGCAGGAGCTGGCTGTTCAGGAATCACAACTTTGGTGATATTTCTTTGGTAAATGTGACCGTGTGAGTTCTGTCACGCCATTCAGCAGCCCCGTGGTGGGCTGGTTTTACACCTCGCAGTGCCGCGTGACAGTGACCGCCCCATGTCAGAGCTCCGTGCAAATGCAGGGTGACAGTCTCATGCACAAGGGCCACGGGGTTGAAGCAGAAAGCAGAGCCTTTCCCCGAGGTCCGATTTGGGAACCTGCGAGAGCCTGTCAGGGCTGAATGTGGCTTTACATCCATGTAATGTAACTTTCTCCCACTCTTTTCCTCAGGCTTTATCCCAAATGCGATATTTCAAAGGGGACCAGGGACAGTGCAGACATTCCCTGGATGGAATCCCGCTGCTTTACAGTTTCTGAAGTTTTCTTGAGTCCAAATTTTTTTCTGTTATCAAATTATTTCACTTAGAGTGGCTTGGCAGGACCTGTCTCTTCCCACTGTGACCAGCATTTCCACGTGCTCACAGAAGGACCGACTGCCCTTTGGCTCTGCCGACACCCCACGCTTGTCCTCATTAATCAGAGGAAGCCTCAATTAAACAGTATTAGTGATAGCACTGAAAAATCGAGAATAGGAAGCCTGATGTGTAAAAAACGTGCCATAAAAACTCAGCACAAACACACACCGAGAGCAGCCTCGCCCCGAGATCCTCAGGCTGGAGAAATGCTCATGTAAATCAATGGGAAAGCTGTGGGAATTAGTACAATAAACCGAAGGGCAGAGCCTGCTGCTCTCCCTCGGCTTGCACAGTACCTTGTTCTTTGAGCCACCCCATTGATTTCACTGGGGCTCTCCGTGGAGTAAGTCACTGCTAAGTATGAATAATTGGTCTGGCACGCAGCCCTCGGGGCATGGGTGATGGATGAACTTTAACTTTCACAAGTAAGATGAGACCCAGACTGGCTGAAATGAGAAAGGTGCTGACTTTCCTCCCTCACCTGGAATTGAAATGGAAATGAAACTGTTTTCAAGATAATACAGCCAACTTCATTCTCATTTCTGCGGCACATTCTGCGTCTGCACAGTGCATGTACTCTGCAAACATTTCAGGCATCTGCCTCATGGGAAACATTCCCAATTATCTGCTCTTTCTGCCTGCCCCATTCCTCACAATATGACTCATTCAGACTTTCGCAAAAACTGTTCCCAGAGGAAGTCAGAGCATTTTCAGTAGGATGCTTTTCTCCCCCCAAGTTGTTGTAGGACTGGGTTGAGCTCCTGGGTCTTTAGATCTACTGCCTTGGCAGCATGCAACCCTGCAACGTGCCTTAAATTAGAGGGGTCTGTAGAGCATCTACTTCACCCACCACCACCAGCCGAAGGTGCCTTTCCATCTCCCTGGAGGAAACGAAACTCTGTGTAAAAGTTCAAAAAGTAAAGGATCAAAAACCAAGGGAAAACTCAGAAAGCCCTGGGTGTATCAGCGGCCTTCACCGTCTCTGGGACACCCCATGGGAGCACGCCAGGTCCCTCAGCCAGAGTGATGTGTCCTGGCTTTGCCACTGAGCAACAAGACCATTGAATGTCTTATAATACGCTGGAGTTTATTAAATGATAAAGCTGAGTGAAACACTTTAGCCTCATTGAAGCAAAATATTTAGAGAAGGCTTTTCAGTGTTTATAGTAGGAGCTTGGAATTTTTATTTCATTGGAAATTTGGAGCTGCTAACACTGTTGCTCAAATATGGGATGAAAGAAAACTCTGAAACTGTGATATTTTTGGCTGAATGGGAAATCTGTATTGCAGCCAGCTCTAATAGTCTTGTCTTATTTTCCACCAAACAGAAGATAAATGAGAAATCTTTAAACTTTCCGAAAGAAAGCTAGAACAAAATTTCTAGCCTGAGTTTTCAGAGCCTGAAGTTGTGGAAAGAGAAGACTCTTCAGTTGACTTCCAAAAATTTGCAGTGATTGAAGTGTCTGAAGCGGTGCTGCAGGTGATCTGTGGCTCACCCGTTACTGCTCCGGGTGATGCTTTCAGAGCAGATCCCAGCCTTAATGAGAGAAAAAAGCAGGTCTGAGGGCAGCTCGGCAGGAGTTTGTGTGTGTGCGTATGTGAATGTACTCAAGGAAGTAAATGATGACATGTGGCCATTAGGGCTGGTTACAAAGTGCACGGGTTTCTCCTTCCTTCCCCCAGCTCCCACCTTGAAAAGAAAGATGTACTGGGAAAAGCTTACTCATGGCAATAGTTTAATTTAGAAATGCAGCCCGTGTGAGCTGCAGTCTGAACACACCAGCCATCCCATCCAGCACAGGAGCTGGGGTGTCTCGTACAGCTGCTTTGCTGTGACAGTCTCCCTTTCTGACGGGTGGGGATGGGGTTGCTCCATGGGACTCCTGGCTCCAGGGTCGCTGCTGGATAACCTGGAAATGTCAATGTTTTCCATGCTAGGCTGCTGCTTCTGAAGAAATCATCCATCAGACACTGTTTTAGAAGCATCACAAGGTGTGCCTGATTAAAAATAACTTTACTTGATGCTCAGAGGGCTGGAGCCCCTCTGCTGTGAGGACAGGCTGAGAGAGTTGGGGTTGTTCAGCCTGGAGAAGGGAAGGCTCTGGGGAGACCTTATAGCAGCCTTCCAGTACCTGAAGGGGGCTACAGGAAGGATGGGGAGGGACTCTTTATCAGGGCGTGTAATGATAGGACATGGAGTAATGGCTTCAAACTGAAAGACAGTAGATTTAGATTGGATATCAGGAAGAAATTTTTTACTGTGAGGGTGGTGAGGCACTGGAACAGGTTGCCCAGGGAAGTTGTGGCTGCCCCATCCCTGGAAGTGTTTAAGGCCAGGCTGGATGAGGCTTTGAGCAACCTGGTCTGGTGGGAGGTGTCCCTGCCCAGGGCAGGGGGGTGGAACTGGGTGATCTTTGAGGTCCCTTCCAACATGAGCCATTCTATGGTTCCATGATTCTATGATTCTACTTGCAGGAATATCCCCATTGGCCTGAGCCCTTGCATGTGCTTGCATTTTTTTTTTTTTCAGCTTTGGAAGACTTTGTTCATTTTCAAATTTCCCTTCCCAGATCTATTCTCTTCTGGTTTCTAGCAATTGCCTGGACTTAATAATTTTAAGAGTTTCGTTGAAATGATGTGGAAAACTCTACTGAGCTGCAAAGACAGCAGGAGAGATGGGTGCTGCCTCCCAGGGGGGTGGTTCTGGCACGGGGGCAGAGCCGGATGCAGGGCTGCTGCCAGCTCTGACCTGTCCTGCAGCTGCTCCTCCAGGTGTGACCCACCCCGCTGGGTGTCAGGGACCCGGCGACTGCAAGGGATGTCAACGAGAAATACCATTTCTCTTCCCCTCAGCTGCGGCACCGCTACGAGTGCTGTTAGACGCTGGAAACGCGTATGAACGCAGGTGAAAGGAGGGAGGTAAAGCCATGAATTGCAGTTAGGGGATCTGTCTTATTCCAGGTGTGGCAGGAAGATGGAAGGGTTTCTCGTCTCCCTCCAAGGAAATAATGATCCCAATGAGCTCATGTGCGTCCTCGTTTTGGAAAGTTCCTACTGCGATGCACGTCTCCGTAAATAGCAAAGGCTTGAGCTCAGCTCCTTCGTCTCAGTGGCTGTTGAATCAATACTCCATTCCCCAGGTTAATGCAGTCAGCAGATCAATTAAGGGAAAACCCCGTGGGAATGGGAATAAGTATGTTCTTTGGTGGAGTGAACAGCAGGTCCCTGGTAACTTGGCTCGCAGAGCAATCAAACGCGGGTCGTCGTGCTTGGAAAGCACTCCTGGAGGCAGGTGTCTTCGTGGGACCCAGCAGCACCCCAGCTCCCAAGGAAACTGGCTCTGGGAAGGGCCGGGTGAGCACTGCAGCAGGTTCTCAAGCTTGGGTAAAGCTCTGGGTATTGCAGTGATGACAGGGGTGGGGAAGGGACATAGGAGCCCCCCCACTTTGGAGTAATGTAGCTGCGGCAAGAAAAATCTCCAGCTAAAACACAGATAATTTTGTCCGTGTTGTGCATGTTGTCTACAGAGCTATTTGTGCCTCCGTGTTCCTGCTGGATTGGTTGACAGAATAAAAAATGAAATAGATTAATGCAATCAAAGTAAAGAGGAAGACTGCTGTCTCTGGACTAGGACCGTGAAAAGGAGTGGGAGGAGAACAGGGGATGATGTACGATAGACAGGACCCCCCTTCCTTTCTCTAATGAGCTTTCACAATTTTCTTGAGGTGATTTTGTAAAATTCATGTTGACTGTGCACGTCTCAGTTTCTTCATCCTTCTGTGAGGACATGAGAAATGGACAGCACTGGAGAGATCTGTATCTGAGGCTGTAACCTGGAGTCAAATGGCCAGTCTGAATTCAGCAGTGATTTGTCTGAGAGACATACGACAAGCAGAAGTAAATAAAGTGTGCAAGGGAAACCAACGCTTCTTCATGGAAAGAGAGGAATGTGAGAAGTTATTCTGTTCTTTGATAATGGCTTGGCTAAGCTGGCAGTAAGAATCAAGAACATCATTTCTCTAATCCAGATGGCTAATAGATGTGGATTGCTTTTCTAAACCCAGTTGGCAAAATACAATTACTGCTGGTTGCAGAGCTTCCTATATGAAAAGCCAGTCTGGGTGCAGACTCTGTTCTTGCTGAAAAAGCCACGGGGATGAGTGGAGATACTGTGGTTCCTGGGTCCAAGGGGTTTCCTACACTAAACTTTTGCTGGGAACTTGAGGAGGTCGTCTCCCGCATGGCTCCTGCACCTGCATCCTGCTGCTCAGTATGAAATGCTGGGGCTGATCCAGGTCACTAGTCTCAGCACCCGATGGCCACCACTCCCCAAGCTGGGATATTTTTTTCCTGGTGCTCCATGAGAGGGGTCGGGTGCCTCCCAGCTCCAAGGCTCAGCCCCAGCTGGGAAGGGCAAGTGATGGGAGTGCAGAGTTAGGGCCCACTTTGAGGTTTTCATCCCAGTCTTACACAGTAAACACTTTTGAGGTTAAAAACATGCTTTCACTTACTTCTACATTTTGGCACATCTGCTACTCACTAAAGCNGGGAAGGGCAAGTGATGGGAGTGCAGAGTTAGGGCCCACTTTGAGGTTTTCATCCCAGTCTTACACAGTAAACACTTTTGAGGTTAAAAACATGCTTTCACTTACTTCTACATTTTGGCACATCTGCTACTCGTAGTTTTAGAGATATTTAAGCAGATCAGCAATGGGTTTTTTTCTAAAAAAAAAAAAAAACTGTGGATGAGAGAAATTAAAAAAGGCTGAGAAAAGCGATGGGGCTTGGGGACACCTCTTCCATCACCGGTGAGACAGTGTCCGGGTGCACAATGGATGAGCGTCCGTATTTGAGGCTCTCCCCTTTTCAAGCCAGCTCACCCCCTCCTAACCTAACCCTGGGACATTTATAGGTGTGATCCTATAGAATCCAATGTCCTCCAATAGGGGAAATTACACAAGATGAATTTGCCTTGACTTACTCTGGTGGAAAGTAAAACGGAGGTGAGTCCGTACTGAGGAACACTTCCCAATTTGCACTCAAAGTAGACAAAGTTCTCAACGATCACACTTTAAAGTCCGAGTTCCACCTCCAGGCTTGGCTCACAAAGCCTCCGCCAGCCAAAGGAATGCTCTCTGGTAGCTTTCTAGGTCGAACAGTTATTTTGTTAGAGGAAACACTTAAAACTAAAACTTCGCAGAATTTCCCCTGAGGTTATGGTGTTTGTTTAGGCTTCTCCAACCAAAGAAGCTCAATCACTAGAAACTGCAAACCTCCCACACACATTCATCCCTCTCACGTCGCGGGCACAGGCCGTTTTAAAAGTTTATATAGCAAACAAGAACACAAGAAGAGCCGCTCCCTCCATATATCATAACCTCCAAGGGAAAGCAGGGGAAGATGATGCCGGCCAGCCTGGCGTGCTGGCTCTGGGAGCCGGAGCGGAGGCGAGGAAGAGGAGCAGGGCCTGAGATACCCAGCTGCTGGGAACGAGCAGGGGAGTGGGCATTGGGGAGACCAAGAAGCTGCTGCCCAGCCCCTTGGAGAGCATCTCGGGGAGGAGGGTGAGCTGCCCAGGGGAGGCATCCGTGGGAGGGGGTTACCAGCGGGTCAGGAGGATTATGAGGGGCAGGGGATGAGTGAGAGGGCAGGAGGGCAGCACGGGCCACGTCTTCCTCCCGTTGACAAATGCAAAACATTAACTCTGACCTCATACTTTTTCCATCTAAAAATAACACATTATCAGTTCAATGATGACTACAGTGAACCACAATTTATCACGCCAAAGGCAAAGTTGAGGATGTGCATTTGAGGGTGACAAGGGTCAATTTTGGGCCATGCTCAATGATCGCCTGTAAGCTACAAAAGAGCTTTTTGGGGACAGAGAGACCCGAGGATTATATGTGGACCTGGATATTGGCCCGGAGGACATTGGCTGGATTTTGAACCCACTTGATTTTTAATGGTTGTGCCAACGCAATTTGTACTTGGGTGTCCTTAATGCCAATCAAACCTTGTGGCAGGTCCTTCACCAGCATCTGCTGGAGGTCTTCCTTCAAAAGCAGGGGAGAGCACCAGTTTATACCAGCTGAACAGTGACCCCAAATTTCTCAGCAGTTTTGGCATCTCAGTAAATGTTGGCCTGCTTGAGCTGCTAGCCTCTTTAGGGATGCTGTTCTCAGGCTCATGCTCTTGGGGCAATTACCCTGCTGTTGATGTGCTCGCCTTTGCAGAGCTGTGTCGTTTTCGTTGGGATACCAGAGTTCTGGGTAGGAAGGACTGGAGGCAAGTCAGAGCTAGGAAAGCAATCAATTGTTAGTTAATGGAGTTACGGTAAAGATGTTATCCAAAACCACCGTGGCTGCCTAATTATTCATAACATCCCTCTGGAGATTCTCCTTTTGGCAAACTGTGAATCTGCTGCTTTGTTGCCATAATAATAGCAGTTTCAGGGCTTTAAATGAGAGGGTACAAATTACCATGGAGCCACTGACAATATGGCAACTACTGAGCATTGGATTACATGGTAATTTCCATGCAATATCCAGGTTATTACATAGTAAGTGCCATGTCATTACAGGCTAAATGAATGATTATCACCACTGCTTGACAAATTCACCTGACAAATTTTGCCTCCTTTTCGGTCTCTGGGATGTCTGAAAGCAGGATGCTTGTTTCCATGAGAGCACGGTGCAGGCGTGTTTGGGATGGTCTTTTCTGTCCCTGGATTTACTGCTGCACCAGTTAACTGTGCTGGGTTGGAGGGGACATACATATAAGGCTGTGAATCCTGGCTCTGTGTGTGCATGTGTGCCTATATGTGTGTGTTTCAGACAGAAAACCTTGGGGGGAGACCTTGAATATCCATGCCAATGAAGGCAGCTTGAATGTTCCCAAAAAGGGAGCTCAAGTGCATCTGGAGGAAACATTTAAAACTTTTGAGCTAATACTAGCAGAAAATTATTTGCAGTCTTTGCTCAGCTTCATCATTTCTGCCTTGAATATTGCAAAGCAAGTATGCCCCAGTTCTTCCGTACACGCACTGTGAAATAACTAACGGGTGAATGACAGTTGCTTACTTTATATAATCTAAGGCCACTTAAAACTGCCACAGATCTGATCCACAGTTTTCTGACATCTTTAAGTTAACTTGCATTAGGCTTGTGGGGCCTCATGGATTTAAGGGGTGGTGACACGCTTGTGCAGAACAAGAATTTGGCTGTTCAAGTAACTCAGGTCCTGTGAATGCCCTCGATCTTTCTACAGAAAGATCTGTAGAAATCTATAGCTAATCTATAGATCTTTCTATAGAATGATCAAGACCAGACTTATGATGTTTGATGGATGTTAGATACATCCAGCATTAACATCAAAGGGAGGGATATTCAGCCGTAGGCAATCAGCATCGCTTCCCAAATTCAGAGTTTGACACTGGAGAATAAACAACCAAACAAGAAATGAAAAGATTTGGGGGAGGGCTATAACACAAGTGGAAAAAGTTTTTCATCCTTTCACCAGTAAAATGGTTGAAATGGTCTTAGAAGCAGCCCAAATAGTGTCAGTATCAGCCTCAGCAGAAGGCTGAGGCAGGAGGTGAAGTCAGCAGCCCCTGCAGCCCCACTGCCACCAGCGGACCCCCACATCGCGTCCCCACTGCCAGCGGTGCCTCCTCCCCCCGCTGCCAAGCTTAACTTTATAATAACCCCTAGCTACTTTAAATATTTCTTAATCACCCCCTCTGGCAGCTAAGTACTCGCCATTTTTTCAGCCTTTCCTTGGACTCTGCTAAGCCTCATGCTCGCTGTTGGTCCTTTCCCAGAGCACCTACATTGTTCTTCCAGTGTGCTGACCAGAAATGAGCTCTTATGCTGTAAGCACAGTCCTGACAAGGTCTTTTAAGCCATAACACTCCCCTGGCTTCAGATGGTGGTTTCAGCTGGACTAGATGATCATTGTCAGTTGGACTAGATGATCATTGTAGGTCCCTTCCAACTGAAATTTCTATTCTATTCTATTCTATTCTATTCTATTCTATTCTATTCTATTCTATTCTATTGGCATGTCATTAGGGAATTTTTATGTTATAGCCCCCATATTGCTATATAATTTGCAGTTTAATTGCAGTGATGTCCTCCCAGGCGCTCAGACGCCGGATGAGTCTGAAGCTCCAGGTCTCCCCCCATGTCCTGTTAATGTGTTTCCTTCCCCTGTCCTGATCATGGTAAGAATTGACCATCTAGATATTAAATGGTGCAAATATTTGTCTAATATCTCTTCCCCAGGCAGACCGCAGAGATGAAAAGGGATCTCTCTTTGATATATCAAAATATCCCATGTGCATATAGCACTGCGTTTCACACATGGATGGCAGGCCTAACAGTTTTCTTAGCAGGACACCTGTATTTCCATTATGTCCACTGTTCAGTTACACTTACATGTAAAACTGCTTTTGTTTTGGTCCTGGAAAACAAAGCTACAGAAGCTTCGGAAACCTCTTTCTGTCCTGCACAACTAGAGATGCTGTCTTTGACACTGTACAGTTATTCTTGGGTAATTAGCTCTGTGTTTTTCCTCTCCACCACTAGTGAGTATGGTATCATGAGATTATCATCAGCCTCTTGACATGATGATAATTATCCTTCTGTAACTTTAAAGATAATCATAATCCACAAGGACAAGTAATTTTTCTGAGTCTTTCGATGGCATTTGCAGAGCTCATAGTTGGCTGGAAGTGGAAAAGGCGACTGACTCGCACAGGGGGACTGTGCACCAAGCACCCAGCCTGAGCCCTGGGGGTGATGGACACACCAGGCTGGTCCAGAGACAACATGACCCTTGAGGACCAGGAGCTGCTGAGCTGGTGAAAGGGCAAAGGATGGTCATCGCTCCTCCCTTGTTCCTGTAAAGTAATAAATCCCCAGTCCCTCTTCAAAGTAATGAGTAATTCCAGTCCTGAGAGTCTTTCTAATAATTGCCGTGAACAAAATTGCTGCCGGGGTGGACCGTCCACTCTGGAATCATCCCAGGGCCGGCTCTGACGCCGTCAGCTCCCCCGACTGCCAGAAGCCACAGGCTCTTTCTCATGTAAAGCCCCGTTCGTGAAGATGCTGCTGCAGCTGCTCAGGGGGAGAATTAGGCTTCATCAGGCGGCGCTGACATTTAGCATCAAATCCCCCCCTCCCATTCTTGTGTGTGGATTTCCTTGATCGCCTTTCAAAGCGAGAAATAAATGGTGCATTAGAGAGAAGGAGAGAGATGAGCCTTATTAGCGGTTTATGGAAGAAATTAAAATTGTTCATTAGTAACCACGGCACCAACAGTGCCCCTCCTCCTGACTCCATCCTCGGGGCCCAGCCAGCATCGCTGGCAGAGCCCCGATGGGTCCCTGGGGACCACTCGCCTCGTATTTATTTGGGCTGGCACCTGCCTGACGCCTCCCTGCCCTTCTGCAGATGGGCACCTGGGGGACTACGGGGGAAATGTCACTGCTCCGCTCCTAACGGGAAGAATCTTTTTCCTTCCCACAGCCTGAATCACTCAGCCTGCTGGCAGGCAGCTTGGCATTACTGTCGGGAGGTCCGGGGTGGTTTGTTGTGCTGCGGAGCGTCTGGGGGCCTGAGATGCTTTGCTGAAGCGGATTTGAGAGACAAGCGAGCGGGTGGCGGGAGGGAGGTGACCCGGTGGCCATGCACATCAGCCGTCCCATTACGGGGTGTCCCACGCCAGCCAAAGCAGTCTTTGGGCTCAGGCGACGTGTCAGCACGGCGGAGGGCTGGTTCTTCTCCTCTAACTGCTGTCACTTTCTAGGCAATCAGTTGTTTCCATGCTGCGGTTTTTATGCTGAAAATTATTCTAACAGAAGGGCTTGCTAAGAGATTTCTGGGGTTGCGTGGAGTCGGCTAAGCCAGCTCTGCCCATGCCATCCTCTTCCTCCTCCTCTTCCTCCTCCGTGCATCACTCCATGCCCTTCCCACCAGCCCCACCATGCTCTAACCAGAGCTGTCTCGCCTGGCTGGGACGTGACCCTGCCGTACCGGGGGCCGGAGGGAGCCCCCCTGCGCTGAGCCGGTGGCACGGGGGGCAGGCGGGAGGAAGCGAGGCCAGGAGGACTTCAAAGGCTCTGTATCTCTTCACGCAGCTGCCATAAAAAACAATCCAGGTTTCCGCTCCTGAGTCCCAAGTTGCCCTCGCAAGGGACATCTCTCAGGGCAAACGGATAAATCTTTCATCTCCTCAGTCTGGGTTTTATTAAATGCCTCGCACATATATGTAAAATACAGAATGCTGATAAATACCGGCGAGTTACAGGGAGAGGCAGATAGAGATTAACTCACTGCGCTAACTGAAAGTCTATTCTTTCGATTAAGATTGAGAGCTCCGAGATGTGCAGAGACACCAAAAGGCTCGTCCAGATGGCACAGCCTGGGAAAGCGCCGAGTCTGCCTTCAAGGTGGCATTGGGAAAGGTGCCACCTCCTCTCGTACCCCCGTGGCCTCTGGGATTGGTGCAGCAGAAGCTTTGCAAAGCTCAGGATCATGAAAAGTTTGTGTAACCTTGCTGCAAGGAGCAGGGGAGTCCTGCTCGAAATGAGACACTTCGGGGCAGCATCCACCGTTCGGGTAAGTGGAGGTGGAAGGGCTCTGCATCACCTGCCCCACGGCATCTGTGCAAGGGGGGCTTCAGCAGCAGCACTGCTTCCCATCACTCCCAGTAAACCTGTACTGATACTACTGGAGGATCGTTGGGAATATAGCAAGGATTTGGGTGAAAATTGTGTCTCCCCACACAGAAAACAGGCACAGCTATTTTGATTGTCGAGTCTATGGGAGAGGAACCAGGCACTCGGGGAATGGGGGACTTGCTGATCAGAAGGAAGATGCTTGGTGCTTAATTTTACCCGAGCTGTAGGACTTGCAGTCACTCACTGGGGAAATTCAAGTCCCTCTGAAAAGGCTGAATGAACTGGCTTGTTTAATCAACAGCAGCACAGGCTGGGGAGAGACAGGCTCGAAAGAGTCTTCAGATACATAAGACTGGGCAGCAAGAATACAGAAGTAGCCTGTTCTCCATGTCTGTGATGGAGGAAGGCAAGAAGTCATGGACTGAAGCTGTAGCAGAGGAGATTTAGGTTCACAATGAACAAGACTTTCTCCAGACTGGGAAGGTGACTCCACACCAGGGCACTGGTGGAGGCTCCATCCCAACAGTCTCCGGGAGCAGTTTGGACAGACGTTGAGGGCTGAGATGGGGACAGCCCATCTTGCTGCATACCTGAGGCCAGACCCGGCAAACTTAGAAAGCAGTTGCTCCAAGACGTGAAATAAAATACAAATAGGAACAAGAAG
This sequence comes from Dromas ardeola, assembly GCA_013398915.1. Taxonomy (NCBI): domain Eukaryota; kingdom Metazoa; phylum Chordata; class Aves; order Charadriiformes; family Dromadidae; genus Dromas; species Dromas ardeola. Next base: position 77,562 of record VYZM01016745.1, read on the forward strand.
CCCAAGAATGAACTTAAAATGCCCTTTGGGGTAGCCAAGTGCTCACGGCTTTTCTAATCAGCAACCTATCCATTCCCCTAACCTCTGCAGTTGCAACAAACCCTTCTAAACAGACAGATTTTTCCATTAAAGCCTGGAAGAAATGGCAAGCTGCCTTAATGAATGTCAAAGTTAATACCATGTTTGTTATAGACTGAGTCTGCAATGTGATGGTTTTATAAACCCATTCCTTCATTACCGTTATCAATATTATTCTTAGTTGATTCCCGTCTGCAAGCCAGATTCACATCCAGGAAGATAGCCTTTGTCTGTGGCTACTTTACATGGGAGCTGGCTGCCTGAGGATCTGTAAGCCATCCTGTACCAGCGCATTTTAAAAACAGTAAAAAAGGGAATAAAATAAAATAAATAAGGCACGTTGAGCGCATAAAGCGTATGTCTGAGTGAGTGCTTAGTGCGAAGCATCAATGAAACGGCTGGGACTCTGATTGAAACCAGACTCAGGAAAGTAGGGCTGTAAACGTTTTTTCACTGCCTGTCCTAAGAAATTTATGTCTCACCCACTCCATCATATCCTTCAGGGCTGCCTTTTTCGCAGCTGTCTTCAGAGACCATCCGCTGAGCCCCCTTATGAAGTCCACTCCGTGATGTCACCCGGAACAATAACTCACTCACCTCCCAGCATTGTGCTCTGCAGAGAGGTACCCTATAAATAACGGGCCAAGGATGGGGGGATGCCTGCGAGCCGCCCTTCTCAAGGGAAATCTTCCTGACATCGGAAGGGAAGAGAGGGAAAGTATGCATGTGTGGTGGGGTGGGGGGACCCAAAGTGGGCTTTGTTAGTAAATGAACACAAAACCACAACTGCACAAAGCAAATGGGGCAGAAAAATCACTGACATTATTTCTAGCAGGACTCTGCTCAGGAGAGTCAGAGTTAAGCCTCAGCTGCCTGGATATCCATTATACCTACCCGGCTTCGCTGCGTCCTCTGAAGAAATCAGAACCGTCTGCAAGAGCGCGCACGGGCTCTCTGCTCCCCCATCCCAGAAGGTCATTAGCTGCGTGTGATTAAAATGACTCAGCAACTGGGATGAGTTCTTCCTTCAGTAGCACCCAATTGGTCATGACTAAAATTTGCTCTGACTTACGGGGTTTTCTTGGGGCCCACATCCTGGTCAAGTTGCTGCTCACCCATCAAATTTCTAGAGAGCAGGTGTCCACATCAGAGAGCACAAGGCCCCATCGAAGGCTCATATCCCCATAGTTGTGAAGTTGAGCATAATTGTTTCATTCTGTCTGATAACATGTGGTTTTGTGATATTTATAATACAGCGCTATTAAAAGGGGAAAAAAGAGATCAACTCAAAATCCCTCCACCGCAGTTGGCTCTAATTGTCCCTGTCCCACCACTTCCCCCTTTCCCAGTCCTGCTTGTGGGCTGTTTTGGCAACAAAGCAAAAGCCTGAATGAGCTGTTGAGACGAAGTTTAACCTTCAGTGAGATGGCCTCTCCTGGGGAGGACTAAGTGCTCTCGGATTTCCCTGGGAAGCTTGGACTGCTGTTACCCAGGGCTGCATCTGCTTAGGAGCAGAGACAGAGGAGTGCCACCTCCCTGGCATACCTTCCCTGCTGCCAGTGGATCCACACCAAAGGCAAATAATGACCCTTCCCTTGCATCCTGCAGGGATTTCATCGATTAATGCCACTAGTAGACTGAAGTCAACTGGGCTCGGTCTGGCATCTGGAAAACGTACAAACTGAGAAGAAAGGGCTGTTCTCACATCTCTTACATTTCTTCTCTTCCACTCGTGGATTTGCAGGGTTTGGATTTGTGGTCCCAGGGCACTTGTTGAACCACAGAAGTCCCCTCCCCATGATGACTGTTGCCAGGAAAGCAAACAAACAAAAAGAAACCAACAGCATCTGCGGGACAGCCACTATTCTGAACTGCACACGGTCAGAATAAAAACAGCTCTGTAGGGCAAGAGCAGATAGTCTGTGCTTTGTGGTGTGGACCACTAGTCCCAGTGCCTGGAGAGATGCCACACATAGGGTCTGTCACACCTAAATATCCTCAGGGACTAGAAATGCAGGTCAGCCGTTCCCTAGTGGCTGGGCATCTGGCAGAGTATGGGATTTCATGGTGCATGTCTGGGGAGCTGGTACTGAGCTGGAATTTATTGCCCCGTCTCTCTCCTCTCCTCTCCTCTCCTCTCCTCTCCTCTCCTCTCCAGATACAGAAGTGGGGGAGGGTGATGGTGTCTTTTTTCCTTTCTTTCCTCCCAAACTGCAATTAAAAACCACCAAAAAAAGCCCACCATGACAAG
>VYZM01016745.1:79952-129543 GCA_013398915.1 Dromas ardeola
CCAAAAAAAGCCCACCATGACAAGAATATCTGAAAGCTGAAGTGTGCTCAGCGAGGGTGGCAGGACAGGTCCTTGCTATGTTCAAGGCACCAGATGGATGAACCTTTTGCCCACACCAAAGGATAATATTTGTAAAAAGGGCTTTCCTGCATGTCCCCAACCCGCCCCCCTCCTCCCCCAGCCTTTTCAGGCAGCCAACCCTCTTCCTCCTTTTTTTAAATTCTAAGTTGCATTCAAAGCCCTCAAAACCACTCCAGCAAACAGCTTCCCCGCGCAGAAATTATCTGTGTGATGGAGAGGAGGTCCGTTGCCATGGCACCGCAGCAGCCCCGCTCTTCGCCAGACGGCTCCCCGGGGGGACTTCACCCCTCGGTACCCGGGCAGGGGCACAGGACCCCTCACCGGGGAGGGACCTCCCGGGGTCCCTGGGGGCTGCACCACCAAGGGGTGCCAGCAGCCTCTCCCTTCAGGTCCTCGCCCACTGGTCCTCGCCAGCCCTGCTGCAGCTGCCGCTTATGGTAACAAGTCACGGGCAGCATTTGTGCCTGGAAAGATGCACTTTCTCCTTTCCCGTGGGATCCATAATGAGGAGCATGGGACAGGGATGTGGGCCCACCTCTGGCTGTTATCTCCCAGCCTTCGCACCCTCCCTTTTGCCCCACCTCGCTGGCCGCATCCCTCCCATGCGTTACTGACTCCTCTCTCGCGATGGCTGCCTCCTGTTCTGGGATAATGACTGAAACATTGCCATGGCATTTTGTATTTCTGGCTGCAGCAATTCTGGGGTTTCTTGTTCTCATCGCGTCCTCCCACCGCTGGGAGGGCTCCTCAGCACAAATCTGCATTATTTCCACCCTCTGTGATACAATGGAGACAATGTTATTAAAAAAAAAGAAAAGGTAATAAAAGGAAGGGAAGTGGCTCGTGTTTAACCTTTTGCAGGCAGCAGGGTGAGCCTGGGCGCGCCGTTGTCAGGGGGACAGGAGCAGCGCTGCCTGCATGCCCGTGCCGGCTGCCCGCGCCGGGCTGCCCGCCGGAGCTGTCAGCTCCCATTATGGCCCTGAATGGAGGCAGTCGTCCTCCTGCACAAGGCGGCTTTATTCCTTTGGATGGGAACCAGAAGAAGTGGGAGAAAGAGGCGCTGCGTGCGCTCAGATCCCCTGTCTGTGATGTTTCAGTGTACAATTTTACAGGCCTCAGTGAAGGGGGTAGGGACACTCACTTTGGGAACCGCTCTTCCTTCCATCATAGAGTCATAGAATCATAGATTCATAGAATCATAGAATTGCCCAGGTTGGAAGGGACCTTTCAGATCATCCAGTCCAACCATCAACCTAACACTGACAAAACCCGTCACTAAACCATGTCGCTAAGCAAAGCACTACGCCAACCCATCTTTTAAATACCTCCAGGGATGACGATTGCACCACTTCCCTGGGCAGCCTCTTCCAATGCTTGACAACCCTTTCAGTGTAAAATTTTTTCCTAATATCTGGTCTAAACCTCCCCTGGCGCAACTTGAGGCCATTTCCTTTTGTCCTAGCACTTGTTACTTGGGAGAAGAGACCAATCCCCACATTGTTCCAGCCTCCTTTCAGGTAGTTGTAGAGATGGGGCACTTCTTGGGGTAGGAACGATGGAGGTTTTGTCACTTGGTCACTGCTGTTGCAATGACTCACTACACACGAATTAGAGCACGTAATGGTCCAGTTTCCATCCAGCCAGTTCTCAGATCTGAGTGTCGGTGATGGATCTGGCCCCTCCATTGTACCCTGCTGGATAGCACAACGTGATACCTGCAGGGCTGTGTTTCTGGGGGCTGCAGAGCATGCTGCAATGTGCTTTTGGCGTGTCTGCGAGTGTGTCTCATTTTATAGGGCTTGTGGTATCGGTTGTCGAGGAGTTCGTGCCTAACGTCGGGAAAACGCTTCCTGGCAGCTGTGTCGCAGTTTGGGGTTTGCAACCTGAACAGGGGGAACCCATCGCAGGGCCACGGGGACTGTCCTCGTGTCTTGGGTAGCAGGAGAAGAGCTGTCTGTGGATACGGCTTACAGGAACAAGCAGGGGAGCACTGTGCGACTGCAAAGCCCTGCAAGTAGCAGAGTATTGTCAGATCAAAATACCATCAGGTGATCTATGGCTGACCAAGGAGTGATGGAAAACTCTTCCCAAACTATGCTTTATTTTCCTTTTTTGGGGGGGAATTTCAGAAACATCTGTGCCTGACTCTCGTATTACTCTTATTTTGGTTTCATCTTTGACTTCTGTCCACGGGAGTAATTGTGATTCCTTTCCCCTCACCCCCAGAATATATTGTGTATCCGTGTCACTACCTTCCCAGTAGTTCACACTTTATTTCTTTCTGAACTCTTGGATAAATACCATCCAGTCTTGGTGATTTACTACACTTTCTCCAGTTGCTCCCCGATTTCCTCCTTGGAGACTTCCCTCACCGTTAAGGTCACATTCTGATTTCCTGTACACCATGCCTTTGAATTGGAAATGTTTCCCTTCATTGTCTTCTACAGCACAGATCAAAAGAAAAAATGTGCTTCTCCTGGCTTTTCCACCCTCCATAATTGTCCTCCTCTCCCTGGTGACCAAACACATGCCACAATCACACAAGCAGCATCATGCATGTGAGATCCTGAAACACTTTTCCAGGCCTGTTCTGGCAATTCTTGGTCTGTTCTGCTATACCATAGCTTCCACCAGTGGCTTTCCAACCCATTAAGTAGTTGCCTTCCGATCCATGAAGAAGTTTTCCATCTTCTTTTAAAGGGGAATTTTATGTAACTCTAGCTAGGACAAACTCTATTCCCATGTCCAGGATGGATTCCTTTTCTTTTTTTCCTTTATGCTTGACTCATCTACGTGCACAAGCCAGGTGGGTCCCATCCACATGTCCAACAGACATGGCCAGGTTAGGGGGTCAGATGCTCACGTTCAGCCCACTAGACCAGAATTATCTCCAGGAGGTTGTGACATCTCTCCAGTGCTCACAGAGGGTGTCAGGAGAGGAGGCTCTTATCTGAGATGCTCAGCACACTCAGCATCACAGGGTTGGATGTGGGATGGGTGCCTCAGCCTCGAACCCTTCATCTGCAGATCTGTTCTCATCTCATGCCAGGTCCATGCCAGCAGAGCACTGCTGAATGTAATTTCCCTATGTTCTGCTTGTTAACAGTTGCCCACAAAGATTTGAAAGTCTCAGATGTGTGTCCAATCTGTTGGTTTTGGTAGGGTGATCAGAAGGGACCAAAAGCACTTGTGACTATCTTGAAAAGTTTTTAGGAGTTTGCCTGAATCACTAATATTTTGGAACAATAACTTTCCCTAAGATTTCAAGCCATTCCTCCACAAATTGGATTTAAAAAAAAAAACAACCAACATGTGATGGATAGCATTTGCTATATGCTGGGGGGGATAGGATTTCTGCTAGAGCTTAGCTAGCAGAGGGTGTGGTATAATGTGTACTGAATTATTTTAGCTGTAGCATGTTTTTCTCTGCGCCCTTTTTCACAGTCTATCCTGGAACAGGAACTCCGTAACATTTGATCCTTTAGACAAACTTTCAAATCCATAATGTTCAAGTGGGTTTGAAATTAGGCGGAAAGAGTTTGTTCATCCCGAGGAATCACTGAAATGGATTAATAAGAGCTCCTTGTGTTACACTGGGAATCCTAAGAAACAACCAAGAAACAACCATATCCAAAAGAAAATGTGAATTATTAGATAAAGTAATGCACTTTGACATACCTCACTTTTGCATCTCATCACAGGGTGGTATCTGTCAAAGGGCAGTCTCCGGTTCTCATTAAATTTGTCGCTGGCATTGCCCGTCATTGGTATCACATATCAGGAGATCATTACAGAGACCCAGTGGCTATTACTTTTTTATTACTAATGGAACAGGGAGGAAATTGGTGGCACAGAATTGATACAAATCATTAAGAGTGTCTGATAATTCTTCAGGTCAGAAAGCCCAGCTGCAACTCAGCAGGTTTCCCAGATCTATTTCACTGTTTTACAGTTGTCGTAGTCCTGTGAAACCTCAACTTCTCCAGCACCACTCAGACGAAAATCCCGGAGCCGCCACGTTGGGAGGCTTCGCCCTGCAGCCACAGGGAGCCTCGAGCACAACCCTACCTCCACATTCCCACCTAGAGAAGTCTCCGGGGTCCACTGGTGGGATCCGGGAAGAGACTGCGGGTGACTTTCTCTGGTGACCCGATGCTCTCGCTGCTGGGAAGGAAGAGGAGCAGCCGATCTTCTGCTTGGCTGTGGGCAAAGGCTGCACTTGGTAGTGACTGGAAAGATCTCTGCCCACGCTCTTCAACTGTGTTTTAGTGGATAATAGGGAAAATCTAGTCAGGACAAGATTTTGTGTGTTGGGTGGCTTCTAGCTCCTTCTCAAGACAGATGAAGCCACAGCAAACAGAGATATGGAGGCGCCTGAGCCCCTGACTCTTACTGAGAGATGGTTGGTTCATTTGCATTTTCACTTTTCCCAGTTAATGAGGATCATTCATCTATGGAGGAGGCGGAGAAGACCCAGTTGTCTGCAACGGTTTTTTGAGGAGCTCGTTCCTCCCTAGGCTTGACACTGAGGTCTTTTATTGAGCGATGAGCTCGTTGGGACCAATCCTCACCTCTGGATGGCAGTGTCAGGTCACAGCATGGACACAGTATGGACACGTCCATGCAACCGAAATGCCACCATGCAATCAGCCACCTACCCCTTCCCACCCTGTGGCGTGACTGCTGCGAACGCTTACTTTCTGCAAGTTTTCCACATCTATTTTCTGGATTTATTTGCCAGTTAGCATGAAAGAGGGATGCCTGGCAGGTTCTCTCCGTCTGGGAGAGCCTTCCCTACAAAATGGGAAGGAACAACAAGCCGCACTAAGTGCATATATATTGTTCATTAAGGTATCTGAGCCTGAACACGATTTGCAAGCTGTGAGATCAGCCAGCTGTGGGGGACTCTTTGGCAGAACAGTGGGAGCCAAGAGAATACCTCTACAGCAAGGTCCTGGAGTGCAGCTTGCCAAAATAATATCACTTGATGGACCTTAGAGGTCACTCCAGTACTTCTGCACCATAATGATATCGATAGGCTTTGCAGTTTGCAAAGCACCTTCTCAGGGTTAAGTGGTGGCTATTCCCGACGCCGCTCCTTCCCGTTACAGACAGGCAAGAATGGTCTTCCAGCTGCGAGCTGGAGAAAGGGGGACGTTTTACCTCGTCAGCAACTCTCTGTGCATGAAACAGTAGTTCGCCAGGGAGGAAGGACGATGGTAAACCACGGAGGTGCTGACTCTGGAAGTCCCTGCCAGGGGACAGTCCCACTGCCAGGACACGCCGCCCTGTAGCCCCACAGCTGCAATGCTTCCCGGCAGAAGGGGAAGATTTTCAAGCCTTTCCTCAAAACACCCCTGGACAAATTTAGATGAATGTAATTTTAAAATGAAAATCAATTCATATTGAAAAGTCAGAGGCTTTCTCTCAGAGAAAATATTAAAATGAAATGTCTTAGGTTGATCCAATTTTTTCCCTCCCAGGTCAAGGGAGTTCAAAACAAAGAAAAAATTACACACATATATATAGAGATATAGATATATATAGACAGGTTTTTTTTTTAATCTGGATTTTTTCACTTCTCATAAACTGCTGGTGGACATATTTTGGCCAACTCTAATTTCTACAATATCTGTTAATAAGTTGTGGCCCATGCCCCTAAAACAATACTTACCTGCTATGCAATTAATGCTATAGAAACAGCAACCATGAAGCTTCTGGCCATTGGGTGTCAGGGAAAACAAGAAAAAAAGTATGAAAATCCAGAGCTTATAACCCACCCAACCTACCCATGGGTTGTCCTTTCGGCATCCAGCGTGGCTTTTGCGTTCTCAGTGTTTTCTCTGTTTAAATACATTCCTCAGCTCCCGCTCTGGTCTGCTGATGTACTTTGTCTGGTTGATATTTCTCTGGGGTTGCTTTTCCATTGTTATTTATTCAGGGCCAAGAGGCAGAATGCATTAAAGCCACCAGGGTGCCAGTGATATTTTAGTCTCTCGGAGTAATTCTTCTCCAAATTGTTACACATTCACTCCCGCTTTGTTCATTTCGGCCGCTTCTGTGGATTTTCCCGGGGGCAGGAGAGGGGAGGGCGGGGAAGGCAGAGGGTCTGGTTTGACTTTCTAGCTGGTGGGGTTCACGTGCAGCGAGCTTTGCTTTTGCACGTATGGGACAGAGGGTCAGACGGGGAATAGGTGTGCGATGGTGATCACGCATGCGGTCGTACAGGGAGGTGGGAAGAGCTGGGCTGCCTGGGGGGTGGTCTTGCTCGCTGTCAACTGCCCCCACATCTAGGCAGCATCCGCTGTCCTGCCAGCCCTTGGGGACCGCTGGTTCCCATGGCAGGGTCCCTGTGGGCAGCGGGGGCAGCCCCCGCACGCCGAGCCCCAGCAGCTTGGTGCTCCCTCCCCTCACCAGCGCTGTGGGGCTGGGAGCTGGCACGTCTGCCAAAGCACAGCTCCCGTCTAAAATAAGCAGCGACAAGCCAGGCCCTGCCCTTGTGGTGGGGGAGATTTTCATTCCCATTTGTTCTGCTTTCAGTATACTCTGCAGATTCTCAGCTTTAATGAGGGCGAGTTGGGTTTGTTTTTGTTTTTGGGTTTTTTTTTTTCCATTCTCTCCCCCCCCCAGTAAAGTGCTAAAATTAGATGCTTGGCGTTTTTCACTGAAAGTAACCTCAGGGGCCTCGCCGATATGCATCTCCCTGGTGTCCAAGACTCATGTGATGGGCGTTCTCCATCAACCCGTGGCTACAAGGGCAGCACCGTGTGCTGACCCCCTGAGACCTCCACCATGGGCGTCCCACCTTGAAGCAGTTCCCCAGGTTTAAATCGCGCAGATCAGGGGAAAAGCCCTGGCCATGACTGTTCTCGTTGCAGTTGTGGCTGCCCCATCCTAGTAAGGGAGTGAAATCCCAAATCTAACTTAAGCCTGTATGTTTGCCAGGGATTGACAGTCCAAGCACCATTCCTGGAGCTGGTGCTCCTCCTGGCTGGACAGACCAATGCATGCTCATTAGATGGGCTCCCGGGTGAGGTTACGGCCACAACCCATTGGCTAATGGCTGTAACCTCACCCAGGAGCCCATCTAATGAGCATGCATTGGTTTGCCCGGTACTGGTTTTCTGGCAGGGTAGAAATGCCCAAGTAATCCAGTTGGGACCACCGTGTCTTCTTACCCTGTTGTTTGAACAGCAGTAACCTCAGGACACCATCAAAAGTCTTTCTCTGGCCTCAGTGCCAGTGGTCCCTATCACAGCACTTAATGCCAGCCTTCTGTGTGATGGGAAATTGGTTTTCTTCACGGCAGATGAGCACAGCCATGTTGACCTGGTCTTCTGCAGGTTCTCCATCCTGAGATTGCCCTTATCTTGGTGCTGTTGTCAATGCTTCTGCCTTTTGGTCTTTGGAGGGTCCCCAGGACCTGCCTTGGTCCAGTTCCAGCTGCAGCATCAGAAGAAAAAATAATTGCTGATGTGAACCATAAGGCAGGGAGATGTCTGAGCAAAGGTGGTGGGAAACCTTGGAACCCAGACCACAGGAACTCTCCCTCTGCCCTTCTCAGTGCCTGGCAGAACTGTTCTCCCAACTCTCTCTTCCCTCAGAGAGCGTAGTTTCTCCTTTCCACTAACAGCAGCTTTCATCTTTGCTTTTAGAGCACAAATACTTCATCTGCATGAAGGCTGTATCATGCGTGGGCTGGTGATGCTGCAAGCAGCGCCTGTGAACCGGGGCAAACCCCACAAGGAGTCCAACGTGGGATGTGGGGACCCTGGTGCCAGCCAGGCTGCAGAGCTGAGAGCTCTCCCCGGTAGTCCAAGCCCTGGCAGGTTTAAGAAAACCCCTTTTCGACAAGAAATAAAGTCCCCAGAGCTCATGCAGTGCAACATGTTCCTGTCTGGAGTCATTTAGCATCACAGATGCTTCCCAGCCAGCCATGGTCTGTACCAGCACACACGAGGACCGCGGGTGGGTTGCAGCATACCCTTCAGGTGACGTCTTGGTGTGATTACAGGCGGCAGTGGCCATGCCTGGAGGCTTCAGAAAGGGGGACGGGGTTGCTGCACTCATCACCAAAGGGTGAGGGGACTTGCTCAGGGGCAAGAGAAGGGTCCACCAGACCCCAAAGTGGCATGGTCCTCTCCTCCTCGCCTGCCCCGGCTCTCCAGCATGGAGCTAATGACAGCGGCCACTTTTGCTATTGTGTTCCTACCAAAAATGTCAGGCTCTCGAAGCAACTTGATATTTATTCCTGGCTTTTGCCCCTCCGCTTTCCCTGGAGCGAGTGATATATGAACAGTCCCGCCTTTCCATTCCTTGAAGTTGCTGGATCAGTCTGATTCACGCCCCCTGCACTCGGGGCTCGCGGGCTACCTTGGGACTTTCTCGGGGTCACAGGGCTACCTTTGGATTTCCTGGATTGTCTGAATTCCTCTTGCAAAGTTGCTACATTTCTTAAATTCTATTTTTGGATTAACGAACATTTGGTAACAATACGACGCCTGTTTGTAGCCAGTGGGGTGACCCTCCTAATGTATTCCCCATGCCTCCTCTTTCCCGCGGGCCAAATTCCACCCCAGGACAGCCCTGGAGCCTTTCCCGAGTTTACCCCAGGAATGAAATCAGCTCCATATCTGCCATAGCAAATTTTCTCTCGATCCACAGGCACTTTCTTTTTTCCCCACCTGCCCGAGAGGGAGAAAGGAAGGAGGGAAAGCAGATGGAGGCAGAGCTGCAGAGGTGAAGTGTGAGAAAGGCAATAGGGCAGAGGAAACATGAGCACCGCATCAGGAAATTCTTCCGAGCAGAGCGAGGTGTCAGACTGAGCGATTGCCTTCAGGGGAATGGGGAGCCGCCCCGCATCTTTGGGGGAGAAAAGGCAGATTCAGATTAGAGCAGACCAAAGCCCACCCCGTCCCGTAGCTGGCTGTGAGCAGCCGGACTGGGATGAGCACCTTCTTGTTCTTCTCCGTGGAGTAAAGGAGAATCCACGTGTTTCAGCTCATTATCCCACAGTGCGGAGCCAGAGCTGGATTCTGGCCACCTCCAGCTACCTGGTCCCACCGTATCTCCGGATCCCCAGGGAACCAAGGCCCCCTTGGAGCACCCAGACCCTCTGCAGCTTCCCAAGTGAGGGTTTTCATGCCAAGGGGGTGGGAAATCCATAAAACATCCCGAGCTATCCATGCGGTGCCAGGGCTGCTCCGGCGGTTCCCGAGCGGATCCCCTCTGCGTTCGTCTGTGCTGAGGCTGCATTTCCAGCCACCGCAGGGTCCCCACCAGCTGACACTGTGCAGGAGGAGTAGCAGCTAGTGGTTTGATGCAAAACAGGGGAGAAAAAAAAAGTCCCCAGTGACTTTTTCGCCAGTTTCATCCCCAAATAATTCTGCAGAGAGAATTTTTGTGTAATTGGATTAAGTGTGGGGAATTTGTCCTTGTTGACAGATTGCACAGGCACCGAACCAAAATCATGGGGGTTTTTCACTTAATTTTCTTCCTTTCTTTTGTTGGAAAAAATATGCAAATAGTAATTCAGGTTTTCGGCCAAAACAGATTTATAAAACCCTGATCCAGAGGATGGATTGTTCCCCATTAGTCCCACAAAAGCCACTGAAAACCCTTTCTTCCTCTAGTTTCATTTTATGGGCGTGAGTAACTTCTACATGGCCTTTTTTCTGAAAGGATAACATTTTTTTACGGCAACCCGTGTTTAAGGTAACCGAAGCCACAGAAGATTCCAGTGATATATACACTCTAAAAAGGAAGGGTTATTAAAGAGATAAGATATTTGGAGAACATGCTCTCTGCAGCGTTAAATAGCGGAGGAGGGAGATAACTTGGGAACTCTGGTAAAGCCACCAAACATTATGTGAATAAAACTGTTAGGAGAATCAATTTTCCTTACTGCAGAGATTGTGTTTTCCTGAGTGCGATGTTTATACCTTGGCTCCTTTCCCACAACACAGACACATTAAACTCTTGCGCAGGGCCCCATCCAGCGCTCGCTGCAGCGGCTGGAGAGACTCGGGGAGAGTTCGGTGCCGGAGCAGGGGAAGCCTTGCTTAAATCCCTTCATCCTACGCCACGCACAAGGGTCTCACCCATCCCATGAAACGCATCCCACCAGCCACAGCGCCCGCAGAGACGCCACCAACTCATCACACGGATGAGCCAGGCTGGTGTTCACCATCCAAACTGAGCCCTGCGTGGTTCTCCCATGCAAACAGAGCCTTGCCGTGCTGTCGGGTCACGCAGTAAAGCCAGGACATCCAGAGCTGCCTCTGCCCCGACGGCTAATAGCCTTAAGTGTGCGGAGCCAGCTTTAATGACAGTTATTTGCAGAGTTATATGGGCCATATCCAGCACTCGTGGAGCAGCCCCCAATCTCATAATGAGATTACCAAGTTTATTTTGGTTGAGAAAGACACCAATAAAAAGGATTTAAAAATCCCTCAGAGTCTAGCCATACCCCAGAGCGCCCAGCCAGTGGGAGAGCTCCTAAAACTTCTCCGTTTGTTTTCCTTTCGGAGGAGAGCCGAGGCCGCTGCCTCCTGCTTTTCTGTGCATTAGCAGCGTCTTCCCAGGTTGACCCCATGTATTATGGATGCGCTAAAATCTTCATGTTCTGAATGGAAACTGCATTATTCATGACTCTGCTTATAGTTTGTCTTTAAAAGCCCTGCAGCCTTTTAATGAAATGCTCCGATTTTAACATCAGCTAAGACCAGATATTTTTGTTTAAATTTTTTAAAAGTAATCTCTGTGGATTTTTCCCCCCCAAATCCCCCCCTCCCTTTGAAGGCTCAAGGCCACTCGCAAGACGGGATGGCGGTGGTGGAGGACAGAGGCAGATGAAAAGGCGTGAAGGCTTGGGGAGTGATGGGAGCCACAGCCACGTGCCGAGGCCCCCGTGCCGTTTCCAGCCCCACACGTGGCATCGGAGGTGCTAAAGCCCCTCCAGCAAACCACGGGGAGTGGGGCACTTTGTGGAGCATCAGCTCATTGATGCAGCCAGCAAATGCGTCGGGTGCGTGCTGTTAAGCCTCTTCCAGCCTTGGGCAACAGTAGCTTCTCCCGGGAGGGTTTGGTTTGAGTTACACCAAGGTTTTCTTGCAACTTTCATATCACGAGTGAAGAGGGGAAGACGGAGAGAGTGACACCGCTTAGCTGTTGTTGGGTGGGGTCATGATTAAGTATGGAAGGAGTAGGCAATAGGTGATGGCCGGGATGGAGGGGCATGGGGACACCACGACCGGTCACCTCCACTGAACAGCCTGAAGCGTGGCTATCTCCTAAGGCTGGAGTGAGACACAGCAGAGCCGGAGAGCCCTGCCTGGTCTGGAGGCAGGGAGGGAGCCCCAGAGGGTTCTGCCTGGGGGTGCGGGAGCACGGGACGGAGCAGATGCAGCACCCGCGTGGGCACAACCCCCACCCTGTCCGTGGGGCTGCCTCTGCCTCCACCTGCAGCGAATTTGGCCTAATGACTTAAACACAGATTCTGTTTCCATGCAAACATCCCAAGTGTTCTGTCCCTGGTGGTAGGGAAACTCCTTAAATCAAAGCCGGGCGATCCGATAGCCGGGTCGGCAGCTATGCGCTTTATTGATCACATCTGGGCTGCCGGGCTCGCTGGGGCTGGGACGGGGCAGCGGAAAACTGCGGGCTGGATCCCCGGGGAGACATTTCTCCCCTCCCCTCTGCTCCTCAGCCCTGGCCCTGCACAGCCCCTAACACCAAGTACTGGAAGGAGAGAGAAGAAATGCAGCAAAGCCTCTGACAGCACGAGCCTTTCTGAGCGTAACACCATGGATTCCTTTTGTTTCTCAAGTTCCCATGAGTTTCTAAGCACATTGAATGCGGTTATTATTGTTTGGTATGGTTTTGTACTAATTCCTTGTTACCTCTGAGACTTGAGTATAGAAAGGTTTGAAAAAAGCAAGAGATTTGAGGAATTTCCCTTCCTCTCTCCTCCAAATGTGATTGAACACAAATCTCCCCTCCCTTCAGCGCAAGGCTGCGACGTGCCACGGCGGTGGCTGGCAGCGTGGCGCCAGGGTGGTCAGCCGGGCTCGTGGGGTCTGTGTCGTGGCTGAGCAGCTTCCCACGATCCCAGGCTCATTCCCGAGCTGTTCCTGGTAACTCCTGGTTGTTAACGGTGTGGGACGTGCCGGCGATGGCGAGGTCCTGCACAGCCATCTCACCACACTGTCTGCCGTGGTTCGGTTGCTGTCTGGGATGGAGCATCATGCTGATGTTGCACCTCTCCACCCAGGTTTTAATTAAATGAGAAGAAGGTTTTTGAGGCAATTAAAGGTTTCACAGCTTATGGTCACCAGCGGCTTGCTGGCTGTCACCTTGGGAGGGAGGCAGGGAAAAGCAGGATGGGGGGGAAAGCGGGGGACAAGCTGGGGTTAGCCTGGCCAAGCAAAGGCAGAGTGGTCTGCACCCACCCCGATGGCTCTCCCCAGATGCAGGTCCTGCAGCGCTGGCAAGATGATGCTGCTGTGCCCTGCAGCGTGGAGGCTGCTCGGCACCTCCCGACAATGCCCTGGGATGCAGGGCAGCCCTGGCTCTGGTCACAGAATCACAGAATGGCAGGGGCTGGAAGGGATCTCTGGAGTTCATCTCGTCCAACCCCCTGCCAGAGCAGGGTCACCCAGAGCAGGTGGCACAGGAACGCGTCCAGGCGGGTTTTGAGTACCTCCAGAGAAGAAGACCCCACAACCTCTCTGGGCAGCCTGTCCCAGTGCTCTGCCACCTTCAAAGAATTTTTTCTTTATATTGAGATGGAATTTCCTGTTTTCCAGTTTGTTCCCGTTGCTCCTTGTCCTGTCGCCGGGCACCACTGAAAAGAGCCTGGCCCCATCCTCCTGACACCCACCCTTTAGATATTGATAAGCATTGATGAGATCCCCTCTCAGTCTGCTCCAGGCTAAACGGACGCAGGTCTCTCAGCCTTTCCTCATCAGAGAGACGCTCCAGTCCCTTGATCATCTCTGAGTCCCCGCACGGCTTGGCGGGACGCTGGCACCGTCACTTCTGCTGAGACCTCTGTGCTCCCGTGTCCTCCCTCTCCGCTTGTCAAGGGCCCCCGATGAGAAGCGAGTGGCGCGGCCCCTCGGGGAGGCGGCAGTCGTGTCCCATTTTGGAGGCAGGATTCTTCCCGTCACATTGTTTTGTCTGTAAGCAGGTCACCTCTCGTTTCCATAATATCACATTTCCAGGACAGCGCTGCCCGCAGACCTGCCATTCATGCTCGATTGGAGAGCCGTTGTTGCCTGCAAAGAGTGCGGATATAAGTGATGTCTTAATTCATTGCACATTCTTAAATAAAGGAGAGAGAAAGAAAAGGAGTGGCTCAAGGTCAACACTCGTTGCTGAATGAGATTTCTTCACCAGATTGTCTAAAATAGCCTGGAAAAAATAAATAAAAGCAAACTGATGGACACGCTATATTGAGGTAATAGAGGGGTGAAGATGAAAGGAGAAGTACCAGCTTGACTGCTAGCTTGGTGTGAGTATAAAACCCTCGCAAAAATATTCTCAATTGGTATTTCAATGGCTGACCTGAATGCTTAAAAAAAAATATAATTGCTGACTTGATCATTGCAGATGCTGAAGCCATTTCTGCCTGGTTAAAGCTGGGAGAATCCTTCAAAAAATATTTAATGAATAAAACTCTCAAATTCTTGCTGGAGCTGACTGAATTCATTTGAACTCAAAAGAAAGACTCTCCCTGACTTCCTTGAGCATTGGATCAGACCCCCTGAAAGCTATTAGGGGGCTTTTACTTTGGTTTGTGTTCCACAAATATTCCTATCAGCACTTTGGGGGGGGGTGGTTAACTGGAATTTTTGATGGGAGATGAACTTTACAGATTGCTGGTGCAATACATTTGACCAGAAATGCTCTCCAGAACCAGTCAGTTAATCCCAAATTGCTCCCGATTCCCACTTTGTAGGAAAGTATTCTCTTTGGTGGCCAAAATAGTGGCATGAGACTGCGGTGACCAAAGAACACAAAGGGAGGCAAGTCACAGATATCACTAAACGGACTAATTTGCAAGCTGGTTGAAATAGAACAACATAATGCAGCAGAAAAAGCTCAAGAAATTAAATAATGACTAAGAAGCCACAACTGGACTTGTAGATACCTGGTATGTGAAGTATAGGGCCATATTCATGGAGTCAGCTATGGACCATGATTTCCTACTTGCAAATACAGTATCCCATGTGCTGGCAGAAACTTATGCTGTATTAATGAGTTGTAATTATTATTTTGCTTCTTTAAAATAAGCGTTTGAACAAAAGACATACTAAAAAAAGTGGCAAAGCATTGCCAGGATGGGGTGGAATTATTCCAGTAGAAGTTGCAAGTCCACTAGCTGGAAGCGTGGTGTTACTTGACGGACTTGGATTATCCGTTTCCAAAGCTCTGGGTCTGGTTTTTCCAGGTGTGAATGAAGCAGACCTGGGGGGACACAGAAGGCACCAGCCATCCCTCGCAGCATCCTCGGGAGGTGGCTGGAGGGGAAGATGGGTGGGAGCCTCCTGCTCGTGTCCCCAGCTGGACATCATCAACCATGTACCCTTGTTCACTGCTCTGGGTGGTTGTTTCCAGCGAGACAGCAAGACCACAGGTAACAAATGTGTGTTACGTTCAGGATGTCATGTCATAAACAGTGTCAAAAACAATTCCCAGAGCGCGTGTGTGACAAACATTAAACATTAGCTGGGTGTTCGTACTCCGATGTGACACAGCAGAGAGGAGGGAGCCGCCTGGAGAGAGGAGAGAACCAAACTGTTGGAGAAACAGATAATGCAATTGCTGTATTTTTGTCTAAAATATGACTTTCTGGTCAAAAAGAAAATACTGCTGGGGAGAAAAAAAAAAAAAGATGAGTTAAAATGTAGGCGGTTGCCTCGGAGGATATTTCATGAACACAGTGATTACAACCGTGCTGACAGCTTCCTGGCATGAAGAGCTGCCGAAACTGATAACGCTTTCAGTGGCAGGGCACGAGAAATGCCGTCATGTACACAGGAGTTTCTGACCATTAAATACCATGGAAAGCAAGCGTCGAAGTGTCCTTCGACAACAGGACGAGCCAGAGATAAGTGGGCTGGGGAGAGCACCGAATGCATGCCATGCCTTGGCAAGGTAAATTATGCAGCGCTTCTCGCACACGAGCAACACTGCAGGCGTGTCGTTATGGTGGCGAGGACTCAAAAGTTAGGACAAAATTGGCTGACATTGTTTTTTATGTAAGATCCTGTCTTCCCCACCCCCCTTATAGAATCATAGAATGGTTTGGGTTGGAAGGGAACCTAAAGACCATCCAGTGCCACCCCCTGCCCTGGGCAGGGACACCTCCCACCAGACCAGGTTGCTCCAAGCCCCGTCCAACCTGGCCTTGAACCCCTCCAGGGATGGGGCAGCCACAGCTTCTCTGGGCAACCTGGGCCAAGGGCTCACCACCCTCACAGGAAAAAATTTCTTCCTAATATCTAATCTAAATCTCCCCTCTTCCAGTTTAAAACTGTTACCCCTCATTCTATCACTCCACTCCCTCATAAAGAGTCCCTCCCCGTCTCTCCTATAGGACCCCTTTAGGGTCTCCAGGCTGAGGAGACCAGGAAGAGAACGCTCTTCTCCAGGAAGGCTCCTTGCAGGTGTATAGGAAGTCCCAAGGTGTAATAACAGGATCGCGAAGGTGTGTGAGGGTTTTATCCCCTTGTTCAGGGCAGGGTACGCACGCAGCTCCACCGACAAGCTGCTGTTTCTCACTTTGGCTTCTCAGTGCTCATGGGTGGACATATCTACTGCATTCCGGCAAAAGAACAGCAAAAACTAAACCGGCTCCGAAGCTGTGGTTAGTCACTCCTCCCTGGGCTTTCCTTGGCTCTCTGTTCCTTCCCTACCACTGCCGTCACTTCTGTGAAGCATGATTATTGTCACAACCGATGGGAGTGCCTGCCAGCTCTCCCACTCGCTTACCGAGAGCTGAAGCACAGATATCACAAGATTAAAAGAACTGGCAATTTGGAGTGCCCAATTTGAGGCAGCTGATTTTTTTGATGGTACTTGGCCTTTTATATACTGCTCTCTACGTTCAAAGCACAGCTCCTGACGGCTTCCTTTGGAGCCACGGATGTTTAGCACTTCTGAAATCAGCTCCCGTGATCTCAGATTTGAATATCTAAGAAATAAGGCGCACATGAGATGTTATGTGCACCAGTGAAAATCATGGAAGGGGAGACCAGCCAGCATCACCTAGCCATCCTGCGGCAGGGTCCAACCGGTCCCCAAAGGAGGGCTTGAGTGCCTGAATCCCAAGACTCTCCTTCCCTTTCCTGCTTCACAACATCCATCCTGATCAGAATACGGCATTTTAATGGCAAAGATACAGCAAATTTTGATGGGCCAAGTGCAAGTTGTCATTGCTCGAGGCTCAGCACGTGGCCAAGCTGGGTGCTGTTTTCCAGGCAGGAGAACATGAAGGGCACATCCCAGGCACAAAGACGCCCTCCCAGTTTTGCAGCTTCTGCTGTAAGGAGACCCGATGAAGAACGAGAGCTTCGTAGAGAAAAGCTTGCCAGAATTCAGCATTTTTTTTTTTGCACGAGCTTCATTCTCGGGAACAGATTAACCATTTTGGCTGAAGCTCCCCAGAACAATTTAGCTCGAGGCAGACACCGGCATGGAAAATTTCATCTCAAACAATTAAAGTTTGGCAAAGCCGTGAGCAACTGAAAACACAGTCTAGTAATGTGTAGAGCGGGGTAAGCTCAGTAACCGGCATCGCACCCAGTGCCCCATTTACTCATCTATTTCTGTAATTATTTGCTTAATCACAGAACACTTTTAATACTGTAAGCATAATTAATGCATTATTAAGAGCCGTGCAGGCCATAAACCTCCTCATGTCATAAGGAGAATAATTTGCATTTGCACACATTTTTTCATCCAAAGATCTTAAAGCACTTTCCTGAAGTAGACTTCATTAACCCCAGGTTACAGATGGTGAAACTGAGACAGAGAGAATGTAAAGCCAATTGCCTCTTTCATTGCTAATGTCCTTGTCTGGCAGATCACTCAGACGGGGTGTCGTGCACCGGAATACACAATCACAGAATCACAGAATCACAGAAGGGTAGGGGTTGGAAGGGCCCTCTGGAGATCATCCAGTCCAACCCCCTGCCAGAGCAGGGTCACCCAGAGCAGGTGGCACAGGAACGCGTCCAGGTGGGTTTGGAATGTCTCCAGAGACGGAGACTCCACCACCTCTCTGGGCAGCCTGTGCCAGGGCTCTGCCACCCTCAAAGTAAAGAAGTTCCTCCTCATGTTGAGATGGAACTTCCTATACTCAAGTTTGTGCCTGTTACTCCTTGTCCTGTCACTGGGCACCACTGAAAAGAGCCTGGCCCCATCCTCCTGACACCCACCCTTTAAGTATTTATAAGCATTGATAAGATCCCCCCTCAGTCATCTGTTTTTCCAGACTAAAAGATCCAAATCCCTCAGCCTTTCTTCATAAGAGAGGTGTTCCAGTCCCCTCATCATCTTGATAGCCCAGCCGGTGGGTCCTGCTGCCATGGGGAGTATCCGGTGTGCACTGAGCTGAACCAACACCTCTCCGTGCATATTCACCCTTCGTGCTGGCTCGTGGTTATCCTGCCACCAGAGAGCGGCTGGCATCGCCCTGAGCAAGGCTGCAGAAGGCGAGGTAAAAGGATGGCGCTGACAATCGCAGGGGAAGGGCAGAGATGCCATGTCCAGAGAGATGCCCGTGTGGCTGGACGGAGATTTTCTTGTCCTGGTGTCCCACCTGGGAACGGGACTTGGGCAGACAGAGATGTGGGCAGTGCTGAAGGAGATCTGCAGTCTCCATCCACCAGGAGATGGTCAGCAGGAATTTCACCAGGTCAGCAGGAATTTCAAAGGCGAGATGAGAATATTTTGGTTCGGATTGGAATTTACTTCCTTTTACATTTCTTTTGGGAGTGTTTGCGAGAGCAAAGCTGTTCCTAAGTATCAGATAAAACGTGTTCCTCACTCCGTGCATCCTCTCAGCTCCATGGGACGGAGCAGCTGAGGTGGGCTGCAGGTGAGCCGGGGTCTGGCACAAGGAAACCAGAGATGTGCAGGGACAAATAGGTTATTCTCTTTACTCCTTTTCTGCCCCATCTCCCAAATTGTAGAGCAGTTTAATGGGCATCTTTCCTTTCCCAGAGGGAGAGGAGCCATGGGGGCCCAGAGATGTTGTCTGAGAGATTTGGTCTGAGAATCCTCAGGTGGGAGCTTCCCAGGACCGGAGCAGAGTGATCCTGAAATGCCAGCCTGTGCAGCATCCCCCCCAGGCATCCCTGGTATTCCTGTGCTGAGGGAGCAGGGACAAGGGGCTAACATCCCTCCTGAACTTGGGCTACAGGCAGCTGGTGCTTGGCATTCACCTCTGTCCTTCTAGGGCTCTGGATGCTTTGGCAGTGGATAACAGAGGATGCACTCACTTCTCTTCTGTTTACGCAGGTGCTAGTGTGAAGAGCAAACATTATTGCTTATAAAATATTTTGCAATTCATTTCCGGAAAGAGCAGCAGACCAGTGCGACGTGGCAAAGTCCCAGCAGCGTTTCTCCTGGCGCTGGTGTGAAGCGAAGCGCCGCTGCCCCATCCTCAGCACCCCCCACCAGCCTCGCTGTCCCCAGGGGGGCTGTGGATGGAGCCAGTTGGAGAAGGAGCTGAGCAAGACTCACTTAAGAACCCCGCTGGATGGGAGGGCAGTTTTCCTTCCTGAGTAACATTTTAGGTCTTCCTGGCCAGAGACAGCCAAGGCTCCCTGGAAACAGGAGAGTTAAGAGAAACCTTCAGTCACTCTCAGGGTGTCTGCTGTGACATGCAGGGGAACTCAGTTTTGTGGTGCACTCCAATTTCAGGCTATTCCCCACGACATTCATGCAAAGGGAAGGCAGAGGGGCAGGAGGGGAGGAGTGCCCTGCCCTCTCCTGGGGACATCCCTGGTCCCCAGGCTGCAGCATCACCGGCCACCCCATGCCTGCATCTCCGTGCCGTCCTGCGAGCTGTCTCAGGGTCGAGTTGTCTCCCTCAATCTGTCTGGTTTTGATCAGGCTTTCCGTCCCGGAGCTGAGAGACTTCCCCTGATGACAGTTTCGTCAAAACGATTACATTTCGACACAAATCCTGGGTTTTGACAGCTCAACATTTTCTGACACAAACCAAAACAAAACAAGGCGCTCTTGGAAATTTCTCAACCAGCTGCAGCGTAATGTTGATGAGATTGTACATATTTGGGTGAGAAAAGGAATGGGAAACAACCGTAAGCTTTCCTAGTTTGGTTCCCGAGGATTGTATTTCAAAGCCGGACACCGGACCTGACAAACCCCGGGCCCTGGCAAACAAGGCGAATCGGGTGAAATACAGCTGCCGTCCGTCACGTTAACACCGCGCGGGAACCGCTTTGGACGGGAGGCAAAGAAAATCACAGTCGCGAGAATTTAGGGAGGAAAATAATCGTTTCTTTTCTCTGGAGCTTGTCGAGGAGGTTTGCCGCGGGAAGGGCTGCGGGGCTCCGGTTACTTGGCACAGCCGGGAGGTACCGACCAGACCAGCGTGTTTCCATCAGCTCACCCATCACCGGTGCCAATGCGCAGTTTAATAGTAATTGGCTAAGAAGTGTCAGCTATTCGAACCTGTCTTGCCTTTTAATACTTTTCCTGCGTAACAGCAACCTGCTTGCCCGAAATTTTAAGGTCCTTCAAGGCTGAACTGTGTCAACTCCACTTTTCCGACAGCCAGGTCCCTCTTCTGCTCTCTTCCGGCCAGTTCTTCAGCTCCTCTCCTTGCGCCTCCTGCACCCTCGGTCTGGAAAAACAGAGTAGGCAGAAACATCCCCCCCCCCCCCCCCCAAACCCTGCCAGTATTTTAGGGATGGTGGTGTTCTTCCGTTTCACGGGTTGCATTGAGAAGAGAAAGAAATTTAAAACAATTAATTTTCAGTATGTTATTTTGGTTAAAAAAAAAACATAGGTAGTGTTGATGAAAACAAAACTGACCTTGGGTTTATTTTTTTTTAATATGCCTCAAAATATTTATCAAGTCTGCTTTGTTTGGGTGCAAGGAAAACAGGGTTGCACACAAGGATTTCTAGCCATTTGGAAATGCCTGGATTTGCCATATTTTCTGTGGGAGATGGAGACAGGGAAAAGAGGATGTACAGATGGGGAGGCATCCATCTGGGGCTCCATCCACGCTCCCGTTCCCAGTGTTTTGCTGAATTGGGACTACCATGGAGAGGAAAGGCACAGAGACATGGCCAGCCCAGGCTGCGGAGCTGCAGCGCCTGTGTTGGGGAGAAATGGGTGCCCGGCGCTCCCCTCGGTGCCCGGCCGCTGCTCCTCCCCAGCCCTTTCTGCAAGGACAGCACGGAGAGCCCGGCTCTCCCTCCCCTGTGACTCGGGACACACAGCTCCTTGGCACCGGAGAAGTGGAGCAGGAGGGAGAGGCTTGATGTTAATTGAGAGCGATGTCTTCGAGATACGAGAATTTGAAAAATGAGACCTTAAACATGGCTGTGCTAGCTATTAGGGAGACTGCTAAGAGATGGAGGAGGGGGTGAGGGGCTTTTCCTTTTTGAAAAAATCTTCTTGGTTCCACTGGATAATCCCAATTTACAAAACAGCTGACTTTTAAAAAGCTGCAATAATCCACTCATTAGCCCTCACTGCGAACCAGTGCCTCTGGGTATTTTAAGTGGAAGGTGGGATGGGTGGTTTAGGAGATAATTGCTGCACATGCTTGAACCCTTTAGGAGGGGGCAGACTCTCTAATTTCGGTGAATTCCTCCGGGTGCACAGCCAGCTGCCCGGCAGGAGAGCTGTGCCATGTTGTGCCATGCCGTGCTGTTCCGTGCCGTGCCGTGCCTGCAGCGTGACACATGGCGAGGCAGCCAAGCTTCACGCAGAAATTCTGCTGGGCTGTGCACCAGCCTTCAACAGCAACGACGGCTACACAAGGAATTGCAGGGTTGGGAAACAGGAGTCAGACGAGCACCTGAAGAGGCATTTCTGGCATCAGCTGTAGAAAAAAAAGTGCCGTCCTGGGGCTGGGAAGAAACGCAGAGCTGCTGGGGTAGATCCTGGCTGGAAGGTAGTACAGAGAAATGGTGCAAGTCCGAAAGGACCGTCTTGCCATGGGCGCCAGGCTGAAATCAGCCCTTTCTGAAGTGGTAAGCAGAAAGAGTACCCTTCAGCAGGTCCTTGGTTCTGGAGGTGGTGTGCTCCCAGACCACCCCTCAGCTCCAGTGCTGGTGCTGGGTGCATGGGAGGGCACTGGGACACCCAAGGAGCCATCCCTTTGGAGCCCTGGGCAGGGACATCGGCTTGCAAGGCATTAAATTTTTCCTTAAGTAGGTTGTGAGATGCAGGTGGGAGCCCTCTGGCAGAAGCTTCCCAACCCCACAATATTTTAATGAAATATTTCAGTTTTGATGAACTGGCATTTTGTTTCCAAGCGTGACCCCACCTCACAGTAGCCCGGCACCGTGAGCAAGCCTGAAGCTCGGCAGCCCCCCGTCCCCTCCACTTCTTTGGGTCCCTGCCAGCACTCGGACCTCTGGCCAGGGGCAGGAATGTGTGACCAACAGATTTTAAACTGTCCAGGAGTCGAGCTTCTGACAAAAGCGTCTGTCTGCTCCCAGAATTGCCCGCAAATAGTTTGATTTCCCAAGCCCTTTAAACTGTGATATTCTAATAACGTTTCCAGGGGACAATTTCATCCACACAAAAGATACCGACGGGCCTGGTTGCCCCTTACTGTTTGCAAGTAATTCCTTTACTGAGAGATTTTTTTTTTTTATTTATTTCTGAGCAGCATTTAGAGCGGTGCTCGTCCTGTGGTGCTGTGGCACCAGCCAACCGTCGTAATGTACAATCAGCCCGAAGAAGTGAACGTGATTGCAACCGCAATGCCAAACTGACCATCAAGGCTGAAAGGCATCCTTCCCCGCCCCTGCCCTGGCCTCCTCCCTGGAGCCCCCCCGCAGAGCAGCAGAACAAAGAGGGAAAACACAAGAAGATTTCTTTAAAAAGCTGTTTCCATTTTCCATAGCATTGTTCAGTGAGTATGAAGCTAAGCTATTTCCCCTGGGCTTTAGCCCAGCCTAAAAACAGGCACATCATCTTTTACCATAACTGGATGTGCCTGCGGAGCCCCACGGCAGGGCAGCAGCCCCAGCACGGGAAGTCGGGGGGGATTTTCTAAAGTGTGTGGGTTGTCCCTTGTCATAGAATCATAAAATGGTTCGGGTTAGAAGGTAACTTAAAGACCATCCAGTGCCACCCCCCTGCCCTGGGCAGGGACACCTCCCACCAGCCCAGGTTGCTCCAAGCCCCGTCCAACCTGGCCTTGAACCCCTCCAGGGATGGGGCAGCCACAGCTTCTCTGGGCAACCTGGGCCAGGGGCTCACCACCCTCACAGCAAAGAATTTCTTCCCGAGATCTCATCTAAATCTCCCCTCTTTCAGCTTAAAACCATTAATCCTCATCCTATGGCTCCCCTCCCTGATCCAGAGTCCCTCCCCAGCTTTCCTGGAGCCCCTTTAGGGACTGGAAGGGGCTCCAAGGTCTCCCTGGAGCCTTCTCTTCTCCAGGCTGAACAACCCCAGCTCTCTCAGCCTGTCCTCACAGCAGAGGGGCTCCAGCCCTCTGAGCATCCTCGTGGCCTCCTCTGGACCCGTTCCAACAGGTCCATGTCCTTCTTGCACTAAGGACTCCAGCGCTGCACGCAGTACTCCAGGATGGTCCCAAATTTGCTTTTGAGCAGCGCACCGGACCGTTGCAGCAGGAGGAGGACCTACAATTGAGCTCCAGGGTCAGGCTGCAGGGGAGAGGGGTCTCTGCCGGCCAAGCTGAGTGGGGTGCGCAGCTGACAACAGCAGCCAAGCACAGGCTTATTTTAAGCAAAGATTTAAAGGCCACTGAAAATGTTAGCGCATCCTTTCAGTTCGGTGCTGAGCAGGAGCCCCGGTTCCAGCCGGCGCGCTCTCTCCTGAGTTTGCAAAGCCTTGTGCCTACGTGGGTGATGCTGCCTATGAGTCCTTCGAAATGTCACAGTGCTGGCGTCTCTCCTTCACTTCTCTTCTTTCCAGCCACTCACCAGTGAGGAGGAGGGAAAACCCATTAAGTTACCCCTGAACACATCCCTCCTTGATGTCTCCATCCTCCCATTAGCTCAGTCCCCCCTGCGACGCCCAGCGCCGTCGGGAACGGTGTTGCCTTTTGCTCCCTTTCAACCGCTCTGCGACATTCGCGCATTGCCATGAGAGGCAGGGAAGGATTTCCATTTTGAAGGACACCGACGAGACCCCAGGGGCTTGCCATTAAAAGGAAGATGAGGAACGAGGGGAGAAGAAAAAAGATGAGCCCAGCCATCTCAGCTCTTTCTTTTCCCTTTTTTCCCCCCAAGTCAGAAGTTCCTAATTGGTCTGAGCTCTGCGGGGGCCTTGGGACCCCCCCGACCAACGGGACCCTAACACCAGCCCTGGTGCATCAGCTGCGGGAGGAGAGGCTGAAGCCACTGACAGCCTCTGCCTCACAGCTCATCTCCCTCCCCGCTCCCAACAGAGACGTTCAGTTCTGCAAAGATGTGGCAGAAAAAGGTGGAATAAATAATCGCGAAGATCTGAAAAACATTTTTTTTTGTGGTGGGAAATACTTTCGGGGGAAGGGTGAAAAAATAAATAAGAGGGAAAGGTTTTGAACTGATGAAGAAAACAGGGTCTCGTCAGAGCGTCCCGGAGAGACCCCATTTCCCATTAATGGAGAAAGCAAATTGGAGGCTAATTGCTGGATTTGTAGAGGGTTTTTTTACGTTGTATGAAACACGATCTGTGTTATGATTCATCCGTTCTGTGCACCAAGCGAGCAACTTCAGGAGGCAAGCTGCTTTAGCAATCAAGCGTCACCGAGGTTGCTAATGACAATGATTTCTGAGGCGGTGCATTGCCCCGGCACCAGAAGCGTGCTGGCGGCTGGGTGGGAAGGGGCTGGCCAGCTCCACCTCCCTGTCACTGGAGAAGGACCACATCCCACGGCAATGGGGCTAGGCAGGAGCACCAGATGGTCCTGCAGCTTCCCTCTGTGCCTCCAACCCCTCATCCCAGTTCTCCCAGCACCACTTTCTGCCCTTTCGCCCCAGCGCTTTTTTGCCACCCTGCAGGTTGGGGTTTCTGGGGCGGCAGGATGCTCACAGTCACATGTCGCCCAAAGTTGACCAAAACTTGTCACCACCAGAGGGGATGCTCCAGGTTGGCAGGGGCTGCCAGAGGTGGGGTTGCTGGAGGTGGGATTGTGGGAGGTAGGATTGCCAGTGGTGGGATTGCTGGAGGTGGGATTGCCTCCTCTGCTGCTACCTTGCGGGAGGCATCTCCATAGGAACAATGATGGAGTGGAGAGGAGAGGGGACACGCTGGCTCCGGGAAACAGCATCACTCAGGGAAGGGGTGCGATGACACTTTCTGTTTGAAGAGAGAGAGAGAGAAGGAATTTAAGGAAGGTGAAGGACAGAAAGGGATGAAGAGAGGAGAGGTTTTCCACTTGCTTGATGGCTGAGTGGACTTCATTTTGGGAGGCTGCAGGGCATCTCATACATGAACAGCTCATGAGAAGAGGACCCCGGGGCCTTGTGGCTCTTAGGGGATATTTCTTGAGTGTCACAATTGCAGGTGGTTGTCTGCAAGTCCTGGTGGGAGCTGGACCACCATGATGGGGAAAGCATTTCAGAGCCTGCGTTTGCACACTTGCCTGCCCCCCGTTTTCCAGCTGGGAAACTGATGAGCAAATTTCAAGACCTCTGAAAGTGAGACCCAGCTGAGCATCGGTCAGCTGGTGTCCTGCAAGATCCCCCCATGAGGCTGCCGAGATTTCATGCCCAGCAAGTCATTCCCATCCCATGCTCAGCCATGTCCCTCCAGCCACCCGCCCCTGTCAGCATCCTGGTGGGAATACCAGGACCGGGGAGCTCATCCCGGTGCAATTGGGGACAGTGAGACACAGGCAGTGCCGGTGCTGCGGGTGCTGGAGCTGAACACCCCCGCAGCTATTACAGGAAAAGGAGCAGTGTCACACTCAGACTCCGGCATGTCGCTTTGTTACATAGTAACGGGAAAATATTTTATGCATCAAAAAATAATATTTTGGCAAGATCCTTCGCTCGCACTTGTAAGTGCTTATCTCCGTGTGGGAAGCTGGATGCTGCAGGTCTTTGGACTCGGGTGCTTTTTGTTCTTTGTACAAGGCCCAGCCTGATGTAGGTGCTGCTGCAAAGGGAAAAATAAATAGTAAAATATGAATAAATACCCTGTTGCCTGCTACACCCGCCAAACTGTTTCTGTTCTTAAAATAATTGCATATGTGTTAAATGCCGACTAATTAATGTGCACATATTTAGAGGAGGATTAACAGCAATGTAATCAATGCGGATCTATTATGGCTAATTACGTATGTGTATCTATTACATACCTCCTAATCTTCTATAAATATGGTTTTTATAATCACTTCGTTAGCAGGTATCTAAAGTAATGCAAAGAATTTGCGATACAAGTTAGATCCTGGCTCCGTTCCAGCTCAGGTAATTACACCCTGGCCTCACTCAATCCCTCTGCAAGCTTCCCCTGGGAATATATTTATTTTTAACGTCCTATCCAAAAACGTCTAATAGCGTCACTGGAAACCCTGTGCCACGTTGTGGCCCAAAGGGCACTGTGGCATGGCAGCAGAGGGTGGGATGAGGGATCTCTCTGGAGTAAACCGCAAAACATGCTGTGTATGTTTAGTCCATCAAAAATTGAGATTAGGTTATTATTAGTCCCCAAAGAATATCAGTAACAGCTTTCTAGTCTGGGGAAAAGACGCTGTTAAATAACGAGGAGGATCTGAGAGGCTTGTTGGATGCAATCTCTCAATCTGTCTGTCTGGGCTCATACACCACACTCATCACTGCGCTCCACAGCCACTGCTTTCCTCTGGGGACCAATGCTCAAATCCTCCTTATGTTACAGCTTGTGCTGGGTCTGATCCACCCCGACATCACAGCAGCGCTTAGAGGAGGAGAGGTTTTGGTGCACCCAGAGCCCAGTGAATCCCCAGGTCCGGGGGATGCTGGTTTTTACCAGCCACGGAGCTGCGGCTCCTTCCCACCTCTGCCCGGGCTGCCGTGCTGCCTCTGGGTTTTGCAAGCACCAATCTCTGTCGGCTTCTTTTTTTTTTTCCTTTTTTTTTTTTTTTTTTTTGAGCAATGACCTTGGGAAGAGCGTGCTGGGGTGAGATCTGTCATGCACGGAAAATGGTAAAGAGGTGGCAGCTGCGTAAACGTCAGGCTGTCCGGAGGGCTCAGGAAGCAAAAAACAACATACATGTTTCACCACAAGTCCAATTACACTGGGGTTAAGTTTGGCACTTCAGTAGTCAAAACATCTTTCAAATGTCTCCTCAGGCTGGAAAACCCCCTCCAATAGCCACGGAAAGGGGGAAGCGTAACCCAATCTGCTGCTCCAGATTATTCAGTGTTCAACCATGTAATTGAGATTAATCACTTCTTCCTGTGATGCCCAGAAATACCTTTCATGTCTGGAGCACTCTTCCCCGTTCTGAGAGACCTGAACTTTGATACTTGTGGGGTGATGAAAATGGAAGGGGAGAGGGCAAGGTGGGGATCCATCAGCTAGGTGCTACCAGTATGTGCACTAGCCAAGCAAGTGCTGGCCAAGTGTCCTATTCTGGTCTGCAAGGTGAGATACGGCTCGTGCAGGAGCCTCAAGGAAGGAGCTTCTCTGCCCCCATCTCATCATGTCATGCCTCATCATCCCAGAGGGATGTCGTGACAGAGATGAATTATTTAGCTGACTAATTGGCAAAGCCAACTCATGTGAGCCTTCCAGGTTCCACAGTAGCATCAAGCCAGGTATGAACCATCCCTGCCTCTCCCGCATAGGGGACAGCAAAATTGAACACGTTCTGCTCTCTGGCTTCCACCAGGCAGCTCTGGGAAGGTGAGGAACCCTCTCAGATGCTGGGATTAAATAAGGCCACTTCCATCAGAAGTGTGAGCGAAGCACCGCTCTGCAGACATGGAGGTTTTCTCTTCTAGTTCTTCAGGTTTTGGTAACATCGATGTGCAATAGCCTGAAAAGCCAGGGTGGTTTCCCAACCTGGAAGAGGTGGGAAACTCCCTTTAGTCTTCATAAGAAAAGCATGCGGGACCTTGCTTGATTTTTCCTTTGTGTTGCTGTCTGTTGGGGCTGATGGTTTTGAAGCACATCCAGCAAGAGGGGCAGAAAAGAAAGGTGCCCAAACCCAAGCAGTGGTAAGAACATGCCGACCGTAGGGATGGTGTCACCGCGGGGACACAGTGCACATCCCAGGATATGGGACTGGTGGAAGCAGCCCAGCCGGGGTGAGGAGACGAGGTGAGATGGTGAGAGGAGCAAAAAAGGGTTGTGGAGGTGCTGGGCTTTGCAGCGGGTTGTGTTGCCGGCACAGACATGCGTGCAAGCTTTGCTTTTCCATTTTAACCTAAAGACCCTAAAATATTGTGTTCCAGCTGACAACTAATAAAAGCTGTCGTGTCCTGTATCACAGCAAACATCTGCCAGCGGTATGGCTCCCAGTGGGATAAAAGCTCCAACAGGAGTTCAAGGTCTTTTTTGGGGCTTGCTGAAAAAGAGCAGAGGGAGAAACAGGAGTGCGTAAGTCAGGGCTTCGCCTCTGAACAGAGGTGCTCCTGAGCTCCTCTTGGCCAACCACGTAGGAAGAGCAGCTTCAGATGAAGACGGGTCAGACCCCGGAGAGACTGTCCAAAGGTCAGCAGCGTCCCAACCGCGGGAGATGCGTGACACCCGCTGCCTGGGTAACTTGAGAAGGAGTGAGCTAAGCTGTTGTAAGACACAGATTTAACGGCATTTCTTCCCCTGCATTAGGTAGGCCGCTATATGTTTATTGGTTCTGCTCTCAGGATGGGATAAGCTTGCACATTACCGGAGCTTGCACAGAGCCTCAGAGCCAGCCACTTCTTGGCATCGGCAGCACTCGGCCTTTCGTGTGCTTTAAAGCTGAGCATATGCACGTTTATACGAGTAGAGCCTCTCAGACAAGCACTCTAAGTGATGTGTTGGAGGGAGGCGCTCAGATACGTGCCCTTGCGTTTTATAAATAAACAGCAGTGAAGCAAACCACTGCCCGTCCCTCCACCTGACCTTGCTGTCCTCCGCGGCCAGATCGCATGGCCGTGTGGGATCGTGCGGGACAGTGGTGGGGCAGGAGCAGTGGGAAGGGCGGTTGTAAGAAGAGGTCTGGCAGCGTGGTGCTCAGCACAGGTCGGGATGCTGCAGCCCACGGAGGTGGCACGGTGGCTCTGCCCCGCTCCTGGGGGACCCCAGCCACGGGACTCGCGTGGGGGTGCCTGGCCACCGGCCCAACCCAGCTCACGATGCGGTGTTGGGCGGCAGCTGCCACGGAGGAAAATCCACAGTACCAGGCGAACAAGAGAAACCCAAACAAAAGCAGTGTGTGGCAGAGCGGCAACTGTGTGCGAAGGAAATGAGTAAAGACCCTACAGGACTCACTAATGGCTTCCACCGCGTGCTTCTGTCTCTTACGAGGTCTTCACTGCGCTAGTTTGGACACATCCCATATCCCACAGACCCTCATTATCCTACTTGTGTTCACCGCAGTTCGCCATAAATATTTTATGAGCATCCTCTTTGCAAGCCTTTCGTTTGGATTTGCCCAGTGAAACCGTCTGCGTGGAAAGGAGAAGAGAGAGGAAATGAATAACAAGAATGATCATGGAAAAGAGGAGGCGGGGGGGGAGTGGAAGGGATGGCAGGGAAAAGAAACCTCTATCTTTCCTCGATAACTAGGTTGTCTTGCCTTTGCTGTTGTCTGATAATGGGAGAACAGCTGCGTCCCTTAACAAGGGGACCCTTGCAGAGGGCTTGTTTTCAGGAGTGCTGCTCAGCTGCCTCTCGCATCGCCCAGGGGACAGAGCCCAGAGCAGGGGAAGAGGAGAGCAAAGAGAAGAAACACAGCCCCAGCACCTTCTCTCCTCCCTCGTGGAGACACGTCCACCTGTACATGGCTGGGAGGTTTTCTGGCCAGGAGCTGCTCCACAGACCCCAAGCAGCCTTGACAGATGGGAGTATTTAAGCACATCTAATATTGCACGTGCCAGCCTGAGCGTGAGCCCCTCACCCAGGGCTTCAGGCACGTGGTCCCCGGCGAGTGCTCCACATGCAGCATCCTTCACCGCCCTGGCCCGGGGTTCAGCCTGGTCCTTCTCCAGGCCAGCACACAGGCGGGGACATCCCTCACCAGTGCAAACTGCTCCTCCAGCTGGCTTGGGAACATGTGCTATGGCCCCAGTTTGCCTTCGGGACCTGCCCTCCCTCCTCTCCCATCACTGGGTGCCACAGTGCCAGCCCTGGGCTTTTCCTGCTGCAGTTTCCAAGGAGCAGTCAGAGCCTTTTCCACCACTGCCTCCACCAAGGGAGAGCCTCCTGCAGCATGCCTATCCTTCTACTTCATGAGCTTCAAGCCAGGGCTGGCTGGGAAGCAAGAATTCCATTTAGTGAAAAAAACGAACAAAAAAAAAAAACCACAAAAAAACCAACCAACCCTAAGGTTTGGAAATTGGTTTTCATCATCATTTTGAAGAGAAAGCGGACTGTTGATGACTACAAGCCAGAAAGGGAGCTGCTGGCACAGCTCTCCCCGGCTGCTCGTGGCCGTGGCCGTGCTCGCCGCCGTGGGGTACGAGATCTCTCCGGTGGATGCAGGACCTGGCGCAGATCTGGAACCATTCCTGGGCTCTCTCCAGAGAGCTTCTGTTATGGACCCCATAAATCTTCCTTGCCGAAGTGCTGTCCAATGTGA
This sequence comes from Dromas ardeola, assembly GCA_013398915.1. Classification (NCBI taxonomy): domain Eukaryota; kingdom Metazoa; phylum Chordata; class Aves; order Charadriiformes; family Dromadidae; genus Dromas; species Dromas ardeola. The sequence continues at coordinate 109,978 of VYZM01016745.1, forward strand.
TAACACTCCCGTCCCAGTGGAGAAGTTGTACTGCAAATTCCTCACTGGCTGAAGCGTTTCCCAGAAAAGGGCGAGCTGGGGCTGAGCCGGGTGGGACGAGGGGGGACGAGGGGGCTGGGGCTGTCCCATGGGACCAGACCGGTGGTTCTCTGCATCCACAACCCCAAGCCCAAGAGGGGCTCAAATGGTCACTGCAGCCCCTCTGTAATTGAAGGATGTCTCTAGTGAAGGAGGTAAAAGCAATAGGTGTCTTCCAGAAAAGCGATGTTATCTAGGACCCTTTAGCAGACCTCACTTCGCTCCCATGGCCGTGGAGCCCACATGCCCTCAAAGGCATGTAAAGAGACATTTATTTCCCAGCTTTTCCTTTATAAGACACTTTACTGAGGTATATGTTTAATGAATGAGGAGTTGGACTTCCAGCCTTGCCTTTGCAAAAATACGGAGCTTGCCATTGGGGAATTTTTCCTGCTGAGGTACATTCCTAAATAAATAAATAAAGCAGTTAAATAATTTCCTGTCTAATTGGTAAGAGGATGAAATAAGTGACCTAATCAGTGTTTTCTGTCTCCAATTTCTGCCTAACTCTGACGTTACTTGCCCCAGCTTGATAGTACGGTAAACCCAGTGTGTGTGGTGGAGTTACTCCCGTTTATACTGGAGCAATGGTGGGAAGCATCAGGCTCGTAGCCTCTAAGCTTTCCTCAGCTCATTTTAATCCTATCGAACCTTACCTGGAGCTGCAGAGGCCATAAAGAGTTTCTGTGCATCCCTGTTCTCCCTATACAGCTGTCAGGAAGCAGGCCAGCCCAGATTCTTGTAAAGATGCCCGCACAAAGCTAAAAAAGTACCGAACTACCCAAACCAAAGCTTGTCTCCTGTGACCCACGCAGCCGACGCTGGCTGCCAAAGCACATGGTCAGCGTCTAATCCCAGCTGGCACAAGGAAAACCACTCCAAGATTTATTTATTACTGAGACGGATGAAAAATGACTAACACTCTGCTAAGGACTGGATTGGGTCCCATCGCCTGCTCAATCTCAGCAAGCAGAAGCAGAACCAGAATTAGGCTTCACCCCTGCTAGGGAGGAATTTGGTGTTTCACAACCAGCTTTGCTGAAATGGAGCCATGCCGTACCCTCTCCCCTGTGCCATCGCCACCCCCCACCACTGAAGGGCTGCACCTTTACCGCACACATTTTGCAACTCAAGATTATCTCTCAGCGCCATAGAACGATGGTCTCACCTCTTCCAATAGATGAGTTTCTCACTCCTCTGCCTCTCTCTGTTGGATTATTTCCCTGAAATTTATCACCTGTTTTCCTTTCCTCAACCCCATCTTCCTAATTACACATTCCTCTACCTTTCTAAATCATTCCCCTCCCTTCTGCTTGCTGACACCCTTTAAACTAGATGAAGGTCAATGGCATGACACTTGCTTTTCTGCCTCCACCACCCCAACTTGCATAGGTTGCAGTCTTCAGACTTTCTCTATGATGTGTTCCCCACTATAAAACTGGTTTTTCCCTCCTGGTTTCATGGTTGATCCTCCCAGCACCCAGCTGATGGGCACAAACCAAAAAAGCCATGAGATGAATCGCTCGTCCACACAGAGTGGAGGTTTCCCAGCATGGGGGACAGCAGTCATGCCGAGATGTCTGCAGACAATCCCCGCAGGTGAGAACATCTGCCAAACCACCCAGATGGTCATCCCCTTCCTCCTCCTCTTCCTCCTCCTCCTCTCCAGCCCTCTTCATGCAATGCGCCTTGGGCTCTCTGCTCTCCGTCTACCCGTCCTCTCTCCCCCATGCTCAACTGCCAAATTCTTCCCCATAGGCATGTTTTTTTGTGATGTGTGACCACAGTCCTGGTTGCACACAGGCAGGTCTGGCTCCCAGGGGGAAGGCAGGCAGCGAGGGCTCCGTGCTGGGGGAGGACGCGTGCTCCACCACCGCTGCAGGCTGCACTGCCTGGGTTGCAGCCCTCAGTGAAATTTGACAAGTTAATCCAGTTTGGACATTGCTAACTTCTGCATCCTCCCTCCACCACCGCCTTTCCCTCTCTCGGTGCCTCGTGCCGTGACTCCCCCAGACGGCTGGCTTATCTACATGCCATTTATTATTCGTCCTGCATCCACAGTCTGTTTGTTGCCGCATGAGACAGGAAAATAAAGTCAGTTCTGGCCTCAGGGGACCCTGTGCTCTGAAAGGAGAGGTACACAGCAGCAGGAGATGCTGGGGACTCAGGAACAGCAGTAACATGGGACTTTTTAACCATGGTTTACATTACCAGCTCATTTCCTATGGATATCACGGACGGAATAAGAGTGAGAGCAACTGGCGTGAGGCTGTGGATGCAGAGGAGGGCGTCTGCAAGGGGTGGCGTGGGAAAGCTGGTCCGTCAGCTGCCCTGGGCCATGCTCATGGTGCCTACACAACCAGACAGGTCAGAGAGACTCCTCTGTGATCCACACCAAGATTAACTGCAATGCTATTTCTTTTTTGCCACTGGTATAGCAAGGTCAGCACAAGAAGAAGCTGCTGTGAAAGCTCCCCCATCTCAGCCCAGGATGTGCACCTTTGTGCACAGGTCCCTGCGAGGTGGTGGGTGCTGGAGACATGGCAGCCAGCCCTGCCGGGAGGGGAGGATCAGGTTTTCCCCCATACTGGGAGCTTCCTAGTCGTCCTGCTGCATGACTGTGCTGCCAAGGTGCACAGCCGCAGCTGAGGGCTCCGGGAAAGGCTGAGCCAGGGGCAGGTTTGGGGGCTGACATGCAGCCCCCAACTCCAAAAGCTGCATCCTTGATGTACCAGCCCGAGATGCCCTGGGCAGGAGTCCCGCAGGTTGCCTCTGGTGCTGGATTCCTGGTTGGAGATCAAACCGTCCCAGTGCCTTTCCTGCAACTGCCACTCCTGCCCCTTGGCCGCAGGGGTCTCTGGGGACATGGGGACATTTGGCTGCAGAGGGAGGAGGAGAGCTGCTGCTGCAGGAGAGGAACAGTGGGGATGACTCTTACAGCCCCATGGTCTCCACCACCAGGAGCACAGCGAGCTCCCTGGAGAGCCCATACATGCATTTTCCCAGCCAGACCCATTTGCCTGCTGCAAAAGTCCCCACGCAGCCCCACCGCTCCACAGAGGAAGCATCTCTCGCCCGAGGTGACACATGGTGGCACATTCCTGCTGTGGCATCTCCCTCCACTGCCGAGGAGAGGTTGGACGAGATCCGGGCGGCTGCCGACTTGCTTGTGAGCTTATGTCTCTCATGAAGATGAATTTCAGAGGAGGGACCATTCATCACACCTTGTACCTATATTTATTTTTGGTTCGGTCTTTCAGCTTTTTTTTGCTTTTTTGACAATTTGCTTTGTGCTGGGGAGACATGAGCCGGGGGATGAAAGCGTGGGGCCAGGCTGAGGGACCCATCCGTCACATCACACAGCACCGGGGCAGCCTCGCAAGGTGCAGGGGGAAGAGAAAGTCTGGGACCAAGTTGTTCCTGGCAGGATTGAACAGATCTGCTGCCTCCTATTTAACACTTCCATCCCTCTTAATGTTTCCTCCAAGGGGCAATGGCTCAGGGCAGCTTTTAGTATTATCCTTAATAGGAGAAATTTAAGACTGAGGATGGCTGCAAACTGGAAAACAAATTCCCCCAAAATAGGGCAGGCCACAAAGACAAAACAAGCAAGCCGCATTTTTTTTCCTCTGAGAAGTTCACATTTTTTCAGCACGGGAAAAAAAAAAATAAAGCAAACAAGTTTGGAGGCTTTTGTTTGTTCGGGTCTTGTTATGGCTTTTGTGTGTGCATGAATGCGCGTGTGCGTGTGTGCATGCGTGGAATCTCTCGCTCCGGCTCTTTTCCCCAAGGGAAGCCGAAGTAGGGAAATAAAACCTAAAGTGTTTTTTTTTATCATCGCTGTTCAGAAACTAAACAATTTCAGCTATGCAAGGATCCTTACAGAAGAAGGTAATTGAGATCACAGAGGCTTTTTCACCGCCCAGGCATTTTGATGAACATTTTTCGATCCACCAGTTTTAAGTACTGAATTCTTAATTCTTTCTTTAATTTTTTTTTTTGCTATATGGCAAAAGAGTTTCACCCAAACCAGATTTTTATGGTACCCGTTCCCTCCTGCCCAGCCTTTCCCCCATGACCAGGGCTGTGCTAACCCAGGTGACTGGGGTTCAGCCTGTGCCACCGCCCTGCGTCGGGGAGGATGCATCAAAGCCACTGATTAAAGTGGCATCATGTGGCTTGTGATCCGACTGCCGGGGGAGAGAAAAAGCAAGCAAGCTTGGCCAAAAAAGTGTAAATAAACAATGACATATGGTTCTCGGGACCCAGGCGGGGAAACCTCTAATCAACTTCTATTTAACAAATTGCCTAACTAACACTATGAGCTCATGCCTCAGAGACATGGTAACCGGCCCAGCCCCTCAAGGCTGATTGAGGCACTAATAAAACCACAAAAAGGCCTGAAAGCCTTTGCAGATGCTGGCGGCACCGCGCGCTGGTGCTGCTGAAACCCACCCTGCCAGGGACTTCATGGGCGCCCATCACCCCGGCATCATGCCCGGCACCACTCCCTCCTGCGGGGTGCTTGTTCCTACACCACTGCTCACCTTTGTGAACATATTCATCCCAGTCCAGAGGCCAATCTGGCTGAAAATTGATCCGTGGGGAAACATTGATAGGACGAGGGGCAATGGCTTTAAACTAGAGCAGGGCAGGTTTAGATGAGACATTAGGAAGAAGTTCGTGACACGGAGGGTGGTGAGACACTGGCCCAGGTTGCCCAGAGCGGTGGTGGAGGCCCCATCCCTGGAGACATTCAAGGCCAGGCTGGATGAGGCTCTGAGCAACCTGCTCTAGTTGAAGATGTCCCTGCTCACTGCAGGGGGGTTGGACTAGATGGCCTTTAAAGGTCCCTTCCAACCCAACACATTCTATGATTCTCTGATGATTCTATGATTTTGCCCCCTGTCCCGGGGCTGGCTCACCCCAATGCCCCAAGCCAAGCGGGACTGGAGCCGGGCTCCTCGACAGCGGGAGGAGGGGGGCAGAAGCAGCACCCTGATCCCTCCACTCTACCCCATTCCTGACACTTTTTTATATATATCCTGCTTATCCCTGGGACCAGAGCCACAGACGGGCCACAGGACGCAGGGAGAGATAAGGCTCTTCTCGCATTACCTGAAGCTGCCTTTCCGCCGCTTGATAGCATTAATTATGACTTATTCCAATATAAAAGAAACCCTTCAGAAAGTTTCCCCCTGCTTTGCCTCTATCCCCATGTCCATTACAGGGACCCCCCCCCACCCCTCCCGGCTCCCCTTTCCCTAAGCCCATGGGACTTCCCAGTTTTCAGCAATATGAGATACAGGAGTTTCTTTGAAAATGCTGCACGCTGGCAACTTTCCCACCTAAGTTTCAAATCTCACTGGATAATATTCTCCATATTCCTTTATGGAAACCAGAAATTCTGGCTTTTCTGTGCGCTCGACATGGTGTCGCTCACCGACACACGGCATCGCCGGGTTTAAAAGGGAGCCGGGCAAAGGCGGCTTCATCAGCGGGCGCAGTCCTCGTTAGCGGCCATTGAATAAAGAAGTGGGCAGCAACGCTGGGCGAAACTTTTCTGACAAGTAGTTTGTTTGCCAAAAAGTGCAGTTGCAGGTCAACCGAGACGGTTCACTAAATGGCAATGATATTCTACACTCCCCCCCCCCAAAAAAAAAAAAAAAAAAAAAAAAATTCAGATAAAATCACCGAGGTTGAAACATTTTGTTATGATGTTTTTCCAGGGAAGCTTTCTGATTTTTTTTTTTGTTTTGTTTTGGTCTGAAATGTTGTTTCCAGACAGAATTTGCCTATGTTTAATTCCAGCCCACTTAAGGAGCTTAAGAAAAGGAAAGCTTGCAAAAGCAAATGGACTGTTTGTTTTACGATTGAACAAAATATTTTGGTTGACTTGAAACAGGTTTAGGGGGGGGAGAGGGACAGGGAGGATTTTTTATTTTGCTTTTCATTTTGCTGAGTGCAACCTCGGTTTTTGTCAACGTCTCCAAAGTTTCCTATTACCCCTGTGGAAAGATGGGCTGCCGAGGGCTGTTAAAGCCACATGCCTCAGCGCTGGGATGGTTATTAAAATCATATAGTCCCTAGAATGGCCGTGTGCCTGCAAATAATCAGAGGAGTTCTCCAGCTCTGAGGAATTTCCAGCCTAAGTAATAAGGGATTATCCTGAAAGGGCACAGTGCAGGGAAGGGCTCTGGAGGTGCAGGGAAGGGCTCTGGAGGTGCAGGGAAGGGCTCTGGTACAGGGAATGCTCTGGGGCTCTCCAGTTCTGGGGTCCCTGAAGAGAGAAATTCCTGGAAAACCTCAGTTGCAAATGTGGGGAAAACATGTTTTTCTCCCAGGATATCAGTACAGGAAAAACACAAATCTGACCTAACCTGGTGCTGCTGGCTGCACCCATGAGCATCTCCCGGACGATACGGGAGCACGGCACATCCACCCTGTGAACGGGTGGGAAGAAGGGGCCACTTATACTTCCGTGTGATTTATAAATGGGCCACGGATGCATGCGTAGGGATAACCGGGTCTGATGCTTTCATGCACAGCGAGCAAGGACAGGCAGGGGAGCCATCCCAGGGGAAAAAGTCTTTGCCCTGAGCATCACGGGAGGGGAACGGAGCTGAGCACGGGGACAGCAAGAGGGTAACATGCCCTGACACGTGAATTCAGCCCCAGGGCTGGCTCCAGCAGAGCTGGATGAGGGCTGTGCCACCCCAAGGGCAGGGACTGACTGGAGTCCCCGGAAAGGGACAATAAAGAGCCCTAAAAGAAAGCTCTACGCCCTAAAGAGTCCTTAAAACCCTTCAAATCGTCATGGCTTGAGTCTGACTCACTCAGAAGCTGCTTTGCAGCAGCAATAATGGCAGCTCAGATGGGAAGGATCCTGCCCAAGGCTGGAAGGTGTAAAGCAGCCCTGGGGAAAGAGGGACACAGCCCTGAGACGGGGCTGGTGCCGGGGCCAAGCGCCCATCAAACAGGTGCGTGCAAAGCGAATGTCAACTCAGCTAAATGGAAATGTTCCCTCCCAGCCCTCTGAAGTGTAACTGCCAGGCTTCCCGCTGCTCTTAATCTATATCACATTGAGTAGCTAAATATATTCACAGTATAGTACAGCAGGGCCTTACTAATCTGCCCTTCATCATTTGGACACACCAAAATGGCTCTCTCCGCATCCCAGCACAGGTTTAATAGCAGAGCCATCACGCTGAAGGTCTCCTATTACCGAGACTTCATCGTTTTGGCAAGGGTGACTAGAGCGTGCTCATGAGGACATTACGGAGGATGCACATCAGTAATTGAAACAAAACTGCAGTTGTCAAAATGAATGAGCAAAGTGTGTTTCCTGCTGTCCTAACCTTGCCCTTTTCTCATTGTGTTTGTTTGGGAAACAAATTGCATTTGTTAATTTGCAAAACAATTCTCCCAGTCATTAGTGTGACTCAGGTCCTAATCCTGGGGGTATTTTCATTGCGGGGAACTTGAATCCCCATCCCCAGCTGTGCGGGCTCTGTCCTGGGCTCCATCCGTGTGGGATCGGGGCTGTCTGGGGAGCGATGCCCAGAGACCTCCCTTGGGCTGGGTCTTCTGAATCAATCTGGGGACAGACAGCGTTCCTGTCCTCGTGCGTGGGAAACCACAGGATGCCCATCAGCTGCAGAGTGATTTCGCCTAAATCCGTGCTATAAAAGGGGTGTGCTGCAGGCTGAGACAGCTGTCTCTAACCCACACACCAAAAGATAACTGACTTCAGCCAGCAAATCTAGGCAAGAAATGTTCTTTGTGGAGGCTTGGGCGTAGGCTGGGAGCACACCTTTGGCGTGCGGTGGAGATTACCCTCATTCAGCATTTGCCTTGTGGGAAGAGCCCTGCCAGCCCTGCAACCTGGGGGGAAAACAGGAGCCCCAGTGCTTTCCTGGGGGATGGGGGTAGCCAAGGTTCTTCGTTGTGCTTGGCCACCCCTAGCCAGCCAATCTAGCCATCTCCCACTCCCTGTGTCTGCATTAGTATTCCCCAAATCCTTTTAATGCAGTGAATCTGATAAGGGATCTGCCTGTATTGGATTTTTTTTTTTCCCTTTGACACATAACCCAGCTGGCTGGGTGGCGGCTCAGGGAGGAATCAAACGTTCAGTAACAAATGAGTAAATCAAGTTACCATTTTACATCTCTTTAAGTTGTTTCCCTCTAAGAGCTCCCCAGATTTTATCTCAGGTAGCTTAATTCGAACAGGATAGCAAGGGCTCCTCGGAGTTCGTCCTGCTTACCAAGGGAAGGGCAGCCCCCACCAGGTAGAAGCAAGCTTTGCTTGGGAAAGCTAGCAAAAGGGAAGGAGAAAGGCAGGGATAATTTATTGTGTCTTGTGGGAAGGTCCAGTAAACAGCCAGCAGTCCCCGAGTCCCTGAGACTGCCGAGGAGATGTCCCGGGGGCCGTTCCAGCCCGTTGTTCAGAGGGGGCTGAGCCCCTTTAAGGAGGGGAGAGCCGTGTTTTGGGGGGAGCCACGCTGACCCACAGAAATCGTGCATGTGCAGGCGGCCGGTTTGCACACTCACCATCACCAGTTTCTTCCGTGCATCCCGCATTGCCCTCACTGAGAGCAGATTTACTGAAGGTTTTTGTTCCCTCCTCCCCAGAGCTGAGAGAGGACGAAGGGTGACTTCCCCAGGTTTCACCTTACTCAGTTACAGCCTCAGACTTTGTTGTTCCCTGGGACCAGCTCTCTCTCACCCATAGTCCTAATGCCTGGGGATATGTGCCTTGAAAGTAGAAGTTGCTCATCCAGGCAAAGGCTGAGCAATTGCTGCCACTAAATAAGCCCCTGTGGGCACGTGGCCACCCTCGGTTCTTGTCCCAGGCTACTCCATGCCTGCTACAACTTCAGATGAAGCTCACATCATTTCCCCCGAGCTGTGAATCCTGTGTATATTCCCTCCATCCCAGGACCAGGAGGTCTGCTTGCACAGTCTGGTCTGGGTGTGCAGAAACACATCCCCCTCCCGTGGGCAGAGATGCCTATTCCAGACTGGGAGAACTGGGCAACTGCTGCTGAGCTTTGCCATTTTCCTCTCCTGAAGTCTTTCTGTACAGAAATTCGCCAGATTTCCCTAATCTGAGAGATAATAACCTGAGGAATTTCTAGTCAGGCTTCATTGGCCATGGCATTTCACTGCTCTTTCAAAAATCCCTGATGTCTTTCTATCCCAAAACACAGCAGAAACAGAAAACAAATCAATCCACATAACAACAGCATGATCAACTTCTCTCTAGCCCGGAAGAGGGGGAGAGAGAAAGGGAGGAGAGGAGAGATGGAATGATAGGGAGAGAAGGGAGAGAAAGTGCAGGGATGAGGAGGGGCAGCATTTATGGACTCGTTGGAAACCATCAATCACTGTTAGTGCAATAGGCTATTTAGGGCTGGTGAGTATTAAATTCCAGCAGAATTTGATGAATAACAGGAGGAAAAACATTCCCACTGTGGAAGAATAAAAACAAGAGTTCCCTCTTCCCCTGTGCTGCAATCCCAAGCCAAACATCCCCAACCTGAGAGCGGGTGCCTTGGGAAAGGCTGCGCCGGAGCGAGGGGCCACAGAGGAGCCTCCGTGAAAGCGCCAGCAGATAGCAGGGGAGCTGAGAGCAATTGTAATGGGAACCTTAAGGACCTTGTTTTCACAACCCAACCCTCCATCCGGGGTGGAGGGATGGGGGATGGCTCATTTTGCCTTAATTATCACCCAGCCCCTTGCTAATTATTAGCGACTGGAGCGAGTCTGCTCAGATAAGATAAGGCCCCAGGCTCTCCCAAGCGCTGCCCCCCTTTGGAGGTTCAGAGATGTTCTTTCTGCCTCTGGGCCTCCTGATGCTGGCATCTTCCTGCCTGTAACACAGCTGTAAGGTCAGGGATACTTGCCCACCTCTGCTCTGAAGATCTAGACCCAAAAAGCACCGACCTTGGTGCTTTCCATTGTGTGATGGAGATTGGCATTTGTTGCATCCCTGTTGCCGCTCACCAAAAGCAGTCAGCAACAGCATCTCTCCTTAATTAGACAGGCTGGTAATGAGAGCTGAGGGCCCTAGAGGCTCATCTGACATCACCAGGTATTGCTGTCAAGCAGACACAGAAAAATGCACTGAGATTCAGCCAGAACATCCCCAGAGTTAAAGAATTTGTCCTGAAAATGCATGGGCTGATGCTTTTTCTTTGGTGTCTCTCAATAATGGAGAGAGTGATGGGAAGGAGGAAAGGGAGACATCTTAAACTAGGCTGATTCAGAAAACATCAAATAATTGCAATGGGGGCCTTTAGTTTTATAATGAAGAATTAATTTGGCATGAGCATAAATGTGAAAGGGAAAGGCTGGTAGAGCTGAGGTGACCTTTTCCTGGAGCCGTGCAGGTTGTCGCAAAGATGAATGGGACACCCGAGCCCTGGCACAAACAGGCATCACTCAAAGGTCACCTCGGTTTGTTAAACAAGAGGGTGACTGCCCTTAGGGGCAAGAGCCCAGATCCTCAAGCTGCTGCAGGAAGGGGGACTGAGGCACCCCCTTTTCTGGGTATGGGCTGGGGTGGGACTTTCTGGAACTGGCCAGAACCTTCTGGCCCCATTTATTAACTCCCTTCTCCCAGCAGACAGGCAGAGGGCAGCTATGCGCCCACCCACTTGGGCAGACAATGCAAACCGAAGGTCTGGAGAACATGTCCCTGGTCATTCCCCAGTGTCACTGAGTGCCACACTCTGATCCACAACCCCTCCTGCCTCCAGAGCTGCAGATGCTCCTGTGGGAATGGGATGGCCAACGCAGAGGGTCTCCTTGAAGCCACCGTCCCATCAAGGCGTAACCAGATGGCAAGTGGGCACGGGACTCTTGGCATCTTGGGGCTGGAGAGGTGGTGGCGTGGTGAGAAGGCTGGAAGTGGGGGTCCCCATGGGGCCCTGGTCCTGCGTCCCCCCCAGGGCGAGCAAACAGCATGCAGAGTGTGTCCCTGCCATGTGGCAGCTGGCCCGAGGACCGCTCCGGTGGGAGAATGACTCACAGGGACTCCGCTGCGGGTGTGTTTCCTATTAGGGCCGTTAAAGTCTCCACAATTAGGAATGTAACTCAACCAGAGTGTGAATCCTTAATAGGAAACATCCCCCAGATGCGCATGAGAGGGCCCCGAGGAAGATGCCAGCCCTCGGAAAGGGCTGTGGGGTTTGTGTGCGAGAGCCGCCGGGATGGCTCCCACATGAGGCGGCATCAAAGGGGGAGGCTGCAGTCCCGGGGTCTCCTTGGCCACTTCTGCCAACTTTGATCAGGGTTTGTCTTCTGACTCCGAAACATTTTTTTCACACTTGTTTCCCAAGTGTGAAGAGCCCGAAGCCGTGTTGGAAACTCTGAGACAATTTTGGATTCCTTTGCAACAAAGCCAAGGCCAGGACAATAGGACTTTGATGTTATTGACATATTGGTTCAGAGTTTCCTTGTTTCCATTTCCCAGCACTAGGACAGAGCATAGGGCTGCTTCTTTGCTCTGTTTAATTAGTTAATGTTTGTACAGTGCTTGGAGAATATAAAGTGCTCAGTAAATGGAAAGCGTTATCATTATTATGCCTTCCCATATCCACCGGCTGCATTCCGTGGAGCTGCAAAAGCTTTAAAAGAGAAATATAAGGTCAAGCGAGTTTAGTTTATTTTATTTAAATGTAAAATAAAATTTTAGTGCCATGCAGAGGTAATGGACTGGCGGACCCGGAGAGGGAAGGGCTCTGTTTGTCTCCAGAGCAGGGACAGAGTAGACTGTGCCAAAATGAGTCTCCTTGATGTTGTCCCATGCTGCCCCATCACTGTGTGTCTCGAGTCTGGCCTGGACAAACCCTTCCTGGAGGCAGCAGGACCCAATTCAGCTCTTGGCCTCCCTGCTGAACACTGCTCCCAGCGGAATTAATTGGTGCCAGTCATTCAGGATGCTCATTTGTCACGTGGACATCTGTCAGCTATGGATGGGATGGGGACCCACCAGCTGCTTCCACGCAGAGGCCACCGTGTTACTGCTGGGTGGAGCTGGGCTGGAAACTGGTGTGCATGGTCAGAATACTTGCCACATCCACCAGCCAACCACCCGTGGTGCCATTGGGTCCCTGGAGCCACACAGCTCACACCTTGTGTGCCGGAGCAGCCAGTGCGGCATCCCTGATGGTGGCAGGGACAAGCAAAACATCCCGGTTGTGCCTTTTTTTTAAATCTGTTTTTCATTGACAGGAGATAAGGCAGTGTAAGAGCTCCTAGAGGATGGTCTGAGCAGGTGACAATGGGAAACCTCCCGTATAACCAGTGATGTCAAGGCAGTGCCCCAGCCCCGCAGCTGGGGGATGCTCCCGCTGAGGGCAGGTCCGCTTGTGAGCAGAGCCCCAGCTTTGGGATTGTCTGGGTCTTGTCGGGGCTGTCGTTCCCCTTTTTTTTCCCCTTGAGTGAAGTTCACCCTCATTGTGATTCCTCTCCTTGCCAGCGATAAAATGTTTGACGAGCTGCACTAAAGGCCCAGACTTCAGCAGCCTGCACCAACCCTCCCGCCCTCGTCTCTCCCCCGCCAAATATGTTTGTATTTTTAACATTTTAGGCAACAATCTTAAACCAAAACAGATGTGACAATGAATATTTATCTGCAGCATCTCAGTATGGGATTTTCTCTTAAACTCGATAAAATAAACTGCTCATGATACAGAACAACATTTCTCCTAATATACAATACACAAGGGGCAGGAGGGGAATAAGCAGATGAACTTGGCATTAAAGCCATTTAAAATCAAAAGAGCAGCAACATTTACATGCAAGGAGAACAGTTGGTTGCTTTCAGTGAGATCTTGGCTTTGCTGTTTTTTTGGTTTTTTTTTTTTTTTAATTCCTTGAGGACATGCAAACGCTATGCAGAAAGGTTACTGCAAATGCCAAACCGGGCAGATAAGAAGGGGTCTCTCCCTGCAGGTGGGGAGGAGGCAAGAGCAGCCCCTCCGTTCCCAAGTGGAGCGGGGCATGGCAGGAGCACGGCATGGGGCGGCGGGAGCAGCCGGGGAGATAAGGAGCAGGGCAAGGAGGGGAAGGGAGAAGGCGACGACGGCTGAAGTGACGAGGAGGTCACCACGTCTGCGTCTCAGCCTCGTGTCTTTCTCATGGATTGCGCCAAGGGTATGTCACTCTCCCCATTCCTCTTGGGGCACGCTGCATTACAGGCAAGCCGGCTTCACCCGTGCTGACTTAATTTGGGTTTATTAAGTGCTTTCTGTCACTGGGGGTTGTTGGATTTTACCTTGCTGGGACTTACGCACAAGGGATGCTCCAGGCTCCCTGGACCGGCACCTCTGGGCTTCCAGGGGAGGACATGCCTTTGCCTGGCTCTTCAGCAGCTCCCTCTGGACCGGAGGGTGAGATGCTGCAGGGTCCCTCATGCCCAGGGGTAGGTTGAGCTCCCGTCCCATGGGGTAGATGGATCCTGGCACGATGCAGGAGCGCAGGACCAAGTCCTCTGCTCGGTCTGGCACTGTGAGCCCCTTCCCCCCCTACTCTGCTCTTGCTCGGGATCTTACGCCAAGGACTCGGTTTGGGGGCTCAAAGTGAATAAAAACTGCTGAAATCTACAGGACGAAGGCTGGCAGCTTGTCCCCATGCCCTGCCAGACCCGGCGGGATGCTGCTGCAGGGCAGTGAAGCCATGCTGGAGGCATCATGTTCTCCCCGGGAGGTAGGGGGGTGGGGGGTTGGGGGGGGGGGGCATTTCCAACCTTGACACGTTTTGCTCAAAGAGCCAGGCACATTTCTCCAACCTGCTGTCTCTGACGTAAATCCAGAACAATATGGGGATTAAAAATAACAACAACAGCAAAAAAGCTCAACTACCAAGACAAAAGCACTCCAGCGCACACGTACCTCTCCCCCGAGGACAGAGCAGGGCAGGCGTGAGCCCTGGTGCCTGGTGCATGGGTGGGAGGCTGTAAGGGGGCAGGAGGAGGATCCTGAGGTCCGGTCCCATCATGTCCCTAGGGCTGAGAGGCCAATAAAGCACCTTATGCTCATTCACTCCTCCACTGCTCTGACACGGGAGCGATTCGGCATGACCAGGGAGAGTTGTGCGGTGGTTGTCGCCCTTTGCAACCAGTCCCTGGGTGAGCCAAGCCAGCGACCACAGCACCATGTGGTGTTACATCTTGTTCCTCTTTGGTTTGGCACCATCTACCCTCCTCCATCTCTCCCAGAAAGGGACATGTGTCTCTTGGGGTCACCTAGCATGCTCCTGAGGGACCCCTAAACAATGAGTCAAAAAGACAAGGTCTCCTTTGGTCTGTAGAGACCGCAAATAGGAGCCAGAAAAAATGCTGACCAAAAGAGCTCAGCCGCTTCCCGAGGAGAGAGGGGAATGGTCACGTCTGGTGGCAGTTATACAGTGTCAGAAATGGGATGTCGACTCTTTGAGCGCTGGAGGGACCCCATTTCTTGTGCTGGGAGAGCAGAACACGGGCCAGCCTCACGCAGGAGATGCTACCAGTCACCAGCACATGCCTTTGAACCAGTGTGGGCACCGGGGGGCTTTGCAGAGTCGCTGTGCTTCCTGCGCTTCTAAAGCAAGGCACGGAGAGGCTCCCAGAGCCCTGCACGATCCCCCTGCCCACCTCGCTCAGGACTTCATGGTCCTGTTGCTCCTGCCCAGCACACACCGCCCTACCATGCACACAAATGCATTCATCCATCGCCCTTTGGACCCAGAGCTTGGCCAGCTCCGGGCTCCCCGCGTGCTTTCTCCAAGAGGAGAAAGGTTTGGATTTCCCGAGCTGTGCCAAGTCAGCGCTGCGGGGAGCAGCATGACGTTACCGGCCCACGAGCTGCCCGGCATCCTGAGATAACTTTGTTTCATTCCCCAAACTATATAAAAGTTGCCTGATGTTATGCCGTAGCCGCATAGCATTCCTTTGTAAGGAAATAAAGTGTCAGTGCCACAGCTGTGAAATATATGCACAGCTCGCTCTGATTCAGTAGCATGCACTGGGCAGAGAGAAGCGGCGGGTTCCTGTTTAGGTTTTCGGTTACTGTGTTTGTAAAATATTTATTTTTCTTGGTGTTTCTATCCCAGCCTTTTTAGAATCTAAATATTTGGAGGCTGGAGGAGCCGCGGCCGGGTCCAGCGCGCTGGCCGTGGCGTTGCGCCGCTCGCTGAGTTGCGGCGTGTGTCGGGCATGCTGATGGTCTCCCCCCTGCACCCGCCTTCCAGCCAGCCCTTTGCTTTTTGCCTAAAGATCAGACAGCATTTAAATACGGTCTCCAGGGGTGGAGAGGGTGGTATGAAGCACTGAAAGGCCTGGTAGAAGGGGAAGAAAAAAAAAAAAAAGAAAAAAGAAGAAAAAAAGCAAAGCAGCAGTGTATAAATGAATAAATAATAGTAATAAAAAAGATCATTGGGAAGCAAAGACATTCCTTATGGTGCATTAATGTGTTTTCTCAGCTGCTCTCTTGACTCTCCACCAGCTCTCGCAGTTCCTGTCCTCAGGACACTTTCTGCTGAGAGCGGTGGGCGCAGGAAGGCTCTGCCCCCCCTGCATCTCCTGCTGCCCCAGGAGCTCCCCTTTCACGCTGCTTGCACTGCAGAGGTCAGATCTCGTGGGAAACACAGACCCTCCGCCTGCCCCTTTCCCCACGGTCTTCATGCCCATTAATGTCTCATGAGACTCGGTTCTTTGGGAGAACCTGCCGCTTGCATCAGAAAAGTCCTTCAGGTGGGAAATGCCAGCAGAACCATGGTGCGTTTTGGCTCCTCGGAGTCCCTCCTGGCTCTGCCTCCTCCCTCTCTCCTGCAGGTTCTCCAAGCGGCTGCTTTCTTCCCCCCGCCCCCCGTCGTCTCCAGCTTCATGGGGAAGTGATTCAGCCCAGATGCGCGTGGTGGGACATCAGTCGTACAAGGAACTGGTCCTTATCTGCTTGCTGACAGCACTGTCATCACGCTGGGATGAGTGACGTGGATGCGGTCCCACCTGCTCCCAGCATTGATCACAGGGCGTTGCTGCTGCTATAGAAACACCCAAGTTCTTACATTCACCTCCTTTCTTCTTTCTCTCTTTTCTTTTTCCCTTTAGACTCTCAAAAACGCTTCTGAATTCCCTTACATTTTAAACCAAGAACCAATGGGCTCTTCACTGCTGTTACGTTCCTGCCAAGGCGCAATGTCCTGCTGCTGTGACAAGGTGTGTCACACAATGTCCCCCACCTTACGGAGGGGAAATTCCCAAGAAACCTGCTTTCTGGGTACCAAGCCCTCTCCTGTTCATGATGGAGCAGCAGGATTCGTCCCCCAGTGTTTGTAATGCTCTGCGAGCTTATCAGCTGTTCCAGCAAATCAAGACAAAGCACTCTGGTGATTTTATTTTGCTGGCTGCTCATCACCCATCTGCTTATTTTCTTGAGATTTTCTTCTGCTAACCCACTTTGACACCTGCAACTCTGCTGATGAATTGACTTAAAAGCTAAGCTAACTTTGCAAATCTCTTTTATGCATGTCCGTGCGGGGAGCAGATGCTTCTCGCTTCACCGCGGCTGCAGGGTCCCACATCAGGAGGGCAGAATCCTTCTCATTTCTCTTCTGCAAAGTGGAGACACCCACATGGAAAACCAGTGTGCCCTCACGTCACAGGTGTCTGGATTCATCCAGCAGCACTGTGATGGATGGACACTCACGGAGCACCCTGGGAGAGAGATGGTAAAACTGGCAGGAATTCCTGTCTCACCCTCAGTCAGTTATGATCCATTTGCATCTCCGTAAGCCACGGCAGAGTCTGCAGGGCACAGATCACTGAGGTCCCTCGAGCTGGCAGGATGCTCCCTGCCTGCCCTGCCCGCTCCCTCCTGCCGGCTGCTGCCCGCACTGATGCACACAACGCTGCGGTGCAATGTGGTGGGCTTGCAGCCCTTCCCTCCCACCCGAGAGGGGAGCAATGCGCACCCTTGTCCTGGCTTCCCAGCCCTCTCCCGGCCAGCTCTACCTGTAAACCCCAGTGAGAGCTACAATGCCTCTGCCTTTGCACCCCCCCGGCACGGGGGCTGCTCTGCACCCGGGGGCCTGCATCCTCCCGCTCCGCCACAGGACATGACCATTCGGTGTCCCTCCCAACTTTGTATCTATCACCTTTAGGGGCTCCGCATGCAAAAATTATGCCCAATTCCTTCCTTCCAGGGCCTAACTTTGTAAAGCTTGGGCTCCTCTGGCTCAGCCCCCTCTTTTCCAGAGGATGGGGCCACAAAAGCCTCCTCAGGGATGCTGGAGCAGCGCCTGCCTCAGGGGAACTGAGCGCACCCCAGCAGCCAGCATTTCCAAGGAAAAGCTGCTTGCCAGCGGCGAGCTGCGAGCAGTGGGATGGTGAGTGCCACCACTGGCATCGGCTGCATGTGAAGCACCCACGAAGCCTCCACAGCTGCCCCAGCAAAGTCCTCACCGGGCTCCCGGCCCTCAGCGCCTTCGGTTGATGGTGGCTTTTCCTGTGTGTGTCGCTCTGGCCAGTCCTCCCTGTACATTCTGCAAATCAAATCAGCCCAATGTAAGAACAAAGGAGAGGTTTATTAATGGGATTTGAGCTGAAATTCAACCCTTTCTCAAAATATATATATATATATATTCCTTCAAACCAAAAAGTTCTAAAAAAGCCTGACTTGAGAGTCATTTAATATCCTGTCAGGTTCCCTTCCCACTGCTCCTGGGCTCTGAGAGCCGTGTCCACGCGTGCAGGTCTCCAGCCACCCGGTGGGTTGGGGTCCCACGTTCCTCCTTCGCCTGCTCGGAAAGGTGCAAACAAAACCTGAAGCGCAGATGCCGGAGCCACTGACCCAGAAAGATCATTCTGGAGCCCAGCTTTGTCTCGAGCCTTGGTTGAATGCCAAAACAGGTCATTTCCCTGTTCCCCTGCTTTGATTTCCGTCGCCTCTGTTGTGATTCTCACTTCCCGCCCGGAGCAGCCCAGCAGCTGTGTGATGGCTGAGCCTCCCGCCCAGCGCTTGGGAGGTGCATGAAGGAGGTCCTGGGGATGGCTGGTCTGGGCGAGCGGCATGGACGGTGACGGACGCCACAACAGAACAGACTTTCCAGCTTTTAGATTTGTAAAAGCCAGGCTGTCTTGGCTGTCGGTGCTTCTCCTGCCCTACGGTTCTCGAGCTGCGCCTCTTCTCTGCTGTAATCTCTCCGTGTGCCACGCTGGAGCCCATCTCGAAGGGCTTTTGAGCTTCATTGAGCTCTCCAGGCAATTTTGGCATGACCAGTAAGGGAGAATCACCCTCGCTGCCCGGCTCAGTGCCTCGATTTCTTCGTCTCTACAGCAGGGCTGACTTTACTCATTAAGCAATGACTCGGTCGCTATGGTTTAGGGAGCTGCCGAACAATGACACATGCAAAATGCGTCTCCTGAATGTGCTGTCTGTAGTAAATCCCCGTTCTCAGGCCTCTGCTACCACTGAGACAGCAAAGAAAAGCACCAGGCAGCATGAGCTTCCAGAACGCCAGCCACCTCCAGGCCCCTCTGTGGCTTTGTGTCTCCTTTTCTGCCTGTTGTCTCTCTTCTTACTGGTCCCAGTACAAAAAGTAAACAAGGGAAATCTTTCTCCCAGCCCTATGATTTCTTACACCTTCAACAAATGCACGTGAAATGAGCCCTCTGAAACGTAAATTTTGGTCTGGGGGGGGGAAATAATTTTTCTTCTTTGTTTCTTGGTATCAGTGATAAGGGGTGGGAGGCTCCCGTGTTGGGGAGGAGCTCTTTGGGGTGGGCACAGCTCAGGCAGGGCTGGCTGCAGGAGGGGAGACATGACTCTGCACCCCCCCCAGAGCCATGAGCGAGGCCATTCCCTGTCCCAGTGGGCTTCCAGTAGCCCTGCCTTGCTAGCCAGGCCCTCAGGCCGGCTGGCAGAGGGCTCTCCAGCCAGCTCCCCTCTCCCTGCTGCTGTCGTCACCCACTTGGGGAGCAACAGATCTCTTCCCCATGTCACGTGGGTCACTTACAGCAGCTGGGGTTTGGCTCGGGCAGGGAACCCTGATGAAACTGGAGGGTGGAGATCTGTTCTGTGTGTGCTTTTGCTTTATCCTGAGTGAAAATAAAGTACCCAGAGCGTTACTCCTTTGATGAACCGCTAAGTCCGTCCTCGCTCCCTCTCTTCTTACTCCCTCCCTCCCTTCCTTCCTTCCCTCTATTTTGTGCCCCTTCCCTTCCCTTCCCTTCCCTTCCCTTCCCTTCCCTTCCCCTTCCCTTCCCCTTCCCTTCCCCCTTCCCCGGGCTGAACCAAACAAACTTTACTAGTCTCATTTCTTACTTAACTTGCTTCACCCACAGTTTTACAATTTGAAGAAAACATCTGACATTAAAATTTCTTAATTTTGGACTTGGGAGAATTATGAAGACTTTTAAGTGAACTCATTCAAATGAGAAAGGTGAGGCAACTTCTCAGATTGTGCTGCCAACTCTGTTTATAGTTACCCACATCATGATTTC
>VYZM01016745.1:129882-143683 GCA_013398915.1 Dromas ardeola
TGTTTTGGGGGGATGCGCGGTCAGCATGGCATGAAGCGGCAGCGGCCGAGGGGGTTACGGAGGAGAAAGAGCCCGGGGCAGCGGGGCGGGCATGAGCCTCCCCCCCAGCCCAGCCCTCCCCCGCCCCGCCTGTGCGCTCCGCTCTGCCCCGGGCTCCTGCGGAGCATCGTTGGGCGATGTCAGGCTGCGTGAGCTGCTGGTGAAACCTCATGGGAAAGCAGCTGGCTGCTAACATTTTTGCTTTTTTTTCCCAAGTGCAAAGAGCCACCGCGGGTCTTTCACCCCAGGAGTGAGTTTCAGCCATGAAGACGCATCTTCAACGCATGTCCCCACCACCCCAGCCCTGGGAAGGTGGACCTGGAGCTGGTGGCCTCCATGTTTCACAGCAATGTCGGTGTGAAGCTCTCAAAAACCTTCAGCTGGAGGTGTGCGTGATACCCGGGGACTTGGTCTCTGTAACAGGAGCTGGGCAGACCTACCCATTACCCACAACGCAGTAATTCAAGCAGCTTCAGGGGCTGAAGCTTCATCCCACCCCACTGTGTCCCTGTGCTGGGACTGGTGGGGATGTCAGCAGAGACAGGACTGGAGACCAACGCCCGCGACAGACTTGTCCCCAGCTCAATGAACAGGGAATAACCTTGTAGTAACACACAGAGAAGAAATTTCCTGTTTCAGCTGAGTTTCGCCGTGACCCCAGCCAGCGGGGAAGCCTGGCCCCGGGCTTGCAGGCAGCAGCCCCCCCAGACCCACTCCCTGGCACAGCGTGGGCCCTGTGGGAAGGGGTCCTGCCGGCTGCGGGGCATCCTCGCTGGAGACTGAAGGAAGAAAGGAGAGGGAGGGAAGGGAAAAGGAGAGGGAGACAGAAACAGAAAGAGGAATTAAAACCCCCTGCTTTAAATGATGGAAAATACCCCAGCGGTGTTTGCTTTCAAGCCTTATTTTGCTATTCAGGAGCTTGAAAGGCATCTAACTCCCAAGCCCTTGCAGAGCAAGCATAGATTTCACATTATAAAATATAAATAACCTGGGTTTGCTGCTTGGTCCAAGCCATTGCAATCTCTTAAGTTTTCTCTCTGCGATGATTTCTTACGAACAGCCTGTAATACACAACGTAATAAACCTGAACTTCCAAAGAATGAGGTGAGGCCCCAGGTCCCAGGTGCTCTGTCAGCAGGGGAGGATGAGATGGGAAACAACGGGGAGCAGCTGCACACACCAATCCTCCTCTCCTCCTCATTCCCACCGGAAGAAGGGCTGCGAGGAGGCACTGCTGAGGATTTGATGGGCGATGCCAGGGCAGCAGAGGAGCTAGGAGCAACCCCCAGTGCTCAGGCACGTCATCCGGGAGGAAAACGCTCCATAGCTTTTGCAGTTTTGTGAATTTTAGGCTGGATGATTTCTCCATCTTGAGCGCTTGCAGGAAGAAGCGCGTTATCTGGTGTTCGATGTTCATCTGGTTCGTGATGCTTCAGTTCCCCAGCAAAGGAGCAGTGTCACGTAACCCATTATGCAGCATGTGCTCGAGGACATCTGTGTTCAGGACCGGGACCCACACGAAATGCAGATTGCAAGGACCGATTTGCAGTGAGTCGGACTGGGGCCAGATTTTCCAACCACCCTTCTGCTGCCCTAAAGCACCCGGGATTTTACCCATTAGGTTTCCACAGGCACGTGCAGCATCACGGTCTCTAGCCGTGATGCAGAGAAAGATTAAGATGACACCCAGTAAGAGAAGAGGGAAAGGTAGCTGTGATCCCGGGCTCGATGGAGAGAGCAGGGCGCAGGTGATGCTCAGGGCCATGGTGCATGGCGTGGTGACACCACCCACACCAGTTGCTGCCCCAGACTGGGCCAGCCCCATCTCCCAGCTCCCTGCAGCCTCCTGTCTGGGACAGCCTCCTGTCTCTGTCAGCAATAAGCTGCAAGAAGTACTAAAAAGCACTTCAAGGAAGTATTACGGGAAGCCCTTAAGGACTGCTTTATCTTAACCCCACAGGTTAGTGGTTGGCTGATGTCCTGGAGCAGGAGGGCTCGTGTGCAGGAGGTGTTTATTCCTGCCTAGTGCCACTGTGGCTTTCTCATTATTTATAGAGATGTCCAGTGCTTTTCTAGGCTAACATAGACCCGCCTGGTCTGGGCACATTTTCTGAAACCCCAAAAGCTTCTGTGCCTGCCCAGAGCCTCGGCACGATGTGCAGAGAGGTCCCAAAGCGGTGGAGGCTTCTGCGCGGTGCAGACCAAGCTGCATGGGATGCGGCACAGCACAGCAGCATCTCAGCCATGGTCCTGGGCATTTCCCTGCCTGTGAATTTTCCCAGTGCCATCTCAGTGCCCAAAGCTTGTGTCCCTGTGCCGACAGGAGCCCGTGTCTGTGCCGGCGGAGAGCCATGGCTGCACGCCTCGGTGGCAGCTCTCAGCTTTGTGCAGATCCCAGCGCAGGGCACGAGGCTGCGTAACGCAGACCCGTCAGCATCTTGTATTAGTAATATCCGAGTGTTCGGGCCAAACGCAATGCAGCCCAGGGAACAGTCCGTGCTGCTGAATGAGGTGCATGAGAGTCACCACAAAATAGGACAAGCAGAAGCACTGTTACTATATTGGGAACTCGGCTGGAAGCTTTCTCTCCATTTTTTTGAGAGTCCAGGTTTCCTACAGCGTCACCTTAAAGCACCAAGGGCCCTGCAGGCCACCAGGCTGCCCGGGCCATGCAGGGGGTCCCATCCCCCCCCATCGGCACCCCATGACATTGTCCCAGGAGGGTCGCAGCACCAAGGAGGAGCTGAGCAAAGCCACCGCTGCCAGCTGGCGGTCGGTGGCTTGTGCTGCCAGTGCCGGAGCATCATCCCTCAGGATAGCAAGTGAAGAGATCCAAAAAGCTGCCTGCATGTCCTCTGTGGTCCAGCAGCCCTGACAGAGGGAAGAGAAAAGAGCTCAGAGGAGGAAAGTCTGGGCTTTCCTTTCACCACGGGGACAAAAGAAGGTAGGGATGTTGTGACAGAGCAAATACACCCTGTTCATTGCCTGGGCTGATGCACTTGGGCACGCTGCCATGCAAAGACACCCCGTTGCTGCTGCTCTCGGAGCTCACTGCTTTCTGCTTTTTTTTCTGCTACCTGGGGAGGAGCGGGGGGAGCTGGCACAGGCATCCCCCAGCCCCTGCACGCCCTTTGGCACAAAGCCGGGACACGGACCGGCCGGGGACCCCTCCTCTGGCCCTCGCTGCTGCCATGAGCAGCGCTGGGGGGAAGGGATGGACCCGCTCAAGAAGCAGTAGCAGGATGAAGACATGAGAAGTGCTTTGGGGAAAAAGGAAGGAAGGACAAAGAGAAGCTGAGGAAAGGCCACCCCCTGATGCATTTCAATAGAAAACAGTCTTGTCCCTTTTTTTTTTTTTCCCCAGACCGTGTTTTCCATTTCAAATCAGCCCTGACACTTTGGTTATGTTTTGTTGTTTGTTTTTTGGGTTTTTTTTAATAAGCCAGGTTTGGTCCCTGAAATCCATTCATCCGAGTGTCACAACCAGTTTCAAAGAAAAATAACATCTGGGGAGAAGGAAGCCCCCCAGCGCCTTGGTGCCCATCAGCCTGTGCCAGGATGGAGGCAGGGGAGCCACGGGAGGACATCAAGCTGCCTGTCTCCCTGCCACCATGCTGCTGGCTGGCATGGATGTGCCATGGAGGGACACGTGGCTCGGGGTCTCCTCACTGCAGCCTCCACCCTCCCGCTGAAGGCCTTGGGATGGAGCAAAGCCCATCATCACAGCCGGGGACCACTGCTGTTGTGCCGGGTGGGCGAAGGGTACGGGGAAGGAGCATCAGAATTGGGGTGCCTTCAGCCTCCCTCACTCCTCCCGGCTCCCACCTGGCCCCGGGCAGCAGAACTGTCGGAGCAAACCCGCTCTCTGGGGTGCTGCCAGGGGATTTCCAGCTCTTCCTGCCTGACGCCAGTGTGGAGTCCCCTCGGCAATGTTGGGAGAGCTTCCCAAATCCCTCCTGAGGAGCCCTTCCCCGCTGGCAGCCCTGCTCAGCGGCAGCACAGCCAGCCTCTGCCTGTTCTCCATCCCCAAACCCGCGCTGAGCTCTCGCCCCTCCATCCCCCCGCGGCTGGGAGCGTGGGGGAAGGCAGATGGAGAGAAGATCTGGAAGAGAAGGCATCTTGAAGGAAGAAAGTAACAACCAGAAACACTGAGAAAGGGATGAAATGTGACAGAAAAGTTGGCCTGAGGGAAATAACGGCAGCTAAAAATAACAATCCAAAGGCTGCCATGGGAGAGAGGAGAAGTGCTGATCAGACGGAGAAATGGGGTTACATTGCAGTCTTCCCCCACGCCTGCTCCTGCTGAGACCCCCAGCTTTGGCAAGGTGCCCCAGTGAGCCCGGAGAGGAGAGGGATAGCGGGAGCAGCGGATTTTGGGGCCACGGCACAGACCTCAAATGCAGTTTCACAGCTGGGCCACGTGCCCCAGGGCCAGTCCCCTCCCAGGGGCACGTGGCATCCTGCGAGGACTGGGCTGATGCCCGCAGAGCTCCCTGCCCACCCCGGCCGTGCGTGCCTGTGAGCCCATCGCCTTGATTACATTTCTCTCTTTCCTGCCCGACTCGAGCACAGAAAGCCTCTTTGCCATTCATTTACCCAGGGACTTCATTGGTATTTAATAAACTCGATTAAGCAAGCGCCTTAATTTGCTTTCGTAATGAAAACATAATTGTTTCTGCAGTTACAATGCAGGGACTCTCCACTGCAAGTGGCGGGTGCTAGGGAGCAGGATAATAAAAGGCAGAAGAGCCCAGAACTCAGGAAGTTATTTGTGCTCCCCCTTAGGAAATAAACACGTTATCACCTCGCCAGGGCACGGCTGGTGCTGGGGGAAGAGCAGGGAGGGAAAAGCTGCTGCTGTGCAAGGTGCTGCTGCGGAGACATGGGCTGGCAGATTTAGGGCAATCCTGCTCCCCTCTTCCCAGCCACTCGTGCCATCTCGCATTCAGTCCTCCCCACAAAATCATGCAACCTCAGAGCAGGGGTAATTTTTCATATCCACTCCCCCTGCGGCTCCATCAGGCATCCCGTGTGGGATGCGTGCATCCCATGCTCTGTGATCCCATGCAGGGATGCATGTGTGGTAAAAGAGGGGCACATCCCTGAGCTTTCTCAGGCATAAATGCAGAGCGATGCACACACATACAGAAGCCAGGTTATGGGTAGTTTGCAATTCTGTAGGTGAATGCATGAATAACCCTTGGCACTCAACTGTCCCAACAGGAGCTGTGCACATCAGCACCCAGGAACATGTCTGGCAGCAGCCTTGGTACCAATAAATGGGAAAAGAAGTTACTGTGCAGACAGTGGATGTAATAGCAAACCCCCAAACCAAGAAACAGATCGTCATCTGTATGGTTTGCGTGTCATGAGATCTCTATAGAGACCAAGAAGAAAAAAAAAAAAAAAACCTGCTCATTTTTGAGAGTTTCTGTTGAGATATTTCTCATGATTGATGATGTAGAAAATACTGCAACCACCGCAAACGTGGGCGAGCAGCCCAGAGGTCACCGTGGCCAGAACGGGCTGGGGAAGACTAGAGCCCACTTGTGCTCTCCGAGGAAGACTAAGGGGAAGAAGGACCCTGCATTTGCACTGAACGGCAGCATGACTTGTGCAGAGAGGGAAAACAGGAGCGAGGAAAAGACAGATGGTCCCATTTTGTATGAAAAGGCAGGGAGGGAAGATGTAACTTGGGAATCTCCCCAGAACAAACCATCTGTGAGGTGTAAGGCCTGTGTTACTGCTGGTGTAGCAAAGTAGCCAAAATACTGAAGCAGCAAAGGATGCTGCGCTTGGTATGAAGCAGAACTGCATTTCATTGCTGCCTTCCCCTCATTTGTGATTTTGAGGTCACAGGTAGTGTAAGCAAGAATTTAATCCTCTTTATTTTTTATTTTTTTTCTGCTATAATAGGTTTGCATTTTTCCTTACCCTTGTCTGATGCTAACCAGGATCTCTGGGAATTCTTGTGGGCCCAAGGCGATTCCCTCCACAGATTTAAGTAACCCAGATAAATAGGTGTTGTGGACAAATGTTTTGAAATATTAGAAAGTAGGAACTTCTCTGGAAGCCTCACAAGCCAGACTGTGTTTCCCACTGCAGCTCCAGTGATCCGTTTGGAAGCTGCTGGAAAAGTGCGGAGTCCCATGGAGCACTCAGCCCCCAGCATCCTCTCCATCCCAGCAGGAGCAGCTGCTGGAGGAAAGTCCCATCCTGTCCCAGATAGTTATGGTACACTGGCCACTGTGGGAAACGAGGTCTGGGATGAGGTAAGGTCTTGGGTTGTCTTCTCTAGACAATTCATATGTCTAGAGACCTCATTCCCCCTGGAAAGGATGTAGCAGCTCCCATCCCTTCTGCAGTATGAGGCTGACCCAGCACCTCTTGGGGACAGACCACCCCTCGCAGATCTTCCCACCCCCCAGTGCACCGCAGGCCAGCCATGTCACCGTGCCTGGACATGCTGGATTGCCAGCACAGCGTTCGTGCCCCATCCCCAGGCTGTCCCCCTCTCGCATGGGCAGCTGCGGGTGAGAGGGGAAAAATGAGAGTGTCCGTCCTCCTGCAGCGACCTTCCTGCTGCGGGCTCCGCCGCTTCAAAGGCATCCTCCCCGCAGATGGTTCCCAACGCTGACAGATAAACAGGGGCATAAATCTGGGCAGGGTCATGGTCTAACTGAGAGCCCACCCATGCACAGGAATGCAAGATACAGCCAAGGCAGAGGGAAGGGACCAGCTGATAACACGCTGGCTGGCTTGCTGTGGGTAATGCCCAGTTATTTGATGTCACCGCTGTTTCATTAATCAAGCTGTAAATCAGACGAGCCCCAGCATTCATTCGACTGGGTGAGATGCCCCAGTGCTGCTAGACCAGATTGCTGGGGCTTGCTGAGCAGTCCTCGGCTCCGTCCCTCTGCGACCAGGCTGGGGGGAACGAGCTGGCAGCTCCCTGCGCAATCAAGGCAGGGATCTTCTTTCTTTTTGGATGGGTTGGGCAGGAGAGAGAATGAAAGAAAGCTAAAAAATAGAAGGAGACCGCCCTTATAAATCACTAATATTAAAACAGCATGAAAGGGTTGGGGTCTTCAGACGCAAATAAGCCCTGGGTGGGAGTGCAGGAGGCACTGCTGGCCCAGCCATTCAACTCTGCAAATATACATCAGGTCTTCCTGACACATCGTTATTAGCTTTCCTACGCTGAATTGCACAGGGATAAACTTGGGGCTGGGAGAAAAACCGCAGAGATTATTGTCAGCCCTAGCACCGCCACGCGCTGTGCTTTTTCTCCTTCCCCCCCCACCCTCCGCCTTTTTCAACCAGGAACACAAAGGAAATTCATGGCATTTCTACGGCTAATACCGCAGGAAGCGTTGGTGGGCTTGAAAGAGGAGAAAGAATTAGAGGGCTCATCCAGACAGTGGGATGTGGGGAGCGAGGGGAGGGAGCAGAGAGGGAGGGTGTAAGAGGAGGCTGAGAGCAGCTGATCTCAGTAAAATGATAGTTTGATGCATCGGTCGGGGGAAAGAAAAGAAACTTCAATAAAACAAATTGAATTTAAATCCTTCGGTAAAGCCGGTTCCCAGTGAGTAAGCACGGGGAATGGATGGTTTATGTTACACTTGTACAACCATGTGGCCTCTCGCTGCAGTTTGCTAACGAGGGCGCAGGGACTCCGGGGGGCTGCTGGGGCTGGGGGGCAGTGAGGGGCTGGCAGCTGCCCCACTTCACATCCATACTCATGTGCTCTGGATCAGCGCACGTCCCCCTTCATCTTCCTCACACGTCGGAGGGATCCCAAAACGCTGCCAGACAGCCTGTCCTTCCCCCTTGCCTCTGCAGCTCCTGCCCAAACCCCCAAAACTCCAGGTCCCTCCCACCCCCATTTTGGTTCATCCCAAGACCCGGACCCCCTGGACCATTTTTCAAGCACACCCTTGGAGAAGGCCGGCTCTTTCTCTGCTTTGTTGGCTTCAATAGAGCAGCTCACCCTCCCGGCGCAGGAAAGGTAAATGCAAACCCTTGGGAAGGGGCATGGGGCTTGGGGGTGTCGGGGGCTGACGCCTCCGGTGCAGCCACCCATCTCAGAGCCATCTCGGAGGAGCCATCCTCCTCAGGAAGTCTCGGTGGTCCTCCCTGGGCACCAGTGCCATCCCCATCCCAGGCTGTCCGTCAACTCCGATTACGTGATGATCTGTGGAGGTCAATGGACTAAGAGGAGGATCCACCATGCTCGTTTTCACTTGCCATAAGCAGGGTTTGATGTCAGGTCCCCGGAGAGGTGAAAGCCTCCCACATTAACTCCCCTGCTGCCAAGTTAACTACCCATAACATTAAAGATACAATCAGCAATAAAGCCTAAAAATAGCCCAAAGCCATTGTCAGCAGTGTAAATAAAGATTGGTGAGTGTTGTGGAGTGGGGATAAATACAGAAGATTCATGGTTCCTCTCTCTCACACGGACAGACGATTGTGCCTACGGGGCATTATCTAGGAGCGGCTGTGACTTCTCTGAGCTGTCGGAGACCTGGGGTCTACCTGCCCCCGGGGAGGGCATGAGGTGGCATTTCTACAGCAGCTCACAGTTTCAGTGAATAACCAGGCAATTCTTGTAAGTAATAGCTTATCTAAGAATGGCTCCAAACCCGGTCTGGGCCCATGCAAACGCTAAGTAATCTCTGGCAGATAATTTCCCTCGTGGCCTCCAAGCACTTTCTGCAGGGACTGTTTCCCTGGGCAGCGGGGTGAGAGCGTGCGGCTTAAGCTCCTGGTAGGAAGGATTAAAGATCTGAATCAAGACTACCCTTAGTGGATTGCCCTGGTGAGAGGTTGGTTTCTAGTCCGCATTCACTGGCTGTTCTTCCCTATTTAATGAGGCAAATCGATCTGCTGTCACAGCAGCTCCTGCCCAGGATGGGGAAAGGGCGTGGGGAGAAGGTCCTGATGGCTGCAGCCAGTTGCGCATGATCCTGGCTAAAACAGGAGCCTGTGGGTGGGGTGGCAGCAGGAGCAGGGGATGGCTGTGGAGATGCGATGGATAGAGAGAGCCATGTGTGCGGTGCCTGCGAGCAGCGATGCTCAAGCACCTGGCTGGGACCAAAGGACACAGGGCAGAGCTGGATGGGGAGAAGAAACGGGACAGGGGAGAAAGGGAGACTGCAGGGCTGGGGGGACGGGGGACAAAGCCGTGCAGCACAAGGGACCCTGCCAGTCCCCAGGTCGGTGGGGTGGGCAGCTCTGACCACCCAGCGTGACCCCATTGCTGCGTGAGGCTCGGGTCTCCCTCCCAGACTCCACCAGCCTCCCGCTCTGCTGGAAGCACCCACTTTTCAGGGGTATTTACTCAGGCAGGAGGGGACCCCCACGTCCTTTGAAGCCAGACCCTGGGAGCAAGCATGCAGCACCCCACTCCTCTCTCTGGGGTCGCCGGAGCTGCCGGATTGTCATGGCAGGGGGAGAAATCTGGAAGCTATTGCGCTGGTGCACCTCTCCAGCAGGAACGCTGTGCCCAGTTCATTTCCTTTAAGGAAACACAACCCGAGGGGATAATTAGAGCTTCTTTGCGTACACAATCCCATATTGTTTATCCAACACAAATTAAAAAACGTGGTCCTCGGGAATACAGAGCTAGGGAGATAAAGAAGCGATCGGGTCCCAGACGGGTTTCATTACTGCCCCGACACACCAGGCCCCTGGAACTGCTTTGTGTTTCAGGACAATGGCAAGAAAGTCAGGTCCTACAGAGCATGAGCAGGCTCCAGAGATACACCCGGGGTGCTGCAAATAAATACATGATGGAAAATCAGATGAGTCTTTACACCAGCATCCTTCTCTCTCATGTGCCTTTGTGACTCTTGACTCACACGTTCGGGTCTCGGGCACACACAAACCACGTGAAAACCTTGTTGGAGATGAGAAATGGCTGAGGACTTCACCACAGTTTGAGAAGTGCTGAGGGCCAGGCAAAAAGAGTGTTTTATACTCACGCTTCTGCTCTCCAGGCAGGAGCACAGCATCCCTGCCAGGGGTTGTGGCTCCCCCAGCACCAGCAGTTAATGGGGAGCTTCGATGGACACAGGAGATGTGGAGGAAGGTGAAGGGGGAGTGGGGAAAGGCCATCAAACCCTGTCCTCTGAGCCCCTGGAGCCGGAGCTGCAGGTCTTGCTCTGTCACTGTGCTACGGGCAGGCTGAACGGGGAAAAATGCCATCTGGGGTCTCACTTGAAAGAGGTTTTACAAGCAATGGGATTTTATTACAAGCAGTCTAGTAATGGTGGGATTTCTGCGTCGATCTGTGGTGGAAGGGTAAGGATTGGGAGCAGGGGTCTGCTCCTGCTGCCAGATCCAGGGCAGCCACCCCAGGCAGAGCCACCAAGGACACCGCTGCTGGCACCACAGAAAATCCTTTGCCCCTGCTTGAAATCCGCTCTTACAAGCTCCATCCCAGAGGGATCCTGGCTGGATTTGAAGGCTTTGCCCTGCGGCAAAACAACGGGAATGTCAGAGACCAAACCATCTGGGGACACGTGGGAAGATGCCGGCGGCATCCCCCAGCGCCCACGGACCACGCTGTGGGGCTCAGAGGAATCTGCCCCAGGGATCTGGGAAGGGGCCGTGGGGCAGTGTCTGATTGCGGGGCATGGGTCCCTCCCCAAACCCGACAGCACATGGCAGCGGTGGCATCCTGTTTTAATCACCCTCCTCCCCGCTCGAAGCCAGAGCTCATTATGGGCAACGCTGTTTGTTTGTTTTGTTAATCGACACCAGGAGGCCCCGTCTGGGCTTGCGCTGCTCAGCCTTGCTCTTCTGAGCCCCATCTCCATCCCTGACAGCACGTAATTCGAAGCGAATTTTCCAGTGTGGTTTCTGTGGCCTGGGAATGTATTTCAAGATCCTCTTTTGGAGACTTCGATCAAAATACTTCCATTTCCCTTCTCGCTCTCCATTGCTTCTCCCCGCAATCTGCCTGCGACCAAACCGCTCTCCTTGGGTCAGCTTCACACACTGTCCCCTCGCAAGCACCTCCTGGGACTGTGTTACCGGGAGGAGGATGGAGGGCACTCACCGGTGACACTGAGCATCCCTGGCCATGTCGGTGATGAGCACCTGCAGGAGCTGCCAACTGGAGCTGTGCTGCTTCTCGCCTTCACGGCAGTCCCTGCTCTGACAAGGTGAAAAAAGGCTTTTTGGAGTACAATGCAAACCCCACATCTCACCTACTCACCTACCACAGTGATTCATTTGTTAAAATTACCTGCGGATCAGGGCAACGCTGGGACCAACAGCTGGGTACCAACAAACCTCACAGCAGCTATCATCCAGAGATCTCCTGTTAGGCATCAATGGAGAAGCCACTTTTGAGGCTGTCCTGCTGGTGATTTTGATGGCTTTTTTGGGGCACACTGGACCCATCTGAACTCTGTCGATGAGGCAACATAAACAACCCAGAAAACAAGGTGTTGCAGTGGAAAAGCGGCAGCCAAAGCCGACATCTTCAGCAGGGGTGATGTGCTGTGCAGGCAGGAAGATCGGCAGGGATCCCTTTCCCCTGGAAAGTTGTCACCCTGGCAGCTGAGGGTGGATGTGACAAGAAGCCAATGTGAAGCCCCAGCTAGCATTCACCACCATAAGCCAGCAGCGAAGAAAAACCGGACTGCTCCCATCTCCAGCCTCCCATTTCTACCCCCATAACGCCTCCCGCCTTTTGCTGGCACAAAGGTTTTTGTAGCCAAGTGATGAACAGATCTGGCTGAGAAAAGCCACGTTTTAAATAAAAGCCACCACTGCTTCTTTTGACTGATTTCTGCTGGCTCCAAACGTGCACCAAGGAGCAGGCTGGTCCTCCTGGCTGTGCTTTGTACAGCCCTGCCCTCCTCCACGTGTGGATGCTGTGGGAAGAAAAAATAATAGCCAATGAAATCTATCAGGTGAGAAAACCTTTCTGGAGGATGAGAATGGAAAGCAAAGGCTTTTCTCAGCCTCCCCTCAGCCTCCCTCCGCAGACACGGGCAAGAGAGCATCTGTCCTGCTCCATATGATTTAGCGAGTGAGATGGGAAAAGCAAACATGCCACACAAAGGAGGGAAAGCCGTTGGCATGTTTAGCATTTCTTCCTTCCTTCCTAATAACCTTGGGAGGAATCGGAGACACAGGTAAAGGGACACCGGGGTCTTGGCCTGGCCACTAACCCAGAGTCATTGGCATCCACCAGTGACCAAAGCCAGCGTGTGGCAGGGAGGTCCCACAACCCAAGGACATTTGTGCCCTGACCCTGAATGTGATGCTCCCTATCAGGTGAAGAAGAGGATGAAACTCGCCACAGGGAGTTCAGAGAGCCCAGCACTCCTTTCTGTTCTCTCCTAAGGCTCCGTACAGCTTGGCTCCCCCTTCCTGCTCTCTGAGCTCGGGGAACATGTGTCTAGCAGATTTTTATTAAGTGTGTAGCCTTCCCTTGCTCGCTTTCCGTCTCTCTTTTTTTCTTCTCCCTGCTTGCTTGACAGAATTTAGATTAGACAAAACATGAGATCATTTCTGCCTGCAAAAAGAAGGAAACAGAAGAAAAGAAGAAATTGCGTTTCTCTTCTGCGCTCCCTTCCTACCCCACCCCATCATCTCCATGTACTCCAGCCCCATCCCTCTCCCCCAGCGGGCAGCTTTTTGACTTTCCAGACGTGATGAAGATCCATGGCAGACCTGCTGCTCGCCACCACTTCATCCTCAAACCATCCCTCCCCCAGTGGAGCTGTTTGGTCTCTCCTCCCTGCTGTGGGCCAGCCTGGATGGCTTCACTCTCCAAATTTCACAGAACCAGCACAGCCAGACTGCCGGCATCCTCCCTGGGGTGATGTCCTGCCAGGGCAGAAGCTTTGCAAGGGTGCCTGGCAGTTATACCTCAGGGCTCCGGTGGTCCCGGGCAGCACTGCACTTTCCTGCCATAAGATGAAGGCTTCCCGCATCCCTGCTTGTCCCCACCCTCCTCAAAGAGAGGTGGCTGCCAGTGAAATGGGAGCAAGAGCCGAACCGGGGCACACTGGATGGGGCTTTGCAGCAGCAAAAGCCCCTTGGTATTCACGGGGTGAAGGTGGGAGCCTCTTGCCCCTCTGGAGAGAGTCCTGCTCAAGAGAGTCCCTGGCACAGCGCTGGGTGCCCCTGCCCTCTGCTGAGCTTCTCCCTTTCCCCAGTAAAAGTCATGGGGAGAGGGCACCACTGTGGATTCGGGTTTCCTCCTCACCACTGCTCCCCTCTCCGTGGAGGAATATGCAGCTAGTTTTATGGACACCTGGAGGAGCTGGAAAAATGATCTAACAACTCCCAGGGACTTGCAGAAATGGAGGGAGGTGTGAGAGAGGGGGAGGAAGGCAGCTCTGTAGCCGTAAGCCATGTGGGCAGCTGGGAGGTGGGAGGATTTTCCCCAGTTCCCTGGTTTCCAGAGTAACTTGCCTCTGGGTAGCAAAGAGGAGGTACCAGGTTCCAGTTTGCATCAGAGCCCAAATGCTTGGGAATACCAAGACCATGGTGTCATGGATAGGCCATCTCCATCACTGTGAGCCCTCCGTCGTGTCCCCAGATGGGTCCTCCCTGTGTTTCTAGACCAGGGCACCACCTCCTCTTTATAGCTTCCAGCCCCATTCACACATCCTGGGGCATGCACCCCATCCAATGTGAGGGCAAAAAAGGCAAAGAAATCCAGGAATCAATCCTTCCTTCCTTCCTTCCTTCCTTCCTTCCTTCCTTCCTTCCTTCCTTCCTTCCTTCCTTCCTT
>VYZM01016745.1:143707-209146 GCA_013398915.1 Dromas ardeola
CCTCCCTCCCTCCCTCCCTCTCTCCTTTCCCTCCTTCTTTTCTCCTTTCCTTCCTTCCTTTTTCCCTCCCTCCCCATGGCCAAGCACAGCACCTCTGCCCCCCGCCCCCGCCTGCAAAGCGGCAATGGGAAGTTCTCTTTAACTGAGAAAATACCTATTTCAGCCTGTAAATGCATCCCGCAGCTGAGGCTGGTACGCTGCCTGCTTCCAGCAGATTTTGCCTGCCAGTCTCAGGAGGAGTATCCTCTTGCAAGCAGCAAGGCAATAACATTTCATCTCAAGTCCCTAATAAAGACAAGACAATGGTCACATTTTGTCTTCGGCAGCATCAGGAGCTCTTTGCAGCATTAAGCAACACGACGGGGAGCCGGAGGGTTGGCAGGGCTGTGCCAGTTGTATTTGGTTATTGAGAGATCCTCTT
This sequence comes from Dromas ardeola, assembly GCA_013398915.1. Taxonomy (NCBI): domain Eukaryota; kingdom Metazoa; phylum Chordata; class Aves; order Charadriiformes; family Dromadidae; genus Dromas; species Dromas ardeola. Next base: position 144,129 of record VYZM01016745.1, read on the forward strand.
CTTGGCAAGCTGGGCGGCCACTCAGCATGTGCCGCTATGCCAGGGCTCAGCCGGGATAAGCCAGCACCGAGCCCCAGCCCCTGTGCCAGGGGGATGCCGGGGGGAGATGAGGGATGAGAGGCATGATGTCCCAGGTGTGCAAGGATGTTGGCCATGTGTTCCAGCCCCAAAGGGACTTCATTACTGTCCTTTTCCAGTGCTGGTCATGGTCTTGACAGCCCACACATGTGCTTATACATGCACACACATGTGCTTATACACACACACACAAACAGCATTCTATAAGCTGGGTAGCCAGGAGAAGCCTGTTTGCATCCCTGGGCACAGCAAAGGATGCATCTGTGTATCTCACAGGCTCTCTTTTGTTTCTCTTCCATTTCCTTTCCTCTCCCTGACCTTCCTCTTGGACAGGACACCTGTATGACTAACTGGAATTTAATGAAGACAATTAAATAAATAAACAGCAGCCCAGATTGCAGCACTGACATCAGGCTGTAACGTGACTGTGCCTCCCAAGCACCAGGCGATGTCCGGCGGCGGCTCTGAGGATCGCGTCCGAATGCCGTGCCTACTCCGGAAGAAGGAAAAATTGCTGCAGGATTATTAATTGAGACGCTCACAAACTTAGCAGCCCTCAAGTTTGCTCAGAAACATCTGACTCACTTTTGGGTCCTATTTCCAACGCAGGTGACCTCAGAAAGAGGAAATCCAATGGTTGGCCCAGCCTGCAATAACAGTCCTGAGGAAGCACGGAGGCTCTGGTTTAGGTTAAATGATTTTAGTTAATAACACAATGACAACCCAAAAGCTTAGAAGTCAAGGCTAACCTAAAAACAACTTGAAAGAAATCTTAACTTGCAACTCATGAGATGGAGCAAGGATGATAGGTTTTCTTCGCCTGCCTTTTGGGGTGTTTTGGGAAAAACTTGATTCTATTTCTCAAGGTTTCTTTCCCTGTGGCCACAAGGATGTTTTTAAATGAAAGCCTTCAATTCAGGCCCCTGTTTTACCCAGGACCTGGAGCTTTAAGAAACAAAGTAAAACCTGTGAAGTAGGACCTGGAGCTTTAAGAAACAAAGTAAAACCTGTGAAGTATCTCCAGATGTTACATGAACGCCATTCTGACTGTTCTTTGGATCTCCTTCTTCTGTGCATCCTTGTGGCTCCACATACTGTTCACGAGGTGGCACATCAACTCTGGGCGAGCGGCGGCTGCCCCAGACCTTTAATTCCCATCCAAAATCCCCCACATGATGAGAAATATCCCCACTCCAAGAGCGAAGCTGTCCCAAGTCCCAGCGGAGCGGGTGGGACATGCAGCTCAGGTTGCACATGGAGACACAGCTCGATGAGTTATGTCCCATCATGATGTCACAGCACAGAGAAATGCCAAGAGCCTGGTACATCATCTCACCAATATAGCAGCGTGAGCTGTTCACGACAAGAGCAGAACATCTTGAATCCTGAAGTTTCCAATACGTTCCAGTTCTTTGGAAGCCCAGTAAAATGTCATCTGCTCTCTCGCAATGCAGTGGGACATTGCTGAAAGGAAGCCAGCCCCAGCCCTGGTGAAAGCTGGTAGATCCATCCCACAGCTGATGTTTGGGAGGATGTTGCAGCAATGGTAGGTGTTTTGTGAAAAGGCGGCATGTGTTGACGTGTTGGCTGGGTGGAAAAGGGAAAGCAATCCCAACAATTTTCAAAGCACCAGATCCAGCTGGAAGAAAACTGCAGCACCCCACTGGAGGAGTGCCCCGCCTTCCCGCTGCTGTGGCGGGACCGTGGCCTGGCCTCCATCCTGGCCTCCATCCAGTGGGATCTTCCTATGGAGACGCAGCAGGGGGGTGTGAGGAGCTCCCACCAGCCTGACTCCCCGGGAGCCACTGGGAAGCATGCGCAGAGAGCAGGGAACACCCCAAGCTTCTTGCTGGGGTATTTTACATCCTCCTCCCTGCTGGGTTCCTGTGCCTTGGCGTACACTGCTGGAAGGAAAAGAAAAAGATCCCCCCCTGCCCAAAACGGTACGACAAACTCAGCCTTTCATGCTGATGTGTCCCCCCCCGCCTTGCTACAACCCGGACCCTGGTTCTCCCACATACATCTGGAGGATTTGCTACTTTGCAGAGCCTTGACATCCCTTTATTCCCGGCTGCTCACTTCCGTTTGCTGGCTGGGCACCCATCCTGCCCCTTGCTCACATCCATCCACATGGGCCCCATGCTCCAGCCCCCGTGTTTTTCAGGGTGGGGGGGCCCCCATACAGCCCGGCGAGCTCCAGAGGCGCACTGAGCGGCACACAAGTCTCCTATTATAGCTTATTAGAGGGCTATTATAGACTCACTCATTTAGAGAATTACTCATTTTTTAGGCCTTTCAGGAACTTTAATGAGTTGTTTTAAACACATGCAGCAGATGTGGCCTTGGGATGAGCTCCTTTGAAACTTTCCCTCCCCCAGCCCATCAGGCAGCAGCAAGAAAACAGACGAGACACCCCCATGCTCCGGAGAGAGCAGGGCTGGGGGTGCTTCTGCCGTGGTCCTTGTCCTTGCCGTACCCCAGAATCTCCAGCCCACCTCCACACTTACTGCCCCAAACCAGCCCGGCACTGTCTCTCTACTTCCTTTCTCACTGTTTTCCTGGGTGGAGGATTCCCAGAGGATGCAGAAGAGGGGGAAAACACAGGGAAAATAGAAAGGGAGGGGAGTATGGGTGTGTTGGGGCTGTTTGGGGTCTGCCTGTGGGACCTTCTTTTAGGAAGGGAAATAAGTGTCTGATGGTGTGTCAGGATCAAGCATCAAACACGGCTCCAGACAAGCCAGGAGGGCTCGGGGACAGCCGGGAGTGTGGCATGCCAGTTGGATGATGATAGGTGCAAAAAAACTCACATGGCTCCTTATTCCCACCCCTCTCGCTTCCCAGCCTCACCCCTTCCCAAAGCCACCACGAAGGATTAAGTGGTAATTTGCTGAGCTGGTGGATAACGCAAGGCACTGCCCCGTGAGAAACGCAGCCTCCGAGAACACGCAGACACTCAGCCCCGCTCTCTGCCTCCTCCCAGAAATCTCCTCGGAGTTTTTGTTCCTTTTCCCTCTTTTGGATATTCTACAATGTATTCGCAAAACCTGGACCAAATTATAGCCCATTACCCAATCCAGCCCGTTCCAAATCCCCTGCATTACTGCAATCAATAAAGGGGAAGCCAGCTCATATCACAGCTGAGACCACGAGCCAAACGTGCCGTTCCCAGCCCTGCTACAGGTTCCCTCTTACACACGCAGACTCACTCCTGTTCCCTCGTGCAGTGCAGGACGGCTCATTTCTGCCAACCCACAGGCTGGAAAAATCAGGATGGAGTTTAATAAGGAGAAGGGAAAAAAAAAAAAAAGAAAAGAAAAAAAAAAGAGAGGGGAAAGGAGAAAGAAAAAGGAAACCAAAGGCTTTGGGTGCAGGGGAAATCTTCAGGCTGTGCTGGAATGTAGATTCTAATTAGAATTTATTTAAACACCCCCGGATTACAGGTTACACGTGCAAACCGATTGCATATGCAGGAGGTGATCCCCGAAGAGAGGGCGGCAGTGGAGGCGGGGATGGTGGAGCAGCCTGATGGCAGGGGACGAGGCAGAGGACACAGCGGAGCCCCTCTGCCCTGGCCGTGCTGCTGGTGGCCGGGGACAGGCTGTGCTCCTCACCATCCCACCCAGCGTGACGGCTTCCCTGGCCAAGGGCCACCACCAGAGTTCTGTGGGGCCTGAAGACATCAGCCGCTTGCAAAGACAACCACATGCGACTGTTAGCAGTGATTGCTATATCCTCATTGTTTCTTTACTATTTTATTTTATTTTACCTGCCGCTGTAACACTGCTAGAACTAAGGAAACGTTTAATCACGCCTACTAGCTCTGCTGCAAGAGGGAATTTCGGGAGATAAAACAGAAGGACCAAACCAGAACTGCGGAGAGTGTTAAGGTCTTTCAGGACTGCCGGGAACGAAGGTGTGAGTTTAAATTGCACTGACAAGAAGTTGCCTTTGGTGCTTCCCTGCTGAAGCTGCTTTGGTTCAAATGCAAGCCAGCAAGCGTGGAAGTGGCTGGTTAATAGAGTTAAGTGTTTCCATCTATCCGAGGCAGTTGGAGCTTTACCTGCAGTAGCTGCCGTGCAGTGTGGTCACTGACAGCACCGGTACCGGGACTGCAACGCCTGGGCAGACGCAGGAGTTAAATCATCCCCCAGACATGCTCCCCTGTCGCAGACGATGGGAGGAGGTGACCTTATGGGGCAGGATGGAGAGGCACCCTGTGAGCGAGCCAACCGCAGCTGAGCTGGGAAAGAAATCAATCCCTTTCGGTGATTGCAGCATACTTTGTCTTTGCACTGAGTTGCTGTGACCTGGCAAAGCAGGAGAATAAAAGAGTGAGCTCGGGTGGGCGCCCGCTCGGGCGGGCGTTGGGGTGCTGCAGCTGGGGGAAAGCGAGCGGAGAAACAAACGTTTTGCAGCAAATCTCATTTGCCAAAGAGCTCTGCTTTCACCTGGTTTTGTGGCCTTCAGGTTAAGTAACAGCAGCAGTGCGGGCTTGGCCAGTCAGCGCTAAAAATACATGCCCCATTAACCCAGTTACATGCCCAGCAGTGAGAGGGAGCAGCAATTTGCCTCAATTCCCCTCAGCAGCGAGGTTCCCCCATGCCCCCCCTGCTCCCCCTCCCCAGAAGCTCTCGCACAGCGAACGCGGAGCGCTCTGGGATGTCTGCCAGGAAAACATCATAAAATGTAAACCAAAGCTTGCTCCCTAAAAGCGCAGCTTAGCCCGGTTTCTCTTACATTTCCTTTTCTGTGCTTTCACTTGTTTTTTCTCCCTACAAGCGGCAGCAAAACTGCTCCTTTGGCATTTTTTACGCTTTCCATGTTGGAGCTGTAGCACCTAATGGGGATTTTTCCAGCATGCCCATCACCGGGCCTCGGGGCACGAGGTGGGAGATGAAGATCTCCAGGGCTGCAGGGCTTCGAAATGTGACCCGTGATGGAGTGGTTGCTCCCGATGCCCGGCTCATCCCAACTGCTTCCCCAGCACTGTACATGGTGAAAAGAAATGGATTCCAGGAGGGGAACCATCTCCGCAAGAGTGGCCAACGCCAAGCCGGCCCCCGCTCCCCTCTCCTGCACCCTACATGGGCATTTTTTAGAGCTCTCAACTCCTTTTCAACAGCCATGGCTTGTCAGACATTGTCAAGAGAGGCAAAGAGGGAGTGGAAGAAGAGCCGAAGACTGCCAGGAACATGCCAGGAGCGCGCCAGGAGGGAGCCGGCACTGTGGGGAGGGCACACGCGTGCCAGGGCTGTGCCATGCTGTCTGGAATGAAGCACTGCTAAATTGCATTCAGGTTATGTTACATGCTTTGGTCTAGTGAGGAGAACAGAGTAGAGTAGAGTAGAGTAGAGTAGAGTAGAATGGAATGGAATGGAATGGAATGGAATGGAATGGAATAGAATAGAATAGAATAGAATAGAATAGAATAGAATAGAATAGAATAGAATAGAATAGAACAGAACAGAACAGAACAGAATAGAATATTTTCAGTTGGAAGGAATCCACAATGATCATCTAGTCCAACTGCCTATGAAATATGAAATGCTCAGTTGATGAGCCGCATTTTCTTTCGGCCCATGGGAGCCGAGTTCAAGTTCCCAACAAGTGTGGGGGAATAAAATCTGTGAGTATTTTTTCTTCCTTTCCCTTCTTGCGGAGCTGGCAGCTCTCCTGCCTCTCTTATCTTTCGCCCAACAGAGCGCCGAATGATTTTTTTCCAGCATGAGAGTTGCAACTGGAGGCCTCTGTGTAAATAATAAATGCATAAACAGCGAAGGAGCAAAGCGTGAGGCCATGGAAGAAACCTCCCCATAATTGAAAAGATGGTGTTCAGCAGACGGGAGGGGAGACCGTCGTTTTAAGTAGAATACAGATAGAGTGAGTAATACAAATATTTAAAGTGGCCTCATCATTTGCTTATCCCAGGGAATGGATTTCTCCTCGTGGGGCTCACTGCTGAACTCAGAAATCATTTGCCTTCTGTGTAAGGGCATTGCACGGTTTCTGGACGTGCTGGGGGATTGCTCTGCTCGTCCCAGAAGTCTCGGGTATTGTCTACAGCTGACACACGGGCCTGGATTTGTGACTGTGGCTCGGTTCAGAAGAGCCTTTGTTCTCTTGCATTTGCTTCCAGGAGATGAGGCTTTCAGTGGAAGTGAGGATTCTTATTTTATATCAATGACTGCAAAGATATCTTCCTTTCTTAATGCAATAAAGTAATAAATGTTGACAATAGCATCTGTTCCCAGGGCTTAATCTGCATATAGATCAGGAATGTGGTGATTCTAGCAGGAGGAAACAAGATTCTGATGAAAGAAGATAAGATGGAAAAAATACCATCTGGAAAATAAAGGAAGGAAAAGTTGAGGCCATGACAGTAAAGGGAGATTTAAAAAATTGCATACTGTAAATCAGATTGATCTGTGGTGGTACCTGGGCTGTCTGCCCGTTGCATGGGACACAAAGAGTTTACTCATGTGCTGTTTGGAGGGGGGTCCCGGCGCTGTGCTGTGCCTGCCTCTGGTCTGCTTTAGCCTTTGCTCCCCAGCTATGTCCTCTGCGTGAGTGCTGAGGGAGGGGGGACACCAGTCTGGTTTATGCGGGCTCTAGCTTTGGGGATTTTTTCTTGCTGAGGAGCAAGGGATGTTTCCAGGACTCAGGATGAGGACTCAACGCTAAAAAATGGCTAGGTGAAGCACTGCTGTGAAGGCAGGAGAAGCAGCGGGCAGAGGCAGGAGAGCTCTGCAGCCAAAACTCAGAAAGTAAGTACCTACAGATGTTGAAAGATACAGAGCAGCTTTTTATCTTAGCATCTATTTCTTAGATGGTCTCTTTGCACCAGGCAATTTTGTGAGATGTCTCTGTATTTCTTATTTCATCCTGGAACAGGTTTGGATCCTTAGAAAGGCACGGTACAAATTTTGTCTGAACGTGTTTTCTGCAAATCATTGCCGTGCGGATGGTGCACTGCATGTACGCTAGGGTTTAGTGGAGCTTGTTGACCCTGTTGTGCATCACAGACATCTCGGCTCCCAGGAGGGCTCAGTGTGATGAGACAAGTGCTGGGAATAACACATTGCTGGAGTTGGTGGCACCTATCGGGGTATCTGGGAATGGCAGTATGCTTTAGCCAAAATGTTGTGAAATTAGGAAGTGTTGCAGTAAGGTAGACTAGCTGATCGAAGTAGTCTTTTTTGCCCAGTAATACCCATGGCTATCAGTCCTAAAAGCTGTCACAGATCTTTAAACCCATTTCAACAGCATCTTCTGTCCTGCAGGGCGGAGATTCCAGCAGTGCTGCCTCCCAGCCCAGAGTCTGAGATCAAGTTTTGATCCGAGACCTGGACCCATTCCTGTCTATGCAAGGCAGTGGGGGGACTGCAGAGCAGAAAGTGGCTGTGGTATTAAAATACCCCTCTCTCAGAGAAGTCCTTCCCTATCCTTCTCTTCTTGTGCAGGCCTCTGATCTCCTTCTGCTTCTTTTGCTCCAGAGTTTCTCTGGGAAGCCTGTGCCTGGATAAATGCTCTTTGTAGAAACAAGTAGTCCCAGATGGTGCTGATGGTGCATCAGTTACAGCCCTCTCAGTTGTCCCCTGTGGTCAGGGGTGGGAAAGGTCCTGGTGGGGCATGGGGAAAGGGCTGGGGGTGGCTGGAGATGGGCTGGGATGGAGTGGTCTGGGATGGAAGGAGCTGGTGTCCATGTCCCAGCCAGGGCTGCATCCCTACCTGAGGTCCTAGCGAGCTGCCAGGAGTCGCGCTCCCCAGCCATCCTCTCCTGACATCAGAAACCTGTCCCTGAGGCTGATTACATCATTGCGCAGAGGAAATGACCTCACAGAGGGGACAGCAGCAGAAAATGAGACGCCAGGTGATGGCTTCAGAAATATTGCGGTCATTTTCATGCAAATGTCCTCAGCGGTAAAGAAGGAGGGGGGGAGAGGAAAGCGCAGAGAAAACTGATGCGTCGGCAGAATTGTTTCTATACAGAATATTTTTCAAAGACTTCAATAAGGCAACAGCAGCATTTGAAAAAGGGAGTATGAACAAAGAAAACACAGCTGCATCTTCATTCATGAAAGGAAAGAGGTTGGGTATGTGGCTATCAATCTCGGCTGGGCGTGGGGTGAAACATCAGGGACAGATTGGGGCAGATAATGTACGTATTTTTCTGCAAATATTTGATGGTTCAGATTAGTTTGCTTTAGCTGCTTCTTCCCCCTTTTGTGTTCCCACTCCACAAACATTAGCACTATCAACTTTTACTGGCAAGAGTGCTCTCAGTGGGAGATTTCAACAGCTGATTCATTGAGGATTTGCAGGAAACAGAATTTTAAAGGGAAATTTGCATTGTAAGTGCTTTTCACATTCAGCTAATCAAGGCGCACAAACAATACCATGAGACTTTTATGGCCAATTACGGCATAGCTCAAATATTGGCGATGGAGCCAAGGGTTAGACATTCTCCAAAAGTTGTTCACCCTGTAGATGGGAGCCGCAGATGCCTTGAACCGCTGTGGTGGGGTGCGATCCCGGGACTGGCGGGACTGGGATGGCTCCAGGGGACTGTGTCAGGGATGGAGCTGGCTGACAGAGTGAGCACTGCCAAGAAGAGGAGCACAAAGAAGTCCCAAAGTGCTGTGAGTCGGAGCTCATTCGTGTCCTACGAGCAGATAGCGCCGTGGCAGAGGCTGTAGAAATGCCGACAGTCAGACTTGGAGAAGTGCTGACTAGAGACAAGGCAGAAATTTTCAGAGAAGCATCCAGCAGTTCAGATGACTCTCTTGAACCCTTTTGATCTTGGACTCGCTCTGAAACTATTGCACAGAAGTCCTCCTGTGACATTCGCGCCCCATGGTGATTTTTGTTGGATTTGCAGACCCCAAGAATTGTTCCCGGCTTTCCCGGCTCAGTGTTTTCATTTCTCATTCTGGCCCAAACCTGGAGGAACAAAGAGGCCTGGGGGAAGAATATTAAACAGGATCTACAGACTTCTAAAAATGTCCTCAAATGGAGGTTCATGACCTAAGAAATGGCTGAAGTTAAGGCCTGGGGAGGAAGTTCTGAGTCTGACTGTAACTTTCTGTGCTTTTCTCTTTACTTTCTGGTTTGCATCACCATTCAGGAAAAAGCCGATAATATTTTGCATTTAGTATTTCTGGAATAACGTCCTGGGTTTATACAACGTACTGCTCCAGTGCAATGGGGCACAGGCTGACATAGGCGTGACACAAACTCTGCCGTGAGAGTGTTGTGCGAGCCGGGTGTGCGGTTCCTGTTTGCTCTCCCAAGTCTTTCTTAAATCTTCTATTTTTCTGCTCCTACTGCGCTTTCTTTGTCTTCCTTTATTTGCCCAAAACTTTTCTTCTTTGGAGCTATTTGAGACCGAGTTCCAAGGGGTCTGTACCATTTCTTTCAATTAACCTTCGTATCAAAGAGACTGTACTGTGTTCAGCAAGTGTTTTTGGAGTAAATGCTAAAAAAACCACTATCCTGATTTTTCTTTCTTTTCTGTTATGCCTGGTGGCATCAACACAAGCCCGTCACAGCTCTTTCATTCCTAGAGCAGCTCCATCTCTAACACGTACTTCTTTTTTCTTCTTCTTCTTTTTTTTTTTTATTTTATTTTAATTTTATTGTGCAGCCACTTAGGTTTTTCTGCCTCCTTGTTCCAATTTCTTCAAAATATTTTCTCTTTCTAACTTCCTGCCCAATGGCAGCAGGAGCCTGTCTGTGCTCAGGGGAAACTATTGAATTCTTGTCCATTACTCTGAAAGCAGTGTGCTCTCTTTGAAGCTGCAAGAGAAATTCTGGTAGAAACTGTGAAATATTTTCTTCTCCAAGTGAATTTAGTGCTGCGGTATTTAACTCCCACACAGCAACAAAAAAGCCCACCCCTCAAGTTCCTCTTGGATGGGGAGGAGCCGTGGGACCTGCGGCGAGAGGGATGCGGCAATACATGAAGCTGGCAGGAGGGATGCAGTGGTACCTGAAACCAACGTTGGAGGAGAGCGATGGAAGGAACAAATCCCAGAACACATCTATTGCTTCAAGGAGCTTGCAGGTCTTGTTTTGTTTTGGGGTGTTTTTTTTGTTGTTTTTTTTGTGTTTTTTTTTTAAGAAAAGTAGCAGAAGGAGAAGCTGCTGAGCACTTTGGGAAACCTGGCCACAGCTACGAACCTTGAATAACCAGGTTTAGCTCCTAACCATGGAAACTGAACGCTGGGCATCCCAACCCTGACCCGAAGGACCCGTTGTGAGGGACCTCAATTCCTGTGTCTTTCCTATGAAGGCCATCAAGAGGCAGCAGTGACCTTGTCATGCAGGTCCTCCATACAAGTCAACTCCCAGAGCTAATAAGTTGCATGCAAAATAATTTCAGATCATGTCCAAAAACCTGTATCTGGGTTTTGTTTCCTCCATCTTTCTATGGCAGAGGAAGCCACAGCTTCGGGAAGTGGCCCAGGAGCAGCAGAAAGTGCCCGATGGTCCCTCCCAGGGGACTCGCAAGGGGAGGGTGTCCCCAGGGACGTGGGGCTCTGCTGCGAGGTGGCTCCCACACCGCCTGTGCCCCACCTCAGTCCCCACCGCCAAACAGGAGCCCTTTTCAGTTGTGGTGCTCCTTCACAGGGAGCACCCTGCACGGGGTCAAATAGCCCTCATTATATCTCTTCAAAGGCCTGGATCTCTGGGTAATTTACTCTGGCAAAATTTTCAGACTTTTTAATTAAAAGTTTCAAAAAGTTGGGCCTGTCGGGTCAAAGGAATTCTCTGTTGTTTTAGCCCATCGTCTGCATGGAAATTGTTTACCTGGGCATATTTTCCCCCCTTTTAATTAAAGGTGAATTAAAACACAGGTTATTTGAAAGTGGAGATAATGACTACAAAACCCCATTTACATTTTCTATGCATCAGGGCTGACCGATGCACCCTCTGCAGAAGGGTGAGCTTGGTCTGTGTCGTGTCGCAGGGTCAGCTCCGGACCGATGGGGAAGGGACATGGATGCAGGGATGGATGCAGTGTCCCCCTTGGGTCCTGTCCCCTCCTGGTCCCACATGAGTGGCTCACTCCAGGGATTTTGTGCTCAGAGGAGGCGGCTGATGGGCTGGTGCTCTTGCTGCCCTACAGAGCATTTCTGTATGGGCTATAGGTGGAGGTTAATGCAGAGCAAGCCTACGGTACTTAAAGGCACACAGCAGCACCACATGCATGAGGATGTGTAGTGATTTCTAACTTTGCTCATCTGTTGGAGAAGCGGAGTTGATGGTCCTTATCTTTGATAACATTTGTGCTCAGTCCCAGACTCTGCCCAAGGAACTGCTGTCATCCTGGTTTAAAAGAAAATAGAGAAAGGGAAAGGGAAAGGGAAAGGGAAAGGGAAAGGGAAAGGGAAAGGAAAAGGAAAAGGAAAAAGGATCTCTGACAAGGTACTGAGGCCCAAGCAGGCTTAAAAATGGCAAGCTGCGAAATAGGCTTTTGCTAACGTGCATGGGACAGTGGCAAGAAGCCACACCCTGCCTTCCTTGCCTGCGGAGGTCTATTTCCCTGGCACCTCCAGCCATGGGGCTCCATGTTCATGGTGCCACAAGCAGCTGGCTGAGCTCTGGGTCCCAGTTAGGGGAAAAGGCCTTTCACTTCCTTACAAACACAGACATTTGCAAATCCACCCCTGCATTCTGCTAATGATGTGGGATCTCAGGCAGCTTTGTAAAAGTAATTACTTTATTTGGGGTAAAAGGCACATGCGAAAAAAATCCTACAAGCAGAGGAAGCGTTTCTGTTGCACTCGTGGAGCATCTCCCCGAATGCAGAACACATCGGCGGCTGCTTTTATTTGCAGTTCTGATCCTGGCGCTTGGGGGAATTAATGGCTGTAGGTTTTGAAATGCAATTATAGGCTTTGCAGTGGTAATTTTGTTTTTATTTCCCACTGCGTTTGCTGTTGCTCTGTGGAGAGGAGAGGCTTTAGTTAAAACTCATGTAACACAAGCGTACCTACAATTTGTTTGCTTTTTCTAGAAACCTTTTTCTTTCCCGTTGTGGACTGCTGGTCCATGGGATGTTTTCTTCTGTCTCAACACAAATAAATGTCCGGGCTCTAGATGGCTGGGACTGGTAATAGGATACAGAAGCTTTCACCTCGAGGTCATTGGCTTAAATCCAAAGCAGCTCAGTCAGGACCAAATGCTGTTGCAGTCTGACGGCTTGTGAGGGGCCAGCAATGGCACAAAATGCTTTGGGTGGTTGAACCATGCTCATCACGGATGGGTGCTGGCTTTCCACATAACCCCTGGCAGCTTCCCCTGGATCTGAGCGATGCTTCGGAGCACCCAGCAGCAGCAGGGGCTGAAGCCTGACTTCACCGCTGCCTGCAACTGGCCAAGGGAATCATCATCCTTCTCTAGCAAGTGGATCAAGTTGTTTGATTTTTGGACAAAATTAATCAAAATCAAAAAGGGGTTGGGAGAACATATCGCTTTCAGCACTTTTCCCAGTTAGTTTACTTGCTCCTTCGTACTACTTGAAAATAAACTTTTTATTTACAGTTTTGCGCAGATCTGGAGGAAAACTGAAAGAGTCAGCACCAAAATGCTAGGAAAACCCCGAATGTTATGACAAAACAGAAGTAAAAGGCTGCCATTCTGAAGGGCTTAAAAATCCATTCAGTTGGTTTGTTTTGAGAAATCGAAGCAAGGATTGTTTCAGGTCCAAGAAAGAGTTTGGGAATTATTAGGTCTAAACTTTGTGGCTGGTGAAGATTTCTACTTTTTCATCCCGCTTAAGGATGGGAAATATTTCCAACATTTCCCTCAAAATGGGATTGCAATTAAGTAACCCTTGCCTGCCCAGTTTGGCATCTGCTGCAGCGAGAGCCTTTGGTGATCAGCATCAACTGGTGCCTTCAGTGCAACCACACCAAGACCCGTGGTCCAACAGCGGCAGTCCTTGTATAGGACTAACGCGGCACCGGCTCAAAAGAGTCATCAGAAATAGACGTTGGAGTTTAGTTGATTGCAAGCTGATAGCTGCAAGCTCCGGGGTTTTGCTTATATTCATGCAGAGGCTTAACGTGTCCTGTCACTCACGGCCTGTATCACTTTCCACCACGATGTCTCTGCAGCCGTTCTCACGGTCTCACTCAGCAGAAGCCAGCACTGATGGAGAGGTGCCACAGGAAAGCCCTGCACGGGGACCCCATGTAATCCGTTCCCCCACCCCACGCATCTCTCTTCTCCATCCTGGGGGAGCAGGGTCCATTCCCACACCTGGCTGGCGTTTCCCCATCATCCCCCCTCGTTAATGTGCCACGTTAACCGCTGGCAAAGGCTTTCTGCAGCACCCCGCCGACTGGCAGGTACTTTGTGCTGGATTAATCATGCAATACCCAAGCAGTAATTTGTGATGGTATTGAACATGTCACAGCCCGGGGAGGCATCGAGAGCAGAGCAACTTTATTATGTGTCTCCCCGAGTCGAGCGACACAGGCTGAACGGGAAAACGTCTCCCTTGTTGGTAAGCGCCGCTCCTCCCCTCGTCCAGGTGGAGACCCGGGAGAGGACAGGATCATGACAAAGCTCCAACTGGATGGAGTCAGCAATAAAAGTCAATGCGCCTCAAAAGAGAATGAGGCAGTTTCCAGAGCCCAGTGGGGCGGGCAGCGCCCTGCGGATCCCTTCTACGCTTAGAAGATGCTCAAGTGCTGCGTGCTCTGCCAAAAGCTCCTCATCCGAAGTTCCCAGCACGTGGCTCGTTAAACAGACCCAAAAACAGAGCTAAAGAAATCACAACAAGGTTGGACACGGCAGTTAGGAAAAGTCCACACTGTTGTGGGAGTGGATGAGGCTGTAAGGCCAGGTACTCCCATAGCTAATACAGAGCAGTTCAGAGGCCCACAGGCATGGACAGGAGATGTCCTGTCCCAGGAGATGTCCTGTCCCCAGTGATGGCCTGTCTCAGGCTGTCCCAGGCTGCGGGTGGAAGCTGGTCGCATCGCCTGGATGCGCGCCAGCCCCTCATGGGCCTCGCACCCCTTGATGAGGGAGCGGTGCTGTGCCAGCTTTCAAGCTGAATGCCAGAGAAATTAAATAAATAGAAAAAAGTGCATCTTTGGAGGCAGAAAATGGGACAACTCCAACTTCTTTGCACCTGATTAGACATCCTAGTGTTCATGGGGATAACTGGAGTGAAGCATCTTCAGCCACTTGCAGTGAAACACGGACAGAGGAGCATCCCCCGCACGGCTGTGGATGGAGATTCCTTCTCAGTGAGGTTTCAAACTGATCCCAACATGCTCTTACCTTGGCCAGTCGGTACAGATTATTCATCATCAAGACAATACCAAACAAGGTGATAATATTTATCTGGAAAACTGTAAAAACAGTCATTTCCTTGCACAGGTCCTTGTCGTCCCCTCCTGCAAGCCCTTTTCCATGCTCAGCCTGAGCCGCAGCATGTCCGTAAGCCCGGGGGTAGCTGGTCCCCACTGAGGTGTGCACTGAACATAAGCGCGAATGCATGAGCTCCCCTGCAGCAGCTTTAAGCTGTTAAGTAGAAAATATATATTAGTAAAAAATATATATATATCTACAGAAAGTGGCAGGCACATATACCAAGTTGCAACATGTAACAATGGGTTTACAACATGCAACAGATTTATATTTTTTTAGATATATATATGAAATAATTGTATATATCAAATGAAAGATATATAAAATGCAATATATATATTTTTTTTTTAACTAAGGCTTAAATGCACTGAGGAGACGGCGCGCCTCGGTGTGCCTGTGCTGTAGCCCTTGGAGGGGGTTTCACAGGCTACCCCCAAGGGCACAGAGACCCACATGTGGCCACTTAGGGTGGGAGTGAGAAGGCGCTGCAGAGATGCGAGCAACTTTACAAGGTAACGGCCTCTTTTGTTTTCCGACTCACAGCTCCTAAATAGTCTTGTCTTGCCATTACTGTCTTGATAATGAAAAACCAATACTACCTTTGTTTTGTACACCACTGCTCTCTTAAGCGTGCCACACAGGCTGACGGGTCTGCCACAAAATTCCCTGCTGGGATGCCCGAGTGAGGAGCAGGGGAGCCCCCGTGGCTCCGGAGGGGACTCTGGCAGTCCCTTGGGGGAGACCGGCGCTCCGCACCGGGGTCCAGGAGGGACCTGGGCCTTAGTTAGAGAGTAGAAATGAAAAATACACATTTCTCCAGCCAGTGCACTGCTTTCAACTGGTGGGTTTTTAAGGTTCAAAGGCTCCTTCTTTTCTCCTCTGGTGCTTAAAATAACAGGGTCAATGTATACACACTCCTCATAATAATGATAATGGGGGCTGCTGGAGAAACGCAGCCCTCCAGATGAACTCAAGACACAGACAATCAACTGGAACTCAGGGGTAATTTTGGTTTCTGATCAATCTAAAATCATTTTGACCCAAGGTATAATTTAAAATGTTCCTACCTCGGTTATTATAGCCCCAGGGCACTCTTGGTTGTTTTCGCGCATTCGCCTGCTTGTTCTCTCTCTCTCTGCTTATAAGATCCAAGGAACACTTTAATGAAAAATGAGTGTGTGGCTGGAGGGGTCAATGGTTAGTCATTTTGGATCCTTTAAAAGAAAAAAAAATCGGGTAGGATTTGGTTGTGTTCTTTTAAACAGGGGTCTTCACACTGGAGCAGACTTGCGGAAAGAGAAAAACATTTATTCACCAGTCAGCTCCTCTGGCCGCCTTCTTTCCTTGCTGTGTTTTGCTCTCTCTTTGTGACCCCAAAGCGCCATGCCTGGTCCCCTTAGCCAGGGCATCTCCTGGGAGTGTCCCAAAGTTGTGGTCTCCATGGGGAAAGGAGCTGCCACCTTTTATGAGAAATAATAAACCCCTGGGGTCTTGCTGAAGGAGCAGCTGTTCCCCCTTTTCCTAGCCCGGCCAGTCCTGCCTTCCCGAGGTGCCTTTCTCCCAACGGGAAGGCACAGCTCGGTGGGAAATGGGAAGAAAAGGTAAAACAAGAATGTGGCTAACAGAAGCCAATAAAAAAATGAATCAGCACAAAGCACGCCGGCAGACTGGCGCTGGGAGGGATGGTGGATGCTTGGTGGAGGCACAGAGGGTTTAAGGATGTCAGAGTGAGCGGTTGGCAGGATAATTATTGCAGGCGGAAAACAAAAGAGAGTGACAATTTTCCTGTGGATGGATTCAGCCCTCATGCTTCTTAATTCCCGTTGAACAAAGAGCTATAATTGTTCTCAATAGCGAGGAGGGGAAGAACCTAATTTCCAATGTGAGTCAGAGAAGCTTTCAAGCAGAGGGTGGGTGGAAACTATTTATAAAGGACCATTAGGGAAAATCAGATTTCTACGCACAGTAAACAGAACACAGAAAAAAAATCTATTTATATTTGAGTCTGGAAAGCATGTCCCATGCAGCACAATGCAACAATGGCCACAGTGCAGACCCTGAATGCTAACACTGAGGGTTTACCCCTTGGCGTCATTGAAGGTTGTGGTGTATTTCTGTCCTTCAGCGGAGCTGGCGGAACAATGTCTTCTTCCCAGGCACACGCTTCAAACAGGCAAACAAACGAAATGTGAATTTGCTCCATCCTTTCTGTGTTGCCTTTAGAGACAAAAGAAATAATTGAACAATTGGTTTCGTTTGGCCAAAAAAATTGCGAAAAGCAAATACCAAAATGATGTGCCAAAGTAATTGCAAGAGATGAGCTCCCAGTTTGCTCAACAGTTGTTTGCACAGGTAAACTTGCATCCTTCTGCAGTCAGCATTCATGCAATATTTACAATTCTTTATTCCCAACATAGAAAAAAAACCTCTAAAAATAAATTCTAGTAATGCTGAAGAATAATTAGACCCCAGCCATCAGGTTGTGAGGGAAGAAGGTTGCAATATGCAAAGAATGTTTTCCTCATAATTGCCTAATTCCCTGAACATAGACGTTCAAAGCATCTTACTCAAGTTGCAAGAGCCCTATAGCAAAAGGGAATCTGCTGAAGGCAAGGGAGAGGGTCCTGGCTGTGACTCCAAGACAGGGTAAACACTGTTTTGGCCATCAGAAGACACACAAGACGGTGCCAGCAGCCCAAGGGAGGTTCCCCAGCCTTGTGTGCTCAGCAGATGGGGAGTGGACTTTTCTCAGAAGAAATCCCAGTTCTGGTGCAAGGCAGAGCTGTCAGGGTCGTGCTTTGGGCCAGGGCTGGAGCACGGAGCCCTCTGCTCCTCTGAGGACACGTTCCAGCTGATGGCCAACGTCAAAGTGACAACCAGCCTCTCCAGAGGCAGTAGGACATTGCAATGGAAGTCGTGACAACACCACAGGAGCCTTGGCTCCTCCAGATAGTCCCTTCTAACATAAAAGGTGTCTGACCGACAGTGGGAAGCGCATCAAACCCAGGATATTTATCTGTGACGTGACTCCACTGAATTTCGCTAAGCCATGTGTGCACATTTCTGGGCAAGAAAGGGAATATATCACTGCATAACATCTTAACTAGAAAGCAAAACGTAAGCAAGAAAAATCCTTATGTCACAGATGAGCAACGTGGGCGTCTTCCTCCACATGTCTCAAAGCGGGAATTGTCTCCCTGAGCCTAAATCCAGGCTGAGCAAGGTCTCAAGGCTTGTCCAGGATAAAAAGGACACGAAATAATCTAAGCGATAATCTGCTGATTAGTACTGGCTAAATATAATCTGTTAAGTATCATCTTAACAGATATCTGGCACTTTTCCTCCGTTACTTTTGGAGCACTACAACAACTGACTTAGTGGATTTATTCCTATTTTATGGGTTAGCAAATGGAAAGCAGTGAGCAGAAGTGCCCACAGTTATCCCATGAGCCTGTCCCCACGCTGAGGGCTGTGTTTGCCTGCAGCCCAGTCCTTCGTTCTGCCTTTTCCTTCATTAATATTTATGACTGGATGATATGGACTCTGTCTGCGGAGCAAAACCCAGCTAATGGGATGTCTGCCTTTGCCGGGGAGCTCCTGCTCCCCAGGCTTGGACCATGAAGGAGATCTGTTCGCTATGTGATGTACTTTATGTGCGTGCAGACCTGATTTATATCTCTTCCAACAAGCTGTTCTCTGCTATCATGAGCCAACAGGACCCATAGGGTGTTACAAGACATATTACATGCAGCCAAGAGCTTTAATCCCCCTGGGGGAGTGATTACAAACAACTACACACGTCCCAGAGTTGCTTAATCACTGTTAAGAAATTTCTTTATAATCTGAGTAAATTACTTTAATTACTTGCAACTACCAATTAGCGTTTGAATGCTTCCACTGAGAAGTTTGCAGGCATTAATCTGCTCCCTTGGAATGTTAAATCACCGGCTGGAAGATGGCTTTCGTCTATGCAGCAGGCAGCAATCTGCCAGGCCAGAGCGGAGGCAGCCAGCCCTTACCCGGCATGCCCCTCTGCAGCGCCTGGCCTCGGCTTTTATTTATTTAGTGCCTTGAAAGGAGAGTTCAGTCCTTCAGCGAGTCTTAGCAGCTGGATAAAATTGCCTGATGCTGGGAAAGGGAGGTCACTCCTCAACCCCGCGGCGGGTGCGGAGGTTCTGCTGCCCGGAGGCAGGGTCAGCTGCCCAGGCAGGACACAACATACTGTCCAAAAAACTCCTTACCTGGGAGCTTACAGACACAAATGCACCAAGTAGCCTCTTTATTCGCCTACCCATATTTGTAGACCCGGTTCATTTCCAAATCGACAGAGCTCAAAAACACAGACACGCGTTTTCTCAAACATCACGTGCTGGACGGGGTGGTTTTTGCTAACTACCAGGTTCAAGCTGAACTTAATCTTCAGATGTGAAGGCTGATGAGGTCTAGACAAGCATGGCTCCATTTCTCATTTTCCCACTAGTCCTGACTTACAGTAACTCTCAAACCTTGAAAAGTTAGCATCAAGGTCTGAACTTGCCTTTCTGGCCGCTTTCTAGTCTTTACTGGCAGGGATCAGATTCAAACCACTTTCTTTCTTTGATATTTAGGCCTGGGGTGGCTGCACTCATCTTCTTTTTTTTTTTCTTTGTTCATCATTAGGAGTGTACTGGTGTGAGGAGTCTGGGCAAGAAACCAAAATGCCCTCGCCTGCTCTCCCGACGGTCGAGAGGCAGAGCAGCTGCCATGGCGGCGGGAAGCAGGTTGACTGGGCAGGGATGCTGCTCGGAACAGCGGTCCCAAGCAAGCCCCTGTGCCTTCGTGTTAGCCCAACGTCGAGTCTGGATGGCCAGGACCAAGGCTCAGCAGGGCCAGGATACTTGTTAGCAGTGGGGAGGAGAGGTCGAGAGAAAGGGGAGGCTGCAGCACTGCCAGAACTGAGGAAAAACATTAAGAAGAAAGACTTCAAGTTAGGAAAGTGCTGCAAAGGCAGAGGGAAGGGCAGTGGGAGAGAGGATGGGCACAAACTCTGTTTTCCTTCACCTTCTCCTGGATCGTGCTTTCTTCTGGAAATTGTCTCTCCGATTTCCACTGGCGTTGATGAGAGCAGGTTTTCCTCATAGTGGAAAAGCTACTAACTCAAATATGTGTTGGCTGGAAGACCCAGCAGTTTCCACAGCTTAACCTGGGATTTGCAGATCATGTTGCCACCTGGGTGTAATTTTAATTTTGTATAAAGCACCAGAGATCCTGATAATTACATAAATGCAATATCTGTGATACTGGTACCCACTAGCCTTGTACCAAGGCAATGTTTTGGTTTCTCCTGTTTGAAAAAACACACTCGATACTGGAAGGAAATGCACAGGTCCATGGGATCTGATGAAGACTGATATTCTGCAGTTTGCAGCTCTTTCATCCTTTTTTTTTTTTTTTTGAGATTGGCCAATACCTTCCAAAATTGCTGGGGAAAGAAACAGGGTGGGAGGCAGTAGATGATATCATGGCAGACAGCATGATTGCCCAAGCCTTCTTTCCATGGGAATCCAGGCTAAAAACTGGAGTTCAGAGCCTAGACTAAGGGACTGTGAGTCAAAATTGCATTTTTTCTCTTCTTCCATCTAGCATGATTCATGGTATGCTTTGCAGACAGCATTCACGTTTGTACATTTTAGTTTCTCCACATATAAACTAGCATGCTGTCTGAAATATCCTGTTCTGTTCTATTCTGTTCTATTCTATTCTATTCTATTTCCCACTTCTTGAGCTATTTTCAGCTCTCATATTGGAACTAGCACCATCAAAGCTACAGGCTTTGGCCATTTGCGTAGCCCATCACAAGCAGCCCTTTTCTGTAGAGATCAGCTTCTGTTTAGAAACATGAATTCTTCTCTTTCCTTTACAGAGACATGCGTGCACATATGTCCCAAATGCATGCATTTCATAGGGGATAAACAAATAAGCATCACCAGCCCTGAATAGGGAGGGTCGTTTTTCTTGTTTGGATTTAAATAAGACTTTGCAGGAATGATCCATCTTGCAAGGACTTCATGCAAATCCCTTTCTGCGCCAAATCAATTGAATAGCAAGTGTCTGTTCAGCTTGCAAGGTATTTAAACGCTGGCTGGGGCTACATCCGTGAGCTGCCGACAAGGCAGGATTGGTCCTGCCTGGGGATATAAGCTGGTTCCACCGAGGCCAGGGACAGTGGGTTGCCCACGTGGCTGCACCTTCTGCCCAGACCCACCTCTGCCTCGCTGGTCCCTACTGGACCCTACTGGAATTACTGTCATCTTTCCCTGCAAACCCTTCTTGGGGGTTTCCCCTCCTCTGCTGTTGGAGACACGTGGAAAATGTCTTGTGGTTGACCAGATGAAGATTTTGTGTGCAGGTTATAAGGTTAGAAAGGTTCTTCCCAGGCCCCGGAGGACATGAGTAAGAGTTTTTTTTCCTCGCCTCCAAAGCAGAGTCATCCATCATCCAGCTCTGTGGGCACTTTGCTCAGCACACCAGAGGCATTTCTCACCCAAGGGCCAATTTGGTGTTCTGGGCACTGGTGAAGATCTCAGGATGCATCTCACCGTGTCACCTACAGGTCACCGAGCACAGGGCTCCTTATGCTTTGGCACCTTTGGATGAGGTGCTTCCATTTGTCCCTGCCGGGCAGTACTGCCAGTCTCTGTCCGGGGAGAACAGCTGTGTGTGCTGTATTGCCGAACACTTTCCTTGGTGGCGCAGGAAGGTTTAGATTGCCAGCCAATTCCGGGTCACTAAAACCAGGGAAGCTTACAATCAAATTGTAGGAAATGGAAGGCAATGACTGAAATAATAGCACATACAAATGGAAATCTAGATTAAGTCCCTAGAGCCGCCTTTGCAACTGGGAAGAATTAATTATTTTTTTTCTTTCTTTCTTCTTCTTTGAAGGGGACAACCAGTTATTTTGTGATATTCAGGTGGGAGCAGTGGTTAAAAGTATGTTAGTGTAAAAAGCAGTCCAAACCTGCTTCCTAACATCCTCTCTAGATCACAGCTGGGCCACTGTCTGTGCCTATGGCTTCCACTCCTCCAGACCAGGCACCCAGCTACTTACTGAGTCATTATTGCTTAAATGTAGGGATAAAGGTGGTGATGAGCCCCAACCCATTTCACTGAGAGCCGAAACTAAGACCACCATGCTTTTCCATCCAAATACAACAGCTCTCCTAGCTCCGTAACAGTCTACAGAGGAGAAAGGACTGTTTGTAAAATAATAAAATGAGCGGGGAACCTAATGCAGGATGTATTGATGTGCAGAAGCCAAGTAGATTATAATGGAGTGCCTAAATGAGAGGTATTATAATCCCCTGCTTGGAGACAAAGCTCTGCGGAGGGGAGCTCAGCAGCTGGCAGAAGTGCGAGGAAGCAGCTGCTGGGGTGGAGGAGCTGAGATGGCAGATCCAGCGCTCCCTCCTCCCTGCAGCATCCCCAGCCTCCTGCTCACAGAACAGGGTGCGCAAAGGCAGGTGGGAAGAGGTATTACCTGATTACACGGGGGCCCTGCCTTCACCTCCGTACCCCAAGCACCCAAAAGCAAACTGGTGGCCAGGCTGGGGATGCAGCATCTAGATGCTGGAGTTCTGTGGGAAGACGGGTGCCTCACTGTTCAGGGGTTCCTTCTCCCATCAGCACTCCACTCCTCCGCTCGTACCCACCAGCATCCTGATGCTTAAGGGCTGGGGTAACTACTGAGGGTCATGCAAAGGGGCAAAAATGTGAAACAGCTGCATTTGAGAAACCCACTTCTTGCTCTCTGTCCAGGGAAGTGCTGAGAGCAGACAGCACCACTCTCCCCAAAAAAAGGGCAGGCAGATCCCAAAACAGACCCACAATCCTCATTTCCACTCATGAGCATGCACAATCTCCACGGTGGACCCGCAGGGCTAGCAGCGTGTGGCTGACAGGCATTTCAAATACTGCACGGAAGAGGACTTTTACATGACACGTGACAAATCCATCCTCCCTGCCACTGCCATACAGTGCATCTACCCACACTGAAGCTCCCTTTGCTGTTGGTATGTATGCCAGAGCCCTCTGCTCCTCTTGATGACTCTCAAATCCATATCAGTCAGAAAATGATATTCTTATTTCTTCAAACATACCCCTCAGGGTAGATGTCAACTTCATATCAGCTTATGAAGCAGTGGGTGTAAGCATGGAGGCACACACCACCACATGCTGTCTGTCTCCCTGACACATGTACGCACACACAGGGAGCTAAGTTTACCCTTAATGTAATTCCCGAGAAAGGCTGAAGCATCTCAGATGATATCAAGTATAATTCCCCTGCGTGCCCAGACAGCACATGCATGTGCATATAACACAGGCTTGTGCGTTTCTATATAGAAACCTGTACGAGGGGGGCATACAGAGTCCTGAGACACTGGAAAACTTACTGTAGGTGTCAAGCATCAATCTGGAGGAGCTAGGGAAAAGGAGGTGTGTGACCGTGTCCACAGGCCACATCTCGACATATCTAGGGATGGGTCACTGACCTGTCTGCCAGTGAGTTAGGAAGAGAGCTGTCTTGCAAACTGAAACATTAGCTTTAGGAGGTGAAAGGAGGACTTGGCCGCTGTCAATACTCTGCCTTTGACCATTTGGGAGCAGCCTCAGGTGCCCCAGGGAGCTGCCAGGACGTGTCCCCTCCTGCGCCTGCCCCAGCCGCACCATGGCTGCCTGCTGGGGATGGGACACCGTGCACCTGATGGCCTTGGCACAGATGGTCCTTGCAGGATCCCCAGTGGGGACATCTGAGTGAAACGCTGACCCAGTGAGTGTGGGGCTGACCCAGTGCCATTCTTTGTACAGGCTGACCACAGTCCACATGCCCCAGAGAACCATCATCACCCTGTGACTGCTGTACGTGGCTAACGGGGTGTGGATCCCCTGACCCAACACAGTCTAACCTCGACGTGGCGCAAAGGTTCATGCTCTTGGAGCATCATTTGAAAAGACTTGCTCTCCCCTTCCACATCAGGCTGTACCAGAGGCATGGGGACTCAGAGCTGTTACCCTACATACTACAACAAGCACAACTCTCCATGAATGATGGAGTCACTTGCTTATGTGGTTTACTCATGGTACTGATACTGCCTTAGTTGTTCCTGACTTTGCAGGACGCCTTCGGAGACTTTTGCCCAAGAACTCATTTGGCTGAAGAAACTTCTCCCCTTACTCCAGCTCCTGCCCTGCTACAGCAAGCAGGACCTGAGAGGCATCCGCAGGCGAGAAGTTATTTCTGTGAAGGTGTGGTGGCTACTCACTCACTCCAACTCAAAGTAACAGGCTTCTCTGGTTTTGTAAGAGGTCCTGCCACAATATTGTCCTTTGGTGTCTACCAGGACATGGTCTGTGGGCAACCCACCTTCCTGAGGCCATGCCAGACCATGCCCACAGCACCAGCAAGCTGCGGCTTAGTTAGGCAGAGGTTGAGCTGGTCTTCCCAGCAGCACAGGCTTCATATCCCTCTCCCAGGTTGTGTTTATCCGTTGTGATACTTTCACATGAGAAACAAATAAAGGCTGATGATATCTCCTGGAAGAAAAAAACCAAGGTTACTCCCCTGACCTGATTAATGCAAATAAACTGAACGGAGTCCTGTCGCCTGGGGCTTGCAAATTTAATATCTGTTAAACTGATTCATTTCATGCTGTTTTAGCCTCTCGCCCTGTGACTGCAATTACCTCTGACGGTCTCGCTGGGCTGGCAGTGACTGCTTCCCCCCATGCCTCACGTGATACAGTTTGGGTTGGTTCTGTTTGTTTTGTTGTTTTGACTTTTTTCTTCTTGTGGTTTAATTTCCTTTGAGTTTATTAATTATGGCTGGGGGGGGTGGGCCAGGAATGTTTAGCTAATGCTTCCTCTTTGAGTAGCGTGGCACTTCAGCCCTGTAATTCCCCCTTTATTGGCCGCCCCAGGATGGGTCAGGGCAATTGGAGCCAGCCTGTCTGCCGGAGGGGACTGGGAAACTCTTTTTTCCCTTTCCTGCCTGTGAGTCCTGTGCCCATCTCCCCACATCGCTCCCACCATCTTGCCCTGTGCTTACTGCTTTGTGGGAGGCTCGGGAAACGTGTTTCAAACCGTTTAATCAGAGCATCAGGTCGGTGTGCCTTGGGCTGGGTCCCCGGGGAAAGCAGGCACAGCCACACGCAGCCCCCAGGCCTGGGTGAGCCAAGAGATGCTCCGGGTGCCATCAGCATGACCCTATGCTGGGCAAGGAGAAGATTTTTATCCAAACCCCACCTGAAACAATTAGGATCTGCATTCATAATTAATTTGAGCAGCAAAAGTCTCGTGAGAGTAACAGGTTGGTTTGTTTTGTGGAGATGGGATTTCGTCCCTCTGTCTCCCATGAGCCACCAAGATGAGCTCTTCAGGAGCCTGGAGCCTGGCTGCCCGGGCTGCTGCAGGAAACCCCAGCATAATGTCTTTTAATTTTGCAGGCTGACGTGCCACGGGCTCGCCCCAGTCTGGCAGATTACGGCACAGTCCGGGGGCACCAGAGGTGCGTGTGGGTGCAGGAGCCAGAGCAGCAGAGGTTAAAGGCAGAGACCTCCCAAAGAGAGAAGGCGCAAGAGCGAATGTGCTGCAAGTATAAATGATAAATGAGGCTAAGGACATCAGCTGGGTTTCACTTCGCTTTTCATCTAGTTCAACAGTGAGGGAGCACTCAATGAAGTTGAAAGGGAAGCCACCCCATGAAGGACTTAATATTTTAACAATACATAGGAAGTTCACCATTGCAGGGTATTGCTTAAGCAAAAACTTTGTTCAAGTGGATAAGGATGAGCTGCTCTGATGACAAACATGGCCCGCAGTGAGATGTTTAGATGCGGTATAAAAGTGACATGAGCTCTCAGTCCCCTCCATGTGCCTGGTCCCCGTGGGGGCACGGGGAGGAGGAGGCGTTGCCCATCACCCATGGCATAGCACAGGGACCCGGAGCTGGGGACACAGCTGTTCCACCTGGGGAGCCTTGGGGCGGGCCTGCATTCGATGCTCAGGATCCCTGGTGCTTTTCTGAGATGTCTCACTCCCCAGGAGATGATGTCCAGACAGGCTGCACTTCTTTCTTCCCACACCTAGGAAGTGTTTAAGCTGCGAAAGTACAGATAAAAGCCAAAACGCTTAAGTGCCCTCTCTACAGGCTGGAAATCCGGAATGCAAAGAAAAGGGATTAATTTATCTTCTTAAACAAACAATAACAACCTAATCGCCATAGTGTCCTCATTCAGGATGCTGGGGATCAATGGCACTGGATTTCCACCAGTCATTCTGTTTTCTCCTCTCTCTCGCTGACTTCTCCAGGGCCAGGATGCTCCTTACCGTACACAGCCTCCCCGGGGACAGGACCTCGCACCTCCTCAGCGTCGATGGCCAGGAGCAAAGCTCTGCTCCGTGCTGCAAGAGATGGCTCTTGAGATGTGATGAGGAGAAAGAGAGGAACCTGTGGGATTCGCTCTTTCCTCCGGTTTCCAGAGGTGCCATTTGCAGGAAATCAAGAGTACAGTGGGACCCTCTGCGTAGCCAGCACAGGGAGCAGCGGGAGGCTGAAGGCTTCACGTGCCTCATTCATAACATGTGCCAAAGCTCCTGAGCCCGGGTCTTGGCCGCTGCTGCTGCTGTGTTGGCTCGGAAAAGATCTCCCAAGCAGCTAGCTTGAGCTGCACCCCGTGTCCCTGCACTGCAGGGATAAGACCAGGTCCCACGGCACAGCTGGGGGCTGGTGCCCTCCAGGGACGCTGCTGCTGTGACAGGCAGGAGGTGCCGAGGGGAGTTTGCAACCCCTTCACCTGGGCTGTACCTGCGACGAGGATAAACAGAGGGCTTCCGTCTCCGCGGCTGACAGCCCACCTTTCAGCAGGGCAAAATTCATTTTAAAGAGAATGAAAGCGCGGCTATGAATGGCACTTTATAATTCATGGATGGGACCGCGCAGGAAGGCTTGCACCCTTTCTGTTTGCTTACATCTCACTTCAAGTTCAGAGCTGTCAGGGGAAGTGAGAAGAGAAGGGATGCTGACTTCCCGAGCACGCACACGCACACACGCGAGCGTGCTCACACACACCGTCACACACCCTTCGGTTTATTTTGCATTTCTTGTTTAGTTTCAGGCACCGGAGCTGCCAATCTCGGTGTGTTTTTAGTGCCTCTGTGCTGAGTCTGTCATGACGCCTTAATGGCTGTATCACCTTGTGAAGCTCTCAGACATCCTTAGCTCCTTTCATCAGCAGTGGGAAACCTGCCAGCATGCTGACAGGTTCTTCCAAACAAATCACAGCGCGATTTAAAACGGGAGATGTGACCAGCGACTTGGCAAGCCGCCAGGCGCCCGCAGCACACGCATCCCAGCACCATCCCTCCGGCAGCGCCCGGCTTCAGCCCAGGGATGGAGCTGACCCCTGCCACGGGCTCCACGCTCAGTCCCGGATGGGACCGAGCGTTTTCAGCCCAGGCACTGGCCGCTTGTCTCCCTCCAAGACCTCCCTGCCTTTGCAAGGTGGCCATGCCCTGCAGGACCCCGAAATGCCCATGCCGTGTCCCCAGGCCAGCACCGGTACCCGGCTATCCCCACACAGTCCTGACGGACCCCCCAGTCCCTGCTGCAGCTCTCTGCTTCTCTCCAGTCCCATATGACACCGGGCTTCAGAGGTGTTTCTCCAAGCTGATTTGGGCTCTTGGGGTTGCCTGGCATCAATCCCAAGGGACTGGGCTCTTCGTGGTGTTGCCTGAGCTGAGACACAACAGAGTGTCATGGGCTCTGCGTGCCCTGAAACTACATCCCGGGGCTGGGACAGCTGCCACAGCGGAAGCAGGAGCTCGTGCACTGAACTCAGAGTGGGTCTGTATCGGTTTGGGCTCCAACCACCAGCAGTATCCGGGGCCAGTTTCATTCCTTGCACCAACACTGAGGCTGGCCTGGGGGGTAGGAGCTGCGGTGAGCTGAATAGAGCGCTTCTGGAAACAGAAAAGGACATGGTATTTCATCATTTTGGGGCCCAGACTGCCTCTCCTGCAGCAACAAGGGAATCATTTGTGTGGTTCAAAGACTTATTCATTCTGTTGTGTTTTGGGTTTTTTTGGTGTTGTTTTTTTTTTCAAACCACCCACTTCAAGTTTTGGGTGAAGGTTCAATTTCATTTTTCTTATTCCCAGCTCATTTGCCCATCCCTAAAACAAACATACGAGAGCAAGCATGTGGGGGAGAGGGTATATTAATCAAACCAGAGGGTAGGTGAACTTAACGCAAACAGAGAATGACAATGCACCGCGTATTTGCATAATCCAGTGAGAAAGCTTTCTTGCTGAAAAGCCAAAGCTACTGGCATAGAAAAGTATAGGTCTGAACAGGAACTCCGATCCTGAGCGGTTACAGACGTTGTGGGTAATAAATCAGGGATCTGGGTAAAAAAGTAGCGGTTCCAGCATGCTTTCCAAACTTTGCATTTGGTTTGCTTTGATAGAGGGCCCTATCCTGCCTGCTTTGAAGTTAATGGCCAAGCTGCCTTTGACTGCAGCAGGAACAAGCCCAGGCCTGAAGAACAGGTGCTCGAGTCGGAATCGCGGCGGAGACTAAACTCATCAGCAATCAACGTTGGCTTTATGCAAATGCTTCCAAATGAGGAGAATTGTCTTGCCAGCTGATACAACCAGAACAAAGCCCCAAGCACCAGTAGAGGGTAACAGATGCAATTTCAGGGCTAAGAAGTCCAGAGAGGGATTTAATAGCAGTTGGCATTTTACAAAGGAAATAGCTATTTCTGCAAAGGGATGATTAGAGGTATATATTAAAGTGTGGGTTGTTTTAGGAGGGCACTGGCTGGCATCCCCCACTTCTAGGTGACCTTGGTCAAGTTGTTTCCCTTTGCTGTTGCTTGGTTTTCTGCTGAGCTGCTTCCTCGGTGGGATAATTTTCCCTGCTCCACAGATGTGATGTGGCTCCATTTGTTGATATTTGGGAATAGTTTGACATCCCCTAATGGAATATCTTAGAGGAAGGGAAGGAAAATAAAGTTCCAACTGGGATCCTGTCCTGGCAGGAGGTGCAGAGGGGGCAAGGACCTTTAAGGGCTGAGTTGCCACCTGTGCCAGTTGCCTGCTGGGGTGAGGAGGATGCAGAGAGTGTCAAGGAGAGAGCAGTGGGAAACATCAGGTCTCAGAAACATGACCTGTGCTGAAAGATTTGGGTCTATTTAGTCTAGGGAGGAGAGGTCTGAGGGAAGATGAGGGGGTGGTCTTCAAATACATAAAGGGAGGCTGAAAGAGAGAGGGAGTGAATCATTCTAACCATTATGGACCGGGAAATAATGGACCTGGGCTTTAATGGGAGCAAGGGAAAACTAGGGTAGAAACTGGGAGAAGTTTTGTACCAAGAAGGCTGACAAAGCACAGAGACGACTGCCTGGGGACGTGGAGGAGCTGCTGCTCAGGAGGGCTTCAGGCCATGTTTCTCTGAGGCAAGAGAGAACAGAGCAGGCTCAGCGAGGCTTTCCAGCCCAGCTCCACCTCAACCGCAGGTCCACATCTCAGAATGACCACGAAGCAGCAATTAGGCCATGCATTGATGGCCAGGGTGGCTCGGCCAGGGATTGAGGGGGGCACGAAGCCTCCGAGGCAGCGCCGGGGCAGCTGAGCCGTGGGGATGGCAGGCAGCGAGGGCGGGGAGGCTCTGCCTGGGCCCTTGATGGATGAAACCTGTGTGACCTGACCCCAGTTCCCAGCACTTGCTGTTTTCGGCGTGCGAATCCGAGGGTTTCATCATGAGTAAGCCCAAGCACATGCCTAAGCATTTTCAGCGCTGGAGGTATCTGCCCATCCAGCACACGGCAAGGCACAAGTGGGTAATACCATATGTTTCCTTCCCCTGCAATTTTATGGCTGAAGGTATTTGATCAGACCAGTTACTCACTAACCATCTGTCCCTTGCACAAATACAGCTGATTCTTGTTATGCTCTCCGATGGCAAATGTCCTTCTCTGGCGCGCACCAGGAAGACGCTCAGGTTAACTGTGTTCCAGCCATTTCGGAAAATGCATCTCTTTTTAAGAGCTGGTGCTGTCAAGCATTCACATGAATGGCAGCCGATGTCTGCGCTGATTACAGTGGGAGGATATTTAAAGCCCATTCTGCAAATCGGTGCCTTGGATACTAATATAAGTAACTTAAAAAAAAATCGAAAGAAAGGAAAGCGAGGAGATAAAAACCTCGTCATTTACATTTCTAAGGAATATGAAATTGTGCTTTTGAAAAAAAGCAATTTGTAAACTTTAGATAGCAGCAAATTCCTTGTTTTTTGGATACAATACCAGCTTTGCATATGTGCTGAAAGAAAGAGGGAGAGAAAATAACCCTGAAGCATCCTGCCCACTGCATTAGCTTTTAAAATAAAACCCATTTATATATAAATGTTGGCTTTTTTCCCAGTCTCTGTAGAAAAGCTTTTCTATATTAAATGCTACAATGAATTAAATTAACCATAATGATTTCTTTGTGAATGGAAACCCTTTTTCCTGTGTGACATGTTTTTGATCATTTTTTTTTTCCTAGTTACAACAACCCGTACTCCTACCAAGTTGAGGATTTTGTTTGTTCTGCTATTCGCACAATGCAATACAATTACTATTTGCACTTCTTGTTCTTAAGAAAAACAAAGCACGGCTATTCCGCGCGCTATCTTTCTGTGCAGGGAGGTGGGAGCCCTTTGCCGGGGCCACTCTCACCTGCCCTCAGTGGGTCGCAACAGCCCCGTTACCTCCTGTATGCAGACGCCACGGACAAGTTATCCCGGGGTGATGGGGAAATCACCTCCTCTTCGCTCCCCTCCCTGTGCCCCCAACAGCAGAGCCAACAGTCGAAACCTGTGAGTCACAGCCACTCCTTCCCCTGGATTTGCCATGAAGGGACTCGGCATAGTTTAATTTATAATTTTTTTTTTATTATTTTTTTTTATTTTTTGCTGCCCCTGTTGGGTACAGAGGCGCCAGGCTGTGCCTTCCCTGCCCATCGGGAGGGGGGCTTTGCTGTGGTTTTGCCCACGCACACGGCTGCTGGGTGCTACAGGGTGCAGAATCGGGCTCACAGCAGCCGGAGGGGGGTCCCAGGACCGGTGGCTGGGTGGTCGCTGCTGAGCAGAGAGCTCTTGCCGGGGGGGGCAGCCTGTATATCGCTGGAAAGCAAAATTACATCACATTTCTGGTTTGAAGAATCTGAATGGCATCCCATTTATTTTGGATTTCTCCTAACAAGTGACTAGCTTCTATTTTCCTCCCACCTCATTTCCCTGTGTTGTTGTTTTTTTTAAAGCATTTCTCCTTCCACCCACCTCTTTTTCCTCGAAAACAGAAAGAGTGGGAGGACAAGCCTAAGAAAAGCTGGAGACATCCGCAGCTTTCTGTGCTCTGCCTGGGTCGATGCCGGCAGAGCTTTTCCTTGGCCCCGGGGCTGTGACCAGCCCTGGCTGTCTCCTGGGGCTGCCCTGTTGCCATTGCGAAAAGGCCTTCAAAAACCAGTTAAAGCAGCAGAAAAAGAAAAAAAAGGAAAAAAAAAACCCTTACACATCTCTCTGTCCATTCACCCTGGTAAAAGTCATCTTGTGCCCCCTCTAGCAAAACTGTTATGTTACCAAAGTCAGCTAGCGAGCCCTAGTCTCCCTTGCTGAATCGTAGCTGTGGGGTTGGAAGCCTGAAATCCCAAGCAGTGCTGCCTTGAAGACACTGGGAATTGGGCAAGGTTGGCTGGATGCTAGGCTCTGGAAGGGGCTGCACGCCGGGGACACCTCCCCAGCAGCTTTGGCATTACATGGCATGAGGGGTCTGTCTTGCTGCTGCTGCGTCTGAGCATCCCCAGCCGAGCCGGGGGGGCAGGACCAGACCCAGGAACACCCGAGCCATCCCACCCTCTTCCCAAAGAGATCTGCAGACTGCAAATGGCACAGAGTGTCTCAGCATTAACCAAGCAAGCCTGAAGCCACTCTTAAATTATTCCCCACTGTCCTGTGGCACAGCCTGTGTCTGATTCAGTCAGGAAAAAATTCCAGTTCAACAAGAATCATTGGAAGGATTTTTTATGTATTTTTTTTTCCCCTAACATTTATTCCTAATTTGCTTTGGCTGGGTTTAATTTCACCACTCCTCTCCAAGGCCCTTGAGCAACCCCTCTCTTTTCTCACTTTGTGACATCAGATGTTCTTGGACGACTGCGAAACCTTGTCCCCCCCATGCCTTCCAGGCCAGGAGACCTTCAGGGCAACTACATCTCCCAGCGGTTCACCATGGCCAGTGGCTTGGTACCTAATAAATCAAATCCTGTATTAGAAATTAAGCAAAAAACAGTCAAAGCTGGAGGTATTTTAATTTTTTTTTGGTTTGTGAACTTGCACTTAGTCCAGAAGCATGTCCTAGCAGGGAAAGGCAGAAGAAATTTGTTTTAGAGGTGTTGCCACCTCCGTGCGTGTTACGTGTGCACGGTCCCTGTTTCTCTGCAGAAACGTGAGCTTGAACGCCCAAGATGTCATTGCAAAATCTGTGTTTCCTAGGTAATATTTTATCTCTCATCTCAGTGATCAGCATAATGAACATTTTTGTTCTTGCATAAATAGCACCTGAAAGAAACCCCATTTAGTAGAGAATTACCAAATTGAGGGAAAATGTCTGACACTGAGAATCCCCTCAGGACTTTCCCTCCGAATGGGGATTGGCCAACGTTCCTGAAAGGACAGGCTTTCCAGCTCTTGCAGGACTAATAAGGTAATTGGGGAATGAGTAAGAAATGGTTGCATCAGTTCCTTGGGGGAGCTGTGGATTGCATAGATGGGAATATTTTCAGTTTAGGGTCAGAGTTTCTGCTGCCATTCACAAAGTCTGCGTGAGCGTTCAGAAGTGGGTACGGCTTGTCCCTCAGAGAGGAGGGAAATAAATTCTCCTGGATTTGAAATATGTTTAAAGGAGGGCTCGATTTGACATTAGTGAAATTATTTCTCACCTCGCTGCCAAAGGAGGGGTGGGTCTGGGAGGCTGGAAGGAAAAGGCAGCCACAAAGGGAGGCTGATGACTGTGGTTTCCCAGAGCAGACTGTTCTTCTGATGGTTGTATCTCCAGGGGAACATTTGCAGAGTTCATTGTTTTGCCACGTCTCTTCTCATCTATGACCTGGTGCTCACTAGCCCATCCCCTGGTTACATGGGGCAGCTGGCTCAAAGCTGATGGTTGGCTTGTGGCCATCTTGCAGGAGCGGTCGCATGTAAAGCAAGAGGACACAGACAGACAGACACACACACCCCTGCCATAGGGTCATTTCAGTGTAGTGCAGGTTACAGCAAGAGTATTTCACCCTTCTGCAGAGTAAAGGATGTCCAATGCACCAAGAGAATAAAACTCAGCTCTGTTGCAATCACAAATGCCGGCGGCGAAGTTCAGGCAGGTGAAGGATCTTGTTGTGGCTCACAAATGAGACCCAGGCCAGGAGATTCCTGCTACTCGGAGTGTGACAAGGACAATGTTGAACCCAGCTCGGGCTTCCAACCTCCATTGTTAAGCTGCCAGAGTGCGGCGTCCACGGAGATTTCTGCAGCTCCCCAGACCTCACTCCTTTCCCAGCTAACCCAAGAGAAATGGGTCCCTGCCGAAATTCACCATCAGGGCTGAAAAAAAGCTGTGGTATTATGATTATTTGCTATGAGGCTGTGGCACTGCACTGTCCTCAGAGCTTTAATTTAGATGATTTAGGGTCCTTTTATTTAGTTTTAGCCCATTTACAATTGTAAAGAGGCTGTGAACCAAAACGCTGGGCTCTGCACATATCGACAGAGCTGATCAATTGCTGGCTTCTGGGGGTATGATGTGGTTAGGCAGGAAAAAAACATCTTTTTTTCCCTCCTAATTAGGTGCTTCATTTGGCTCTGCAGGCACACATGTTTTCGGTGGCAGGGGTGACATTTTCAGCTCACCAGGGCGATGACAAAGGAAGCAGAGCGTGCCGAGAGCTGGAGCAGGCACAGAATCGGAAAAAACCACCACATTTCCATGCCACCCCAAACGTGTTAATCTAAGATGCTATTTAACCAGTCTCGCACTGGCAAGGAACCCTCTCAAAACCTCACTGCGTTAGCAGCAGCCTGCATTTCACCTGGTTGCTGGCATGGAAAGCACCAGAGGTCTGGACACTAACGG
The DNA here is from genome assembly GCA_013398915.1 of Dromas ardeola. NCBI lineage: Eukaryota > Metazoa > Chordata > Aves > Charadriiformes > Dromadidae > Dromas > Dromas ardeola. The sequence continues at coordinate 177,800 of VYZM01016745.1, forward strand.
ACGTGGGGGTGTTGGAGAAGGCAGCAGAGGTGGTGGGAGCCTCCCGCTCCCTTAGCAGCCCTCCGAGTCTTTGCCATCACGCTGAGGGGGAGCTGAGGGGGAAAAATCAGAAAAAGAGGCAGGTAGGGACTGGGCTGGGAAGATGAAAGTGCAGGGAAGGGGTGGAGAGCTCCGGTGTGTGCTGGGACCTGACCTGGAAACAGGCAGGGAAGAATCGGTGCATCAGCAAACAGGCAAAAATAGTCACGCACCCCAGGAACAGCTGAGCAGCAAGAATGCAACGTGCTGCACGTGGGAAGATTAGAGGCAAAAATACCACCACGAGCAAATCGGTTCCATTATTCTCCCCTCCAGACTATCTTGCCATTGCCTGTGCGTCTTTAATTAATTCAGCTGCTTTTAAAAGCAGGATATAGAGATCTCCTCATCCGTCAGCCTGTACGAGCGGCATCACAGGCTGAAGACGGGCAGCCTGGCAGGTGGGCCATGGTGAGGGCAGCTCTGCGCAGCTCTTCTGCCCTGCCTCTGCTTGGCGGGGGTGGCCCGTCTGACCCACAGCTCCGTGCCCCCGGGGGTCTGTGGGAGAGCCGGGGTGGTGCTCAGCCAGTGCTGCTGGCGCTGAGATGTGGGTCCAGGGCCCTCGGGTCCCTCTGAAATACTGGTGTCAGCCTCCGACCCGCAGTGCACATTTGCAATAGTTTTGTTTGTTCCTTTCTCTGCTGGGTTTTAAATATGAAGTGTAGATCTAAGTGCCAACATCCTTACCATTGCTAGTTAGAGCAACCAGAGACTTTCACCCAGTTGGATAGACTTTAGGGATCTTTTTTCATCTGTTCTGTAATTTCACCTCCCTGTGCTTTTACCATGGGAGAGAACAAAACCTTTTGCAATGAGCACACTGAGCTGGTTCTCCAGGAATCCTCTGCACTGTGGGATGAGGCACTGGCATCCCAGTGACGGCTCACGGATTGCAGCCTGGCCAGGAGGCACACAGAGGCATCTTTGGAGTTGGGATCAGGATGTGCGAGAGTTGGAATCTGGCTGCAATTCCCTGTCTAACTAAATGTGGACTTAGCAGTTGCTTTAGCTTTGGGATTTAGAAATCTTTGGAAAAAGTTTTAAGGCTCTCAACCAGGAGCTCTGAGGAAGATTTCGGTTCAGGAGGAGTTCGTTACAGCACAGCAGGCTCCGTGATGGAGCCCTGTCATCCAAATGCACGAGGGAACAGGCTTGTAGAGCCACCAGGTATCGTGCTCCTGCCCATGCTACACTTGGAGACACTGCTAATCTCTCCCAGCCCCAGTCCTGTGAAAACTTAGAGACCTGGTTTCAACCAGGGGTGGAATAACTTGGGGGAAGGATGCTGTCCTGAGGTTACGGACAACTGCGCCTCCCAGGAGCCAACTGCTCAAAGGCTGAGCTCACAGCATGGCTTTCCAAGGGCATCCTCCTTTGGGAACTGGCGACTCTAAGGCTCTGTAAATAGAGGGAAGCTGGAGGCTCTGCTATCTTCGGCCATCCCAACATAAGCCATCCTTGTGGGTAAAACTCAGTGTCCATGACCCAAAATGGCAGAACCAGAAAAGTTGCGTTTGGGAAGTGTTAGAGTCAGCAGAGCCAAGTGTTATCTGTCTCCTGTTGAAATCTCCCTGGTGATTATTCTGGCTTTATGCAATCGCAGAAGCTTTTTGCTAAGTAGTACCAAATGCACCACATTCTTGCAGCCCCACTGCAGACTGCCGGGCTTCTGGCACCCGCTGGGGAAATGCGTGGGGTCAAGGCAAGGGGAGCACTATCACCCCCCTTTGACTGCGATCCGGTGGTGAGATATGCTGAAAGGTAGCACACAAGAAGCTGCTGGTGTTGTTGTTCTTGGTTTCCTCTGTTTTTTTTTTCTTACCATCTTCCAGATGCTGCAGAATCCCCAGATGCAGCCACAACAAAGTTCTTGCATTTTTTAACTTTAAAAAACATAATTGGGTAACTGAGAATAATGACTAAACAATGCAATAAATCATGTCTACACCTGGCCTGGAAATAGTGTGGGGGGGAGGTTGGGGAGGGCGGTTCGGGGAGAAGTGTTTCTTCCCTCATTAATGAACAGAGCTGAAACATCGACACAAAATGCTCCCAGAGTCAGCAAATCTGTTCCAGCCTCTGCCAGCGAGACCTGGCAGGTCTGTGCGCCCCAAGCTTGGGGACCTGGGGACAAGAGTCACCATCGCCGGGGCTCGGGGCTAAACATGTGGGAGAAACGGGGGGACTTGTGGTGCTAAACCCCAAAGCCTTCCCTCTGACCCGGGCAGAATAGCAATCTTAAATAGAAATGTCAGCGCTTTAATAGCTGAAGACATTTTTATGTCCAGGCAATAATTTTTGACTGCGCAGTGCCACTCACCTTTTCTGCTGTATAAACACGGCAAATAACCATTGCACCGCTCAAAATGAGGTAATTATTGAGGACAGGAAACTGCGATAACTGCGCAGGAGTTGTTAATGTTCATTTTATTTGCTCATTTATACAGCTAGCAAGACCTGCAACCTGCCCCCAGCACAGAAATCCCCATTGGCTGAAGGGGCCGGTGTGGAGGTGATGGACCACGGCTCTGCTGGGGCTGGAGTGCAGAGGAGCACAGGGGAATCCAGTTTCTCCCTTTCTGTCCATGTTGCATTCCTGTGACTTGGCTGGGGTCTCAGCAGACCACCCCTCGCCACAATAAGACTCCATCTCTGCCGGTGTGCAGGGCAAAAAGAAGGATTTTTGGGGATTTTTTTTCCTAGCAGCTTTCAAAAGGAGATGGAGGGAAGGTGGCAGACCCTTCTGCTGCAGGATTAGGGCTTCTTCTGGCTGATGAAGCCCGGACCGAGCAGCTCCAAAGAGAGAAGGACACAAATGATATCAGCCCTGTAGTTTTCTTTTTTCTCCTAAAAATGGCTTTTGCCTTTTACAGACAGAGCACATGATGGGAGAGGGGAGGGAGGCGACAGCCAAAGGAGGGATGGGACTGGACAAGTGGGGAGAGCCGTGACACCCTATTCGTACTCAGAGCTGTGTCCCCCACCCCATCGAGGGGAAGGGGTGGGAAGGACGGTGCAGCACGAGGGAAGATGCGGGACAGCCCATGAACGCTTCTCCAAAGAGATGTCTGCGTGCCTGGGCTCAGGGCCAGGCTTGCTCAGATGCTCTGGTGATACATTCTCCCAAGCTTGTACATTTATCTGCTAGTTCAAAAGCGAGATGCTTATCTCTCTGAGCCTCTTCAAGCTGACAGGTGCCCTTATCTCTGCTGCTCCCCGAGTGCTGCAGCCGCTGGGGAGTTTGTGGCAAAAATGCGAGGGAAAAGTTTTGGTTTGGGGAGCCTAAGCCTGAGGTGGCTTTCCAGGTCTTTATCTCTCATTTGTCGTTAATTAGACTTTCTTTGGCAATCCTGTCAGCCCAGAGCCTTCGAGGAACTCATGGTCATTTCTGTGTTATACAGGCATGGGAGTGGAACCCTTTTTTCCAGCAGCCTTTGCCCATCACGCACTTGCAACCCAGCCAGGGTAGAAAAGTGGTCCATAGGCACATCGAGGCCATAAGGCAATCACAGTAAAGCCAATTAGAGACATGACTAAAAAAACTGCAATGAAAGCTCAAAAGTTTGGCTGACGGTCACTTAAGGGCCCGCTTCATCCACCTTTACAACTGAATATTTTGTTCTTCATCGGCTCTGATCTTAGCCTAAGCTCTCCAGCTTCTGTGGCTTTGTCTCCTGACCTTCTCCATCCTCGTGCGAACAGCAAAGGCTGGGGGAGAGGCTGAGTGCGCGTGTCCACGTGCAGTTCCAGAGAGCTGCAAGGAAAACATAAACATAATTGAAAAAAGTAATTGAAACTTATAACTGTGTTGATGAGAGAGTTTTCTCCTTGGTCTGACATTAATCGTCAGGAAATAAATACCTTTATGGCTTCTGTAATTATGGCCTAAATAGAACTGAGAGAAAATTTCTATCATTAAACATATCCTCAAAGATCACATGCCTCCACCTGCTTCCCTTAAAATGCCACTTTCCCGGACTTTGCCCACCCAGCAGATGCAGAAACAACTTTCCAAGAAACAAGAGTCACCTCTAACCTCAAAAAAGTTGAAATTTTCCCAGTTCCTTGGCAGAACTTTGCCCCATTATATCCACCTTAGACCACTGTGTTGCCCTGAAGCATCCTCCGTGTCGGGACAGGCTGCCTTCCCCATCTGCCCAGAGTGACCTGGGCACCCTCGTGTCCTCCATCACATTTTGCAGCCGGGATGCTCGGAGCTTGGAGGAGGAAGCGTTTTAACGGCACATCTCCAAATATCATGGTCTTGCTCAGCTTCCCAGCTCTATGAAGGAGAGCTGCCGCTTCACCGACCCGTCAAGTGGCAAGAGCCACGGCTAATTTCACATTTTCTGAAGTGGCTCGGGACCCTTTGGCAATGGCGCTCTCGGAGAGCAACGTGTTGCTGTATCTGTTGTATTTATAAGCTTGTTAGTTGATTAACCACACTCGAATGCTGGCAGGCCGATTGTTTTGCTGAGTGGCTTCAATAAGAGTCTGGAACAATAAGATGCACACAGACAAAGGTTTTAATGGATAATTAATTGTTCCAGCGTGTAAAGTTTCTGTGTAAAGATCCTGGTGAATCAGAGTTTCCGATTTCCACCCCCTTTACAATGTGACTAAACAGTAACACAGAAATCATGGACTGGATCGGAATTTTTTTTAAAAACAGAGTGCCAGAAGCGAGGAAACCATAAGGCCTGGATGCAGGGAGTCGGGGTACAAGGAAACTGGGGACAGTGGCAGCAGCAGCACAGGCCTGGGGGGATTTTTGCCTGTGCCAGGGGTGGAAGAACATTTTCCAATGCTTATCTCCTCTGAATCTTTACACATAGTTTGCACTCCCACCCCCAGCTTCCTATTTGCAGTAATACCCAGAATGGCTGAAGCAGCACTTTTCATCTCCGAAACCTGAGTTGTGAGCGCAGGATGGTGGTAACAGAGAATTTATCAGCGCCTTGGGACAGGTTGGGTGTGACGCCAGACCTTGCAGCGTTTATGGTCTTCGGAAGGATCCTGCCAGCGTCTACTGGACAGTCTCAGCAGCCAATTGCTTGGGAAAAAGGGGTTAACGTCTGCTCCTCCCAGCAGGTATAGCTGAGATGCTGCACTCTGGGAAGGGGATGCACCACAAAAGATCCAGGCTGCAGGAGGGGCACCCCCAGCTCTCACCCTCCCGGGCTGGTACCACGGTCCAGCCTCACGCCACTCTCCCTGGGGATAGACCAAATCAAAGGCAGAGCCAGGACGCAAAATGTTGCAGCTCTTCAACCCTGAAATGAGTCGGAGTCATCTAGGCAGGGAAGAAATCTGCCAGGAGCCTGGTGAGCTCACTCTGTGGGATGATTCGAGATATCTCTGCACGCCTCCCCAGGAACGGCCAGAGCGAAGACAGGGTCCCACAAGCTCCCGGGCATGTTTACTTTCTGCCTGGTGAACCTGCAGAAGTTGTGTGGGATTTACCTCCCAGAGGTGGGATGGAGCTGCTGACTCCCGGCGGCCGCAGGAGCGGCGAAGCTGTAGCCAGCCCTCCGTTGAGCGTGCAGGATGAGTTTGCCATTGAGCAATTTGCTTCCTGCTCTCCAACGATAAAAAAGGAAAGGTGGCAAAGCAGGGAAAAGAGTATGTCTGTGGACGGCCACGCAGCAGCCACCGAGGCTCTAATCCCTGCCTGGGAAGGGGCTCCTCGCAGAAGGTGGGAGCTGATATCACGGCATCTTCTGAAGTGGCTGCAATCGGTGCTGGGAATGTGATTGACCCCATCAGCTCATCTGGTGCGGGGCGTCCTGGTGCCTGCCACTGCAGCTCTGTAATCGTCTCCTAATCCGAAAGCTCAGGGCACCTTGCACGCTCAGAGAAGGTACCTCTTCAAGGAAGATTAATAAAGAAAAATGAGAAAAAGAGAAGGGACAGTCGGGGCTGCACAGCCCTGCAGAGGATGTGCTGACAGCTGTTGTAAAGTGCCAGAGGGGCTGGCCACATTTGCCATCCCGCTGAGCTGCCCTGGCACCACGGGTCTCGTCACCGGTGCTGTCTGCAGGGACCTGGCACAGGAGCATCCCCATGCCAGCAGATCTTCAGGGGCAGAGACCAAACTGCCTTCCCTGCCAGCACGGGAGCGCATGCCACCATGAAACGGGTGGGCTGAAGACATGTGCACACCACGCTCACGTATGCTAAACACGCCAGCAGGCATGTCTCGTATTCACGGCCGCATGTTCGCTCGCCGAGCCCTGATCTTCACACCGAATTTTCTGCCTGTTTCTCTCTGTTTGCTGGGTGCATTTTGACACCTCGCAAAGGCACACCCCGAGCACCCATACGTCCGCGCAGCACACTGGGCATGCACGAGCACATAGAATCATAGAATGATCCGGGTTGGAAGGGACCTTAAAGACCATCCAGTGCCACCCCCTGCCCTGGGCAGGGACACCTCCCACCAGACCAGGTTGCTCCAAGCCCTGTCCAACCTGGCCTTGAACACCTCCAGGGATGGGGCACCCACAACTTCCCTGGGCAACCTGTTCCACCACCTCACCACCCTCATGGTAAAGAATTTCTTCCTAATATCCAATCTGAATCTCCCCTCTTTCAGTTTGAAACCGTTACCCCTCGTCATATTGCTACAGTCCCTATCAAGAGTCCCTCCCCATCCTTCCTGTAGCCCCTTTAGGGACCGGAAGGGGCTCTAAGGTCTCCCCGGAGCCTTCTCTTCTCCAGGCTGAAGCCCCCAACTCTCTCAGCCTGTCCTCACAGCAGAGGGGCTCCAGCCCTTGGAGCATCTTCGTGGCCTCCTCTGGCCCTGCTCCAACAGGTCCATGTCCTTCTTGCGCTGAGGGCTCCAGACCTGAACACAGTACTCCAGGTGGGGTCTTACTAGAGCAGAGCAGAAGGGTAACATAGTCCCCAAGAGACTGGAACACATGCGCATGGTCACACATACATTAGCAGCAGACACATGCTAAGCGCACACACACACACACATGCATATTAATCACTTTTCTCTGTCTGTCTCTTTTCTAAACTGTTCTTAAAGCCAGGGAGATTAGCTGATCACAGCCAAATGCATGGTACAAAGCAGACTTCAATGGAGTCCCAGTATAATGGTAGATTACATTAGAGAGAACAGACAGACGTGTCCTTGTCATCCCAGGTTAATATGACTATAGATTAATGCTGTAGCTGTTGATTGTTATGGAAATCCCCCCATTTAGCTCGTTCCTAAAGCATTGACAGTTCTAGCCTTGAATTCGGAGCAGGGGTGGAACTTGTTAATGGATTTCATTTTCCTGCAGGAAGCCAAAGCATTTAAAGGGAGAGGGAGTGCAAATTTGCTGACTTTCTGGAAGTGTTCCAGCGTGCATTGAGTCAGCGTGGACATTTAATCCCTTGTTCAGATGCAAAGCAATGCAAAGAGCCATGTTGGTCTTGCCTCTCTAGGAAAAAGGAGGAAGTTAGGTTTGGGGAAAAGTAACCTCTCCTGACCTGGGTACCGAATGTCTTGGGCACATCCCGGCTCCCCGTACACAGAGACGCACGTCACCGCACCTGCAGCAGGGACGTTTCTGCCAAGGTTGGTTGATGATTGATGCCAACGCGGGGACTGTAGCTGCTGCCATCCCTCTGCTTTGTTGTCAACTTGTAGTCCCTGTGTTCGTTTGCCTGCTTTCCTGGCCGGCTGGGAACGCTCCACGTCCCAGCAGCGCAGCTCAGCCGTGCCACACTCTCCCTTTATGGTGTTTCCTCCTCTTTCATCGCTTTGTCGCTGTGCCCCTGAGCAATAGGAAAATATCCAACTGCTCCTGAGCAAACTCAGAATCTCTCCGTACATCCCTACCCCAATGAATTATTTAAGTTTCAAACGGTGACTCATGGGGCAGTGAACACACGCTCTCCAAAACCCTGAGCAAAGCAGGGCTCTGACGCCAGCATGCAGGGAGCAAAGGGATTACTGGGGCACAGCCACCCTGAATTAAGGTTTTCTTTACAGGTATTTCTGTTACGTTTAATACCAGCGTCATCTCCCCCTTCCTCTCCTTGCTCCCTCTCACTAGGAGGGATAATTAGTCCTTGCAAGATCGTCCAAGGAGCAGAAAGTTGCTCTTTGACACTTTCAGCATTATTTTTTCTGCCTGCTGGGGAAGTTCGGTGATATTTCATCACCAACCAAAAGGTCGCTGGTGCCTGTGATAAGTGATGAAATCCCACTGTTTCCCCCCACCCCATTTCACAGCGGCAAACCAAACAAAATAGGAATGAAGCCCCAGGAAGTGCTATGGGTTTTTTTTCACAGTGCAGGTGGTCATTTTCAGAGCTGACGCTCACATTTTAATACTGCCCTTGGTGGGGGTCAGAGCAGCAAAGAGAAATAACGGGGTTCTCGCCACTTGCTGAAACCACCTTTTAGGGGAAACTGCTGTAAATTCGAATTTACAGAAGCGAGGACCATGTTTTGCAGCAATTTTAGACATTCCCAGCATACAGGCTACCTGATCTTGACCGGAGCTTTGGGATGCTACTGCAGCACACGCGGTGCATAGTAATATTGCTAATGAATTCCCCCTTCCCTAATTGGTCCCGGTCCCGGGGGTTATATGTACTCACTGTCCCAAGCCCTGCTCAGTGCTGTCAATGTTGGGGGGGATGTTGCTGTGGAGATGCCTTGGGGGGTCCCACACATTGGAACCCGACTTCAGGTGGAGGAATAAGCAGCAGGAACAGCAGATGAGAGTCCGGAGGAAAACAAAGCTGCCCTTCTCATGCAAATGTCTCTGGTGGTGACAGGGGAATGTGCGGGAGGGAAACATAGGGGCTCCTACAGCCGATAGAGATGCTGCATTGTTTCTAATTAATTAGCATGTTTTTCAAAGCTTTCCACGAGGCGTCAGCAGCTTTTTAAGGGCGCTTTGCCAAAGAGCATTTAAATGGAAATCCCCCTGAGATACAGTATATTCTTTGCAGGGTCTCACTGGAAGGTAGATTCTTCCCAGGGGAAACCAGCCCCTACCTCCTTGTTTAATTTATGGGCTTATTTGGATCTCGGATCTGGGGGATTATCGTGTGCTCCAGTGTGGGGCCAGTGTTCCCATCTCCTGCAGCTGCTGCTCTGCAGCCCCAGGTCCTCCTCCCGCAGAGATGCTGGATGGGTCGCCGCTGCTCACTTCCATCTGCCTGTATCCACACACTGTCACCCCCCAGGGTGGCTCCCCTGCGTGGGCACGGACACACGCAGGGACTTTCCAGGGGAGCAAAATGCTCCTGTCCTTGTTGCGAAATGCTGGTGCCACCGTTTTGTCTGGCTCTCTAAACAGCTCTCATCACCTACTGATGTCCCTCAGACCTCCTGAGGGGTTCATTGAGGCTGCAGTGCATCAGTGTCTCGAAAGCAAACGTGTTTGAAACTACAAATTTTAAGACCATTGCAATCCCAGGCTCAGCTTCTCCAACAGTGGGTGAGAATCAAGCGCCCAGTGACCCAGAGGGAGTGAACACCAGGACCGGAGATGTGGTGGCTCTGCTCTTTGGCCCACGCACGCAGAGTGAAGGAGCTCTTGCTCTGGGCGCTGGGTGGATGGAAGCATTTGTCACCTGCTCTCTTTAATTTGCCTATAATCACACTGACATGAAATGTGTGAAATCAGCCGAGGTGGAAAGAAAGATCCCAGCTGAATCTGGAGTGGCACAGCACAAACATTGCAAGTGTACATGGCAGCACTGGCCCAGCAGTGGCTGAAGAGAGTCCAGGGGCCAGTGCAAATCACCGGGTGGCTGAGGGTTGGCTGGGGGGCTAGCATGTCTGTGCAATTCGGCAAGTCAGCCACGAGGAGGTTTCCTGAAGATTTACAGGCTGGAGCCATGCACCAACATTTGATAGTCCAGGTTATCAAAACCAGCTCCCTAAATCAGCATTTCATAGAATCATAGAATGGTTTGGGTTGGAAGGGACCTTAAAGATCATCCAGTTTCCCCCCCCTGCCCTGGGCAGGGACACTTCCCACCAGCCCGGGTTGCTCCAAGCCCCGTCCAGCCTGGCCTTGAACCCCTCCAGGGATGGGGCAGCCACAGCTTCTCTGGGCAACCGGGGCCAGGGGCTCACCACCCTCACAGCAAAGGATTTCTTCCTAATGTCTAATCTAAATCTCCCCTCTTCCAGTTTAAAACCATCACCCCTCGTCCTATTGCTCCCCTCCCTGATCCAGAGTCCCTCCCCATCCTTCCTGTAGCCCCTTTAGGGACTGGAAGGGGCTCTAAGGTCTCCCCGGAGCCTTCTCTTCTCCAGGCTGAACACCCCCAACTCTCTCAGCCTGTCCTCACAGCAGAGGGGCTCCAGCCCTCTGAGCATCCTCGTGGCCTCCTCTGGACCCGTTCCAACAGGTCCATGTCCTTCTTATGTTGGGGACTCCAGAGCTGGAGGCAGCACTGCAGGTGGGGTCTCCCCAGAGTGGAGCAGAGGGGCAGGATCCCCTCCCTCGCCCTGCTGCCCACGCTGCTTTGGATGCAGGATGCGGTTGGCTGTCTGGGCTGCAAGCGCGCATTGCTGGCTCTGGTTGAGCTTTTCATCAAATTCTCAAATTTGGAGACACAAATAAAGTAGCCTGGTGGTCAGAAGCAATGAGGACCCTGCAGCACCACCCCACCTCTCCCAAATCCAAATACAGATTCAGGCAGATACCTTCCCATATGCAGCTCTGAAAAGAGTGGACAGTGACTACAGGTCCTAGTGCTCATCTCACAGATGACCAGCTGGATGTTCTTTCATTAGATTAAGATTGTTCTGGACTCTGACTTTGCCCTTGCCACTTTCTTTTCTGACCATGTGGCAATTCAAATGTTCCTTTCCAAAACAGATTACAACTTTCCAAGCTGAAGGTCTCAATGACATGCCTGAAACCAAATTGCTGTATCCAACGCGAACACACATATTTTCCTATACAAAGGAAGTGGCAATTTTGCTACTTTCACCAAGGACAGGGAATTTCATATTGGTTTATTGTGCAGGCATGCGTTTGTGAGATTTTCATGGCCCTGTGATTTATGCCGGGGCCTGAGTTATAACTCACATTTCTGTTTAAAAGCTAAACACTCTAATAGTGGTGGCTATTACTGTCATCACGTACCAGCCGCACTTCTGAGATTCAATCTAGCCAAAGCTGGCCTACGTGATATTATCTGTGTATTTGTCTGCCTGGTGGAGCTGCCTTTATTTTTTCTCTTTCATATATTGCTGTCTCAAGGACTGTTTTCCAAGCAACAATTCATGTCTCCTTCAGTCATCAGTGAAAACAATCAAGCTCAATTTTATTTTTGGCAGAAATCAAATGTTAAATGAGATCTCAGAATCATAAACAAGAGTGATGTAGACAAATCGGAGGGAATTCAGAGAAGAACAGCATAGATGATTAAGAGGCAGGAGGGACTGGCTGATGGGGAAAGATTAAAAGAAGTAAATACTTACAGCTAGGCTAAGAGAAGACTAATGGGGAACATAATAGCTGTCTAGGAATATCCAAAGGGTGTAAACACTGAAGGGAAAGAAATATTGTTTGGATTGGACCAAAAGCAGCGGAGCTAAGAATAAAGGCGATGAAACTCAATGAAGGGAAATTCACCTCAACATCAGCATAGATTTTCTCTATTTCTACCAATATGCAGAGACACGGACTTTCCCAAGGAAAGCGGGATAAACACTGTTGCTCGAGTGCTTTGAGCCTGCAGAGGAGAACATCCCTTAAATAAATAATTGGCAGTGGAACATTTTCAGCTTTATGCTATCTTTCCTCGTAACTAGCCGAGATGAATGAATAATCCATGATGGATAGCTTACTCAAAGAATTTTGCCGCTGACATTGCTCACAGTTTGCCGGTGAATGGATCACACTTTCCTTCAATTCATCTAATACTTCAGGTTATCCGATTCTTTTTTTTTTTTTTTGCTGAGTGGTTTTACTCTAAGGACTGACTGCCCGCAGAGAGCTGCGAGTGCTCGGAGGGCAGCCCCAGGAGCTGTGCTGGGCAGCAGCAGTGGGTCGTGTAAATCACCATCCTGCTCTGAATTTAGAAGAACACAACTCTTCTGATCAGCAGGACTGCAAGGAGGCCAGTGGAGGTTTGACTCTGTCGGGAAGAGAATCGTTTAGGGAAGAAGAGTAAATGAGCAGAAAGAGAGTACCTTACAAAATGAAAGACCTTTTCCATCTGGGCAATGCCAACCTTACCGAGAAAGGGGAAAAAAACAAAACAACCAAAGGTACTGGTTAAACAGGCTGAATTTTTTCATTGCTCTTAGCATTTACATCAAGACACATGGTTCTTGCTTTGTGGGCATGGCTATATCCTGCTCTGATGTGCAAATGAGCTCCGGTGAGGAGTCTGGTACTCTGTTCTCCTTTGTTAGGAAGTCACACCTCACCTACAAGGTCTGCATGTGATGGCCCCTCATTTTCCAAGTCATTGGACGCGAATAATTGGATGTCAGCACAGTTTTCATCCCTAGCTCTGTAATGGGCTCTTGGGTCCATCTCTGGCTTGCTTGCTCAGTTCTCTGCAAGCAGTCTGGAAGCGAGTCTTGGAGAAATACCGTATCTGAGCTCAATTAACCAGCGTCCCATAAAAGTACTGACTGCTTTGATTGCCTAGTAAAACATGTAAGGTGGATAAAAGTAATTGTAATAGCAAGAGGTGGAGAAACATGGCTGGCTCGTAGATGTGTTAGGGCCCAAGGCATTGCCCAGCCACTGCCTCCAGCAAGATTTCTTCTTTCTGAATGTGCTTTTCCTGGTGCAAAACATGCCAGCCACAACAGGAAACAAATCTGGACGGAGCAGATTAAAGTTTAAATTCGGCTACAGTCCCACAGATTTTTCCTCTCAGGCTTTGGTTAGTATAGCTAATTAAACTGCAGGCGCATGAGCTGGTGAACAATTAATGCATGCTTTCTAAGCGCAGCCAAGAAGCAGCGCTCCCTCTGTGACATGCAGCCCTTTCTGGGGTAAGTCTGATGCTGTCGGAAACATCTCAGCAACACCACGAAACAATTTAGGGTTGGAAGTGGAGAAGAACATGTTGTCTTAAGGCAGGATGGAGCCAGGAGGTAGGATGGAACATATTGCCGTGGACTTGTATATGACTACAGTGGTCACAAACTCAGCTTTACCTGTGAAAAATGGTGCTTTGGCTGCTTAGGGGCCTCTGCTGCCCTGCCGGGTGCTGGCTTGGTAATGAGTCAGGAGATGGACAGTCACCCAATGTCATCAGCTACACCCCTTTGGTGCTCATGTGCCTCTGAGCACTGACCCTGATGGCCCTGGAGCTGAGCTGGGCAGGCTGGTGGAGCCAGGACAAACCACGTCTCTCCGAACTGGTGCCCATGGCTGACCCCAGTTCTTTCCTCCCCACACTTGCCCCTTCATCCTGCTTTGCTCTTCTGCTCCTTCTCCTCTTCACAGAAAGAGAAAGGCAGGGGGCAGGGGGAGGTAGAGCTTTAAACACAAGCCAACAGGAATAGCTTTGAGCTAGGCACTAAAACATCCAGGAGAAACGCTTGTCTAGGGCTTTTCACTAGACCATTTCAAAGGAAACCGTAAGTTGCTGAGCTGTGGAAAGGCACTGCTTTGGAGAGGACAGGTCGTGATCTACTCTCCCGAACGCAGCTGTAAATCTGGAGCACCACGTCTGAAGCGAATGTAGTTCATTGGGATTTACCGCAGCGTGACAGTGAGCAGGATGCTGCCCCGGCACTTGCTGAACTAAACCCACAAGGTCAACTCGCTCTGGGCAAAAACGGAGGATTTTCAGCAAAGCTGCCAGCTGTAGAAGCGCAGGTGTCCTAAGAAAAAGGAGAAGTCCCCTGTCCTCTGCCCCTACAACACCTCCCCCGGGACCCAGGGGTGCAGAGGGGAGGTTTATCTTTTGAAGGAAGGCAAGTCCTGGCCCCAGCTCACGTTATTTCAGGAGGTCCCAGATGAGTCCCAGATCTGAGTGGGGATGTTCAGTCCATTGGCAAAGTGACAGCTGTTTGGATAACTTAAGAATTTGGAAATGGGCTCGTTACCTGGCACTGCTGGTCAGCAGACAGCCAAAACCCCTTTGTCAAATAAACACCAGCCAGGATCCATCTGGAGTCCCGCTAAGATGTACATAGACCTTCTGGACCAGTTGCTCCAGACAATAACCCAGGAGGGTCCCTGCCTGTCTCTCCTCCAAGCCCTGCTGTCTGCTCCAAGCTGGCATGCCATAAGCCTCTCCGTTGGCTTGGAAAAGGGGCTTCTTTGCCCCACTTCACACTCCTGACCCTTCCCTTTCCTTTCTTCCACCAGCTTTATCCTTGCTGGTGCCAGGCTGGCCAGGTTTGAACTTCAGCATCTGTTCTTCAGCATCTGTTGGCTCTTTCGCTGCCTGCACAGGTGACTCTACCACTGCTTTCCTGTCCTACCCTGAAACAAGAAAAAGGAGAGTCACTTCTTCATGACTGACTCCGTCTCTCCTTTGTCTCTTGCTTTTCTTCCCTGAGTCAGGAACCAAATTGAAGACTCAGGAGGTGGGTCCATGCTGGCAGCAGGGCTCAGGAGCACCATGAGCTGCTGTCACAGGCATCACCGATCCTGCTCCCACACATCCTGGAGCTGGTCCCAGCCTGCCCCTAACACCCTCCTGACTTCCAGGTGTCCGTGATGATTTGCACATTTTTCTGTGTAAACACACCTCGGTCACAGATGCTCGGTTCCACCTCGGCTCTTTGCCACGTGTCATGGTGATGCTGCGCGGGGATGCCGCCGAGCACGGACCTCCCCCCGTGCCTCTCCCAGGTGAAGGTCGCCCCAAGCAGATGCAGCTGTACGATGTGTGCCAGGTCCCCCGAGGCTCACGACGTTGTTCCGGCTCCCCAAGTGGATGAGCTGAAATTTTTCAGGGGAAAAGAATAACAAACAGGGAATAAGGAAAATTAAAACTGCCAGCCCGTGTTTTGGCCAAATAAACATTGGCGTAACAATGAATGGAAGGGGTGGGAATCGTGGATCTTCTAAGGGATGAGCACGGGGTGCCTGCATAGCTGCACCGGCAGAGCAGGAGCCGGCCCCATGGGCATGGCTCTGCTCCATGGGAGAGCTGCTTCTGCCTGGGGGATGCAGGGAGGCACATCAGCCACATCAGCCACCACGTCTGTCACCCCATACTCCTGTGGGGACACCCGTGTTCCCACCATGATGCTGCTCTGATCAGGGAGGTGGCACTGGGAACACAGGGAGCTGTTTCCCCAATGGTACGGGGCACTGCAGAGCTGTGCCAGGAGTGCAAGAGGACAGACCAGCACTGCCATCAGCTCCAAAACCTTTCCTTTATCATTCAGAAACACTTTTCCTTTTTTTTTTTTCATGACAAATGTTTTTGTGCTGGAAACAAGTTAGTTTTTATGAAGGAAACAAGTCACCATAAAGGTTTTCCTGTAGAGTCTCTCCTTCCCTCTGACCATATTTAAACATGAGGATGAGAAGAAGACACCTCAAGATGGTCTGGCTCCTTTCACCTGTGCTGGTGAGGAGGGTTGCTTTATTGCTTCTCAGTCATTCCCCTCCCCTAGCAGTGGTCTAGGAGGGACACAATTACCCCTCTCTGGCCCTAAAAAAAGAGACAAGAAGCCCTGGGAGCCACAGTAGGGCTGAATCACCCAAAACACTGGGGACCTTTTCCTCTTCTCCTGTTATTTCCCCAGCTCGGGGCTTTTAGAGATGTGGTGCTGCTGCTGGGCATCCAGTTCCTGCGCTTGGGATGCAGGGGCACGGGATGCCCCGAGTGGGCACATCCTGATGCCCACAGAGGTGACACCCCCCCCAACATCCTTCTCCTGAGCCCCAAAGCCAGCGGGGTGGCCCGGGGTGAGAAGGAGGGCTCCAGCGCTGCAGGTCCTGCCGCGGGCTCGCCCAGGCTGCTCGGCGTGGAAACCCAGAACAACACAAATAGGAAACACATTGGGGATTAGTGGGAGAGATAATAACAACAGACGGGGCCCGGCCTGGCCTTGATTACTACAAAATCACAGCAATCGCTGCTGTTTATAATTCCAGCAGAAGCAATTCTGGTTTTATTGTATTTTCTTCTTGATTGTGTTTTGGGTTTTTACCCCCTCTATTGTGGAGTTAAAGGGACCTTTACGTGTAGTTTAGGATCAAATCTGGACCTGAGAGGGAATCACCATAATATGATTATACGGGAATGTTCCCCAGATCTGAAGCAAGTAACAGCTTTAACTACACTTGACCTGCCCTAAAATTTTATTTGTTTATTTTTATTAAATAAACAGAAATATTTCAGTCTAATGTATCTTGGATTGTTATTAGTGAGATTGCTCTTATTGCACCAGGAGTGTCTGATAGCAGAGGGCACTAATCCATAGCTAATCTATCCTCAGGTATGGCAGTAATTTCTCCCAGGAGATACACACAGGGGAATGATTTGGGCATTAAAACCCAGCAGGGTGATATTTGAGCCACTGGCAGAAGACGCGGATACTCCAGCCAAGTGCGAGAGCTTATGGGGTAAGTTGTGCCCAAGGATGGCTGGTCACACCGCTGAGCAGGGATGCTGCAAGAAGAGGCTGCAGACAGGTTCATAGAATCATAGAATCACAGAATGGTTCGGGTTGGAAGGGACCTTGAAGATCATCTAGTTCCAACCCCCCTGCCCTGGGCAGGGACACCTCCCACTAGACCAGGTTGCTCAAAGCTTCATCCAGCCTGGCCTTGAACACTTCCAGGGATGGGGCAGCCACAACTTTCCAGCCCTCTGCCTTGTGCATCTGGCTTCTCCTCTACCTTCTGCACATCTGCCTGTGCTCATGTTCCCGGGCTCTTCTGAGGAAACACTAACCATCGCGTGGGGAATCGGGTGATTTCTCAAAGGAGCTAAAAACCCTCCAAGCAATTAAGGCAACTCCTGGCCAAGCTGGTGCTCGCTGCAGGGAGCACTCTGGAGGTGGGCACCGGTCAAGTGGCTCCGTGCGGGGCGGGCTGGCCATCTGCTGCAGGGTGTGCTGCAGGATGGTGGGCACCGATGCTCGGCGACCCAGTGAAGGCTCTTTTATTTGGCAAGCTGGCAGAGAGCCCACAGTGAAGGCTGAGGATGCCAGCTGGGCTGGTAATCCCTAATGCAGCTGTGGCAGTTGCGAACATATTGAAGCATCACAAGATGGTGAGGGTAGGGGGGTTTCCATCATTTTAGTTGCAAAATGGCTGTCTGCATCTACAGGTAGAAATATTGAGTGCCGTCCTTCTGGAAGAAACAGCCATTAACTGTTCATAGGGATTGGGCTGAGAAAAGAGGTCCCTCTGCTTTCTATGCAGGAGTTCAACCTAAGAAACAGACCCTCCCCTCATTGCCGCTCCAACCATCCCTTTTGTCTGTCTCGATCTATTTTGTTTTTCTGTTCATTCATCTCTACATTCTTCTCCCCCTCTCCCTGCCTGTCAAATTTTGCTCTCCCTTCATACCTGGAAAGACTGAATTAGAGGGTTTTGAAAACCACTTTAAAAGACAGCCATCACCCATTGTTTTTCCAATGGCATATGGTGATAATAACAGTGCAGCAGCCCCAGACCTCCTGGCTTCAATTACTTTACAGGATCAGCTAATCCCAGTTAAAATTACCTATGTAACTGAAGAATAATTGTAAACCAGGCTCTCTCCTGGACTCTGGTTTTCTGAAAAATCGTTACTGAGTTGCTCCCTGTGCCAAGGCTGCAGAGGGATCAGCGGATGAGTAACAGGCTCTGGGAGATGCTGTCCGAGAAGACTGGTTTCTTTTTCCTTTCAAAGCAAACTCCAAACAGATGGCCACTTTTTTTTTTTTCCTTATGGCTCTATGGAGCGGACGGGATTGAAGTGACGGGGGGAAGAGGAGACGTTTCACAAGTTTGTTTGCCTGGGTAGAGCTCCAAGGATTGAACTTCTTCCGGGATTGTCCCAGCTTGACAGACTCATCATGAAGAGGCTGGTACGGAGAATTGCTCAGGAGAGCTCTTCCAGCGCGATTGTGCCCTAAGGAGGCTCGGAGCAGTGTCCCCAGAGCCAGCGTGACACCCACGCTGGTCCAACAGGACAAAACCAAAGCAGAGCCCCAAGTCCAAGTAAGCACCAAGCGAGGCTTCAGGTAGGATGGGGGACTGGTTTTGTCTGTCATCAATTTTATGTCGCTCTGTTGTTCTCAGCCAAGACAGGAACAGGGGGAGAAATTAGTTGAAACATAAATAAGTAGAGACATCCCATTCCTGTATATGGCATGAAGGGGATTGGGTGTCACTCCCAGGAGATCTCCTCTTTCAGGAGTCTCCCTGGGCTTTGCAGTGTCTGGACATCTCCAATACTTTCACCAAGCAAATCTGCCAGTTACCATGACAAGATGGGTTTCTTCTTTAGGTGGCAGATAAATCTCTCCTAAACCACTGAGCTGCGTTCTGGTTTGATTGCTTTTACCCTTACAGTAACTTTCATGACAGTTTCTGCAAATTATTCCTTTTAAATCTAAAATTTCCTGGATCTAACCCAGCTCTCGAAGAGGTCACCTCTTCATCACCCATCCCTACGGCCAGCTTTCCCCTGGCATTTGGCATCCTGTGCTATTTCACCGCCTGCCTCTCATGAGAAAATATATTTTCTCTGGCAGTTTTGTTGCAGGCCTTGATGAAGGATCAGACAGACACTGACGGCTTGAAGACTCAATAAACTTTATTAACTCCTTGACAGGCCTAACACACTCCTTGCAAGACTCCGTTATAGCCTCAGGATTCAGGCGTTGCTTGGTGTATCCTGCAGAAAACCCCAGTCCTGACGTTGTTTGGCAAAACTTGTCAACAACTGCAGATCAGATCTCTTAAAAAAAAAAAAAAAAAAAAGAGTCAGGTATATTCCAAGAGATATCATCTGTTCGGGTACCGCCAAGAATAGCACGCGTTTAATCCTAAACACCACACATAATTCTTCCAGCCTGCTGTGGCAGACGCTCGCCGCTCCCCAGCAGCGAGCTGCGGTGGGGCCGTGTCACCGTTGCCATGCAGATACCATCGAAGCAGTTCTGGCTGCCCTCCGGCCTCCCAGCCCAGGGACTGAGAACATCTCGACCTGCTCGAGCATGCCTCTGTAGGGCTGGCTATGTAGTTAAGCCAGAAAATCAGCTCTGCCAACCAGTTCTCATAGTGAGGGCACGGCAGGAAAATTTGAGGCGGTTCTTAAGTACAGCGATGAGCAGCAAAGCTCCACCGTGAGCATCCCCGACAGGTCCCACCTTCCCTCTGGGGCTCCTGGCGTCCACTTTTTTTCGGTTTCACAGCCCAGGGTCTCTGGAGCATCAGCAGTGCCATGTGTCCTTGGGGGATCACAGCACGTGGTGTCTCCGGTCTCCTCCTCCAGGGCAGAGTTTGCGTCATGTTAAAACTGCTCTGAACTGGGTCCCGCTGCTGATGCAGGGGATTTTTTCAGGGCTGGGTCCTGGGTTTGCTCAGCAAGCAGCATCCGGTCCCTTTGTCACCAATGCTGTAACGCAAGAGGAAAGCGTCTCTGCTCCTCTTCCCTTGCGGTCACCGTGTGAATGAGATGCACATTCCTCCCTCCCAAGACAAGGGTTTGTCAGCGCAGGGCAGGGGGGAGAGGGGGACTGCCCGTGCCATTTACCTAATTAAAACCAGGTTTATCTCTAAACAGCACAAGCACACTTAAAATGTAAAGACCAACAGTACAATGCACAGCCTCTAATTGCACAGCAGCTTAAATAAAGGTTTGTATTGTCTGGAGTTAGCCAAATGCTTTTGCAAAGAAAGATAAAAATGGGAAAATAGTGGCATGATCAATGTTGCTATTTGGTCCTCCTCAAATTGTTTTTCTTCTGTAAGTGTAGCCCAGCATTTCTGTTACCATTATTACTCTCCCCTATTTTTCAGTCTGGTTTATGAAAGCTATTGATCCATCAGATGCTTGAAGATCCAGCTTCCCTGGCTGGGATGTCTCATCTGAGGCCATTATAGACTCTGCACACTGCAGTGGTTGGGGATCAATACAGTCCTAGGCGCACTCACACGCTAGCCGAAGTGTAACTTAATTGATATGTTGGTTAGAAGATACTCAGGGATGCTCGCAGGGCGACCACTGCACCTGAGGGAGAGGAGAGCGTGCGTCCGCTGGTTTGAATCACTTTGCAAAGTGCAATTCTGTCAGCCAGCATCCGGCTCTTAGCTGCTCGACTTGCCTTAATGATATTTGATTTGCCTCTTACCAGCAGATAAATAATTGTGTAAGGCCAGGAGCTTGCTCGGAGGAAGGAGGAAGAGGGGGAAGGCAGAGTAATTTTTGTGATTTCCAGTCTCAAACTCGTGATGCTCTTCTGGGAGCGGAGTGAGGCCGTGTCTCTGCTGGGGACGCTCCGCCTTCAGCCTGATCTTTTTTCTCAGCACCCATCACCAAGTAACAAAGAAGTGCTGATAATTGCATGGGGGGAGAGAGGGGATTTAGAAGATTTTTCACAAGTTATCCAGTGTGAATGTACATGAGTTTGTTTTAAACACAACTCCCGGTGTGTTTTAGCTAATTCTGGGCTGTGCTTTTGGGTCTGAATAAGTTGCAGACAGTGCAGGCTCTCAGAAGGGAGGAAAAGGTGGCTTCAAGCCACCTTTGCCTTCCAATTAGCATGCGGGGCCTGGGGTAGGACTGAGGTTGCTCTTAATCCCACGTATCAAAATAACCCAGGTAGGTTTGCTGCTGGGATCACTGGAAATCTGGCCATCTTCCACCCCAACCACACGCTCTCCCCACCCAGGAACATCTCCTGCCTCCCAGCAAGGCCAAATCCATGGCACCAGAGCTTTCACAGCGCAGGGCTGTGTCTTCACACGGTCAGGGTTAGGCCTCTGTCTTCATGCTGAAATTATTTTGTCCATGTGGAATAATTTATCAAGAGATGGCATATGGCTCCTCTCCAAGTCCTGGACCGTTCTTGCACAGACGAGCAGCTCTTCTCTTCCCTGCCTGTCCTCAGGTGTTCAGGACTCTCTGATGTTTTTACATTTCCCATGAACACCTCCGTGTTTTAAGTTGAAAAAAGAAATGACTTACGCATTGTCCCTTCCTGCCATCAGCAGGCACATGCTCTTGGCCAGGACTTCGGAGCAAACAAAGCAAGACTTACCTAGAAAATACATCTCAGTTTTTCATTTTGTCTCTCTGCATGGGGATGCAAGACCCATAAAGGTCTTGCACAAGAAATAAAGGTACTTTATTTCAGATGGAGATTGATAGCCCAATCTGAGTCCGTGTAAGTAGCAAAGTGGACAGCAATCTACTTTCATTTTGGAATTAATATTAATTCCAAGCAGATGAGGCCAAGCAAGCCACACACTGGGGTTATTTGCACCATAGGTTGAAGGCTCAGTGACATGGAGGCATCGTTGAGCTTTAATTCCCTTTGCTGCTGCTGCTCTGCAAGAAGACATTGTCACTGGTGGGTCAAACGGAGGCAAGATAAATCTATGGCTTTGTCACTCTTTTGGTATCTGGAAGAGCTGTCTGGCACCTTGGAAAGGACAGGGAGAAAGGGATTGCTTTGTCTGGAAGAGATATTAAGAGCTCAGAAAGGCAGGTACCTCCCCCTGCCCCAGGATTTAGGAAGCTGGGAGCATTTCAAACATAAATGGTCTTTCATCTGCAGCACCGCGCTGGTGCTCAGAGGAGTGTGGTATAAATACGAAGGCAGAGAGCTGGAATAACTTATCAAGACCTTGGTAGCTCCTTGCTGGCACAGAGGAGCTAATGCGTTTTTTGCCTGTGGACTGGCAATACTCTATTCACTGTTGGAGATTTCTAATGGGGTCCCCCTCAGTTCTGCTCCCAGCCTTTCAAACCAGCGGCATCCTTTTGTTTGCAGAATAAGACAAGTGGCTCTGGAGAGAATGCACATTTGTAAGGATTTTTATCGTCCTATTGTGTGTGTTCAGGGAGACAGCGGGAAAAGTTGAAGAGTTTATGGAATTATGTTTTCGAGAGGATATATGCCAAGTGGTGGCACCATATTCAGTCTCTCTGCCTAGAGGGAAGGGGAGGGGGCTCAAGGTGGGGACCTCTCTCTCAAATCTTCCCCAGGAGCCATTTGAGATCTTGATGGGTTTAGAGAGAGAGAGAAAAGGACGGACCCATCTTTATTGCAGATCAGCTTGGTAGGTACGTTATTGCTGCTACAGGCAAGCAGCGATATTAGCACACTCATTAGCAAACAGATAAACAAGGGAAAAGGGAGCTTGGGAAGCTCCCAGGTATATCTCCTTCAGCTCTAGGAGCTCAGAGCACAGGGCGCTCCACATGACAAGTATGCCAAATGAATTTCTTTTTCTCTTTTCCACTTGCACACATCGTACATATATATTAGATTTGCATGTATGTATGTGCAAAACCTCCCTAGTGCCGGCAGACCAGCAGAGGTGACTCCAGAGGCTCCCAGGGCTGGGATGCCGAGCTGTGCCCGTGGGGCGGGCAGGGGATGCTGCCGTGCACAGGCACAGGCTGCCGTGATGGTCGAGTTGTCTTTGGGCTGTTCTTTCCAA
This sequence comes from Dromas ardeola, assembly GCA_013398915.1. Classification (NCBI taxonomy): domain Eukaryota; kingdom Metazoa; phylum Chordata; class Aves; order Charadriiformes; family Dromadidae; genus Dromas; species Dromas ardeola. Next base: position 200,452 of record VYZM01016745.1, read on the forward strand.
TACCCTCAGTTTTGAGATGCTTAATAAGAATATTCAAAGTCAAACCAAAGGTCTAACGCGGTTTTGGCTGCAGTAGAAATAATTATCCCCTCTTCAGCCTGGGTTCTGAAGTCAGTAGCTTGTAACAGCTGCCGGAGGAATTAGTTCCAAATGCAGGAAGCTGTACGGGCAAAGGACAGAGATTTTGCTTGCCCAAACCACAACACTATCCACCCTCCAAAGGAGCAGAGAGGGTGTCCTGGCGTGGGATGGAGCTGGCAGCACTCCAGATCAGAAGCATCTATTAGTAGGGCCTGGACCGATGTTGGGCAGGGGCTGAGCTAATTCCCCTTTCTGAAACCTTGCTGGGTGCCTGCCCAAAATCTCTACCTTAGATAATCTGAACCGAATGTCAGACTTTATCCACAAATATAAGAGCAGACTTGCAGAAAGCGTAATTTGATTTTGTTATTAATAAAGGGGGGAAAGTGGGGGAAAATGGCTTTTAAAGCACGGACTGCCCTTGCGGGAGAGCACCTTAACCCACACAGGTCACCATGCAAAGCCCCTGAAGGGTGATGCTGATGCATGTTGGGGTAGTCAGACCCTGGAATGAGCCCCCCAGCTGAGGGGCAGAAGCAGTGCCCCTTGGCTGGTGTGCGTGCCCAGGCAGAGCCAGGTCCTGCCGCCCGGCCGCTGTGGCCAGCATTCAATATTCACACTGCTTAGGGGCCGGCCACTGACCCAGATATTTTTTATTCTGTGTTTTGAATCACATCACCAAAATTGAAAGCTGTTCATAGGCAATTTTCAGTCTGAAACCAAGCAGAATTATTCTATTAAACAGGTTACTATGAATAATTCAATCATGCTCCAGAGGTGAAGGTGGCAGCTATTATAAGTATCAGAAGGGTTTTGCCAAAGGGACAAAAGTTTGAGCTGTGATGGGAGATGAATGTCCAGAGTGCCCGACCTGGTGCCGCTGCTGGTGTCGGAGGCAAAATGTTTTCCCTAAACTGCTTATAGCGATCAAAGACCTATGGCACCTAGAGCAGTCAATCGTATGTGTCTCCATCCTCCTGTCCACCCATCACTGCCCGCAGCAGCAGAGATGGTGAGGAGCGCATACCCATCCACCCCTGCCAAAGCAGTCAGACTTGCCCAGCCCGGGAGAACCTTATTTCACAAGGTGGCAATTAAAATTTTATGCTCTGAGTTTTCCCTGAATGATTTTAAAACATCTTTTTTGATGACTTCCTAGTAGCAAGTCGGGTAAATTAGAATCTGAGTGCAATCAACATCCTTAATTCAGACGCCAGCCTGGGGTCCGTCGGGGAGGCTGCGTCTGAGCAAGCTCTGCCTGCCTAAGAAGGTCAAGGGCTGGGCGTCCTCAGAGGCTTTGCCCTTGGAGTATTGTCAGGGAGCAAAAAGAAACACCAAAAGTAGGACACAGTCCCCCAAGTAGCAAAAAATCCCGCCCTGCTCAGCAAACTTTACTTCTTTCCCTCATCTGTATGTTTTCTGTCACATCTGAGGAGATGTGACTTTGATGATATATGAATAAAGCAGCATCAGCCAGCAGCTGTAACAAAACCAGCCCGCTCCCCTCTACATTGCTGCGGGGAGCAGGGTGGAGGAGCGATGCTCATCACCCAGCAGTGGAGCCAGGCATGGTATAAGGTCATTCTTGTGGGTGCTCAGACCTGGAAGCGGTATGTTGTCGAGAGCCGGTTCCTTGGGTCTGATCCATCTCCTCCTCCTCCACAGCACACCCTGATGGTGCCTGCTGCTCCAGGTGGCTCCATGATCCCATGTCCACTTGCCATACCCAGGGACATTTCTTGCATGGGAAGGTGTATACGGGGACTGTTGGTCTCCAGATCCCTGCTCTAAGCCCTGCAGTGAGGCACCTGGCAGGATCCAGGTCCTGGATTTTTGTGTGGTGGAGCAAATCGATCTGTCCAACCATCCAAGCTTCACCCTGGTGCGAGGTTGTGCAGTGCTCAGCTGCAGTCAGGAGACACCAAGGACCTGGAGAAGGACACATTCCTGGGACCAGCCAAGGACACAGGCTCCCGCGTGAGCCACGTCTCCGCATGCACACAGGGACGTGCCGTATCTGCTGGCGCTGCGCAGGCTCCGTTCAGGCACCTTCGCAAACACGAAGCAGTTGTGAAACTCCCAGGAGCACAGCCCTGAGGCCAAGCCTTTGGACGGAGACAATCCCGTTAGACGAGGAGAGGGGTGGGATAGTTTTTCATTCCCATTAAAAGCTCTGATAGGCTGCAGCTGCAGAGGAGTGGGGTTGTTTCCCCCTTCCCTGGTGTGCACAGGCAGGGCTGGGATGAGCCCAGCCTTTAATAAATTACAGCAAAAACAGCGCACAGAGGTCAGGCCGGTGGCTGCCAGCAGCCCGCGCTCCCCAAAAGGGGTTCTCGTGCTGTAGGTAAAGCTCAGCTTTGCAACATGCACCACCATGTGATAACAGGGATGGGACCTTCCACAGTGGCTGTGTTGCCGGGGAAGGTGCCAGCGACCATGGGCAGCCGTGGTGGGTGATGACCAGGAGCTGCCTCCAGCTATCGGCCGGGCTGGGCATTTCCCCGCAGAGGAGGGAGCCGACTTGAAGAAAGGAGCTTGATCCTGGCACAGGGGGAGCACAGGGATCCCTGGGAAGGAGAAGCTTGGGCGTCCCAGGGTGGTGGGCAATGGAGAAGTGGATGGGAGAGGCGATGTGGTGGGTACCACAGCCGGGGCTGCTCCATCTCCCACGGTCCCCTCCGCCGAATGAAAGCTGTTTTTGTTTCGCCTTCTGCCCCAGAGCTGGAGGTGTGTAAACAGGAAGAGTCGCTCCCTGCGCACCGGGAGCGAGGGAAAAACGAGGTGTTGAAAAGATGACAACTGGCTCTGCCGAGGAGTTCACCTGGTCGGGGAGGTGGGGAGCTGGGGAGACCGGGGAGGCGAGGGAAGGGGGAGGTGGGGAGGCTGCAGAAAAAGAAGAGACATTTGGAAAATTTTATCTTTTATTTCGGGTGCAGAAAATATTCTCCATCGCTTCCTGGCATCAAAGGTTTTTCACTTTCTTCCACACTGGAAAAATAAAGCCAGGACCGTCTGCCCGATGAGAGATGGAGGGGCAGCGGCGGAGCCGGGGCGGGCAGGAGGACGGGCAGGATGTAGCGTATGAAAAGCGCTCTATGCAGCTCAACTCTCCTGTGGGCAATAAGGGCTGTTGAAAAGCTCAGAAAGAAGCTTTATCATGGAGTGTTTATCGCTGAGGTAATTTCTGCCCTTCCCCTCTTCTTCCAGCCTCCTCCTCCCTCCCCTGCTCAGGGTTTCCCAAGGAGAGAGCCTGCAATCTCCCAGGTCCTCCCGCTGTCCCCACAGCCCAGGTGTCCTGTGGGTCCCTGTTTTGGGGACAGTCACACTTGGGACACCGCTCCATCAGTGCAGCAGTCGGCCAAGGCAGGCACCATCGAGGCTCTCCACTCTGTACCACTGTCACACAGTGCTCATGTAAAACCCTTTTTCTCCAAGGGTCATTGGAGAAAATTGACTTTTGGTTGCAGGATAAGACCCCTCTATCCTTCAGAACAAGTCCCCCCACCCATCGTAATACTCCAGGGAGGATTTATGCGCTGCTGTCACTCCCTGGAGACGGATGCCCCAACACACGGCAATTTCTTTTCCACCCACCAGTGGCTTAAGAGCAGCCGGCCAAGACTGGGTGGCGTTAGGGGACAGCCAGCTCCTGGTGACATCGCTGAGATGCACGTTGTTACCACCTGGTGGCACCAAAAAAAGTTGTCAGAGGAGGAGGACTAATTAATAACAGTTGCAGTCTTTGGCTTGGGAATTCCAGTGCCTTTTTTAGGATGGCTGTGGTTCGCTGTGCGGTTGTTAAACACCGAGTCATGTTTTATAGCTGGAGGGTTAATGTTTGTGGGCTTCAGTCTCGCAGCAGGGGATGGGTTTAGGCTCAGGCTGCACAGTGAAATAAAAGGGGTGTGTGTGCGGGGGGATGCTCTGCCTGTGGAGCACAACCCCTTGCACCCCCCCGTCCACCCTCCCCACCGGTGCTGGCATGGCAATGGCACTGTGTCTTCCCCGGGGCGCAGGGTGACTGCTCAAGAGTGGGGCTCCCTGCCCATGTGATGGCAGGCGGGTGATCCTGCGGGATCCTAAATCTAGACTGCTAATCTAATCCCAAAATCCTTTTAGACTCATCCCAAATCTGCCATGATTGCGCTGATTTGTCCTCCGTCATTTGGGCAAGGCAGCAGTGAGGACCAGGGATGGCAGTTTGGACCAGCTGCATCCCGATGCTTGTCAGCAGGAGAGCATCGGGGCTGGGGTGGGTCGGTGGGTGGGAAAAAACAGCAGAAATTCCTCCCCAGACAGGAGGGAGGCTTCAACGCCGTGGCCCCCGGGGGTAGGACCTCTGGGAGAAGAGGCCGGGTTCCTGCGGGGGCCGTGCTCGCTGGTTGTTGACAGCAGCTGGTTCTCAGGGAGCCTTGAAACGACCCTAAAACTGTCCAAACAAACCCCCATCTCACAGTTTTTCTGGCCATTGTATAATCTATCACTGGATCTGCTTTATCGCAGGCAGGGAAGGGTTGAGCATCGCAGGAGCTTCACACAGCTGTGGTGTTCCCCTTCCTCCTGGGAGAAGCAGGGGCTGTGGCATGACCGATGGGGAGAGGGCTCAAGTTCCCTCCGTGTCACAGCATCACACTGACACCCTCACCCCTCCCTGCAAAAGCTCTTCTTCATCCTCCGGGAATGACACAGACAAGCACCCAGGCAGGGAGATGGTAGATGGTGGGACAGTGTCCAACGCAGCCAAGAGGGGAAGACAGTGTCCTGCTCTGACCCACGTGAGCAGGGTCTTAATATGGACTGAGAAGCTGCACGGGAGCCGGACCCTTGTCGGTTCCTCTGAGCATCACCAGTATCCCCAGCCATCCCCCCCTCCTCTGGTGTCCCCCTGCCCTGCAAATGCCCTCTGCTTTCCAAGCAGCCTTGCTTCCCTCCTGGCTGCGCCAGTCTTGCATGAAGACCACCTCCATTTGCAGGACACCTCTCCAGCTTTCTCACCAGCAGCTTTCCCCTCCAGAGCCAGGAGGTGGCCCACGGGTGAGGGCTGCTGCCAAAAGCGATGGAGGCTGCAGGGATGGACCAGGGCAGTGGGACTCAGCCAGGTTGTCTCTGAGCTGTGCCACATCCCATCCAGCCCTGTGCAAGCTGTAGGAGCCTCCCACCTCCTTCCTTTCCCTGTGATATTGCTAAGCAGGAGGTAAATTGAAGTCAGGACATCTGATGAAAGAGAGTTTAATTGCTTCAGGTTTCATTCAAAAAACATAGCTTAAATAAAAGGTGGGGGAGGCGGTGGCAGCTCTTGATAGTTTGAGAGATTTATGTATCTCAGCTGCTCCTGATCAGCCCCGGTCACCTACAGCTCCCCATCGTGTGTTTTCCACCCTTCCAGGGTTGCCCTGTGTGTTGAAATGTTTGGGTGTCTCCAGAGGACTGAGCCTTGGCCCCCATTAATCCCCCCTCGCTAACCCGACAACAGGGAGGAAATTGGCTTCAATTAAACGTGTAAGGTCTCATTTCCCTTTGAAGTGTAGAGCAGCACAGGAGACTGTTCTGGGGAGGTCTGGAGAATAATCAGATGAAACTGGGCCCAAAATCTTAAAACTGGGGAGCTGCAAACTAGAGACGAATCCAAGCCCATGGAGCAGCCCGGTTTCTGTTTTATCTCCCTTAGGAGAGTGCCCACATTTCCAAATCAGTGCCTGGGTGAGGAGGGTACCCACCAGCAATATGGCAGGGAGGGGAAGCGATGCAAAGACACTAGAAGGACTGATGTGTTGGCACTAGCGTGAGCCAGGCCATGGCCACGCTGTGAAAGTCCTTTGCAGAAGGGTCCATCCATGGCAGCATTAGCCTGAGCATCCCCTCATCTGCTTCAGCCATTGTCCAAGGAAAGACAGACCTACTCTGCTTGGGGATGCTTCAGTTTGGGCTCATTGCTTTCAAGGATGTAGAGATGGCACCTGGTCACAGACGCCTCCAGAGAGGGGGAGTGAAGCATCCAGGTCCCTCTGCCTTGGATGGGTCTCCCAGCCCCCTCAGCATCCTTGCAGGGCATGTGGGTACGCACAGAGCTGCTCTTCTGCTCCGTCCTTGGGACCTGGCAGTCTCCAAGTGCAGGGAAAGTTTCAGCCAATCCAGAGATACCCACTATGCGTTTGCTGAAATGAGATCTAGAAGCACCCAGCCACATTTTCTGCATCTTCTGGCGCGCTGTGGGAATAACAGATCACCAGCTACTGCCTGTCATCCATCCTGCTTATTTCCTGCACAGGACCTGATTTATGCCTGCATCTCTTTCCTTTATGCCATCAGTGCATGTTGATAAATGGCCCCTCTCTCTGCTCTTGCTGTCCCCTTATGCTACATCAAACCATCAATTCTTTGCCAATGTAAACCTGTCTTGCCTTCAAGACTTTAATTCTGCAAGAGCATAAACACCTTATAATCTGTCTGTCTTTATCTCGCTAGCAGGCTCCGGAGCTTTCCCTCCCCTTCCGTTGGCCGCAGGTTATCTGGGGTGACGATGCGGCCACGGAGGAGAGAACAGCAGCAGCGAACACGGCCAGTGGGGCTGCCCCACCTCAGCTGCATGGGCCAGCTGGGAGGAAGACTCACTCACTTCCTCTGAAGCACAAAACATCGTTCCTCTGAAGCACGAAACAACCTGTGCATATTCCTGGGGGGATGTGGGAGGTTCAGCCAGGTCCAATAAGCCATTAAATCCAAGAGTCAAGTGCTTGGCAGGCCAGTAAGTGGTCTAAGCCCAGTTTCCAGGTCCCTGAGTAATGCCCAGATCTTCCGTGCAGGGAGAGTTTTCATCCTGAACGAATCCTGGAATTTCTTGGGTTTTTAGTCCTGGTGAAAGACTGAAAACGGAGTTTTGTGGTGACCTGTGGACTAGGCACTTGCTCACTGCCCCATTACTGTTGCCCCACCGCTTTTTGCTCCGCTCACAGCTGGCTTGCACTCGAGGTGTCGAGCTGACGAACAGATCTGCTGGTGGGAGTTTGGAGCATCTGCGGGCAGGACTCGTGCTCAACTCTCGGAGGTATTTCAGGTTAAATGCGAGTGCCTCGAGGCTCCCTCCAGCAGTGGCAGCTTTGCCTTGGCCAGAAAGAAAAAGAAAGCTCCAATGACATTGCAAAAAGAAGCTGTGTGAGTCCTGGGGCTGTGCCAAGGAGACGTGTGTGTCACTGCCCTGCTGTTTGCCAATGAATGCGTTTATTCCAGAAAGAGGGACATAAGGAGCCGGTGTCCAGCTTGCAGCAGCCAACATCCCTGAGGAAGCCCCTGTCCCCAGCAGAGGGACAGGCAGCGCTCGCCCATTACTCAGACCAGGTCCATTGCCGACCACTGCCAGCACCACCCAGCTGAGTCTCCAGTTGAGTCCCTGCAGATCTGTCCTTCCTTCCCCAGCTTTCCCCTTTCCCCTTTTTGATTCTTGAGTCATTTGTCCCGCTCTTTGGCAATTCCTACAGCATATAAAAATATGTGCCATTTCTCCCTTTGGGGAATGACGTGAATTCAGTTCCATGGCTGTAATCCATTTAGTGCCAGGTTATTAAAATGAAGATATCTTTCAGCACTACAGACCTGTTAATCAGGGGAATGGCTTCAGAGGGCTTTTGTGGGCTCTGTTAATTTGTGCTGCATTGAGCCACGTAGGGCTGAGAGGAGCATTAGGGACGGGAGGGAAGGGAATAAATCAATAAAGTGGATTGAAGAGTGCTCGGCTGGCTTGGTATTCAGCGGCTGCTGTGTTCTAACTTAAACGTTTTACATCCATCACAGCCTGCAGATGTAACTCTGGCTCGCAGGCAACAGGTTTTGTCCTTATCAGTTCAGAATGTGCTGTGCGGGTTCATCAGCATGTAGAGCAGCCCTGCAGGGTGGTCCCTGCCTTGTCCAGCCATCCGAGCTCCGCAGCATCACCCATCCAGTCTGGTGGAGTCTTCTCCAGGGGCTTTGCTCAGCAGAGTGAACAGAAAGCGCAGCTGGAACCAGCGGCTGCAGGGAGGGGACTGAGGCATCTTCCCCGCCGTGGTTGCTGCCTATTTGATGTGCAAACCGAAATGCTGAAGGCTGTCAGGTAGTTTATATCCCATCAAGCCTCCTATCCCACCTAGGTCCTTATGCTGTGTTTGTGGTCTCTGAGCACTTGCCTTGGGGCAGCCGGGCCCTGCAGTCGGACACCTCCCGCATACCCCCTGCTTTCTCAGCCCACCTCTGGAGGATGCTCAGTGCTGATGTTCCTGCCAAGAAACAGCCTTTTGCGGTATTCTGGCAGAAATCGCTGAGACCAGGCAACCGGCTAGCATGATGCTCAATAACAGTCTGCAAATGGACACGAAAATCTGTGTTTCTGCCCAGTTCGTGCAAACCGGGCATATGTGTTGGTCTCCCTTACAGTCACTTGGACAGCATCTCCGTAAGGAGCAGCTCCTGAGATGGGGAGATGAGATCTGTGAGATTTGTGCTGGTTCTGCTCAGCTGTGGTGCATGCAAACACAGAACTTGGGTCCTCCCATCTTTCTGCTCAGCACCACACACCTGCACGTAGAAAATTAAAGCCTTGGGCACACGCTCTGGGGGAACTGTGGTTGCTCTGAGAAGACAA
>VYZM01016745.1:215852-229127 GCA_013398915.1 Dromas ardeola
TTTTTTTTTGTGGCCCAGAGACAGTGGGACAGGCATACACTGGGGAGGCTTGTATGCATTTAGAAAGGGCTGGTTCATAACTAGAATAGCTGCTTCGATATTGGAAAGATTTTGAAGACCCAGGGAAGCTCTGAATGCATAGGAGTATGGGTATGATGGAGGACACCCTGCAGAGACAAAGGGAGCACTGACCTGCAGGATATCCTGGGATGGGGAAGACTGAAGCAGATTGGCTGTCTGATGGCCTCTGTTGGAAATTATCATAAAATCTTTAAAGCAAATAAAGTTCCCTTAAACTGAAAAGGTATTATTTGAATGCTCTCTGAAAGAAGAGGTTTGAACAGCACGATCTATTCTCTCTCTGAAATGTCACGAAACATTTATACAGCTGCTCAGTTGGCATTAAAATCTAGGTCTTCTGCAGGAACATGGCAAACAGCTCCCGGTCACTGGGATAAGTCCAAGACCTCAGGCAAGGGGTGGCTGGGGATTCGACAGCTGTGGCGGGAGCATCAGTCCAGCTCCTCTGGAGCCGATGACCCCATGGCCACAGGCAACGCCATGCAGCCCCCGCTCCTGATTTTAGCAGAAGAGCCCAGGCTGGAAACTACTTTTCCTACACAATGCTAAGGACTGAGTCCATTGCGGAAAGTACTGGAAAAGATGGAGAAAAGAAACAAAAGGAGAGGGAGGTACCAATATGGGTGGAGATATCCCCCCTTCCCTTGGCTGTGAGAGCTGGAGAGGAGCTCCCTGATGAGCACACAGCCTCTCCTGATGGTGGGAGTCGGGAAAACACCAACCGGTTATTTTCAGAGGGCTGGTTATATAGGCAGAAACATGGACACTCTTTGCCTGTTGATTACCTCCTTTCTCCATTTGTCCTTTTCCATGCAGCCTGTCTCACCTTCCTTGTCCCTCACTGCCCCCTCTTCTCCCTCATTCGTACCCCCAGAGGCTGAACCACGCAGCAGACACACACACAGACTCCTCTGCCTTGGCTGTGCTCTGCCACCCAAGCAGCTCCGCTCCGATGCCCGAAGGCAGCGGCAGGCTGCTGCCATCTCAATAACCATGGAGAGGAGATGGAAGGGTGATGGAACACGAGATGGGAAGGTGATGGGACACGTTCATGTCTTCCGCCCCCCCAGGGACTGTCCTGGGTGCTCACTAACAGCCTCATGCAAGCACAAGAGTTTTTCTTCAGCCCAAGTGGTAAAGGTCTGTGGCTTTGGATGAATGTCCCGTCTTTGATCCTTTCTCATGCCTGCGGTTCCCTGTTTACACAGACAACCACAGCTCTTTGTATCTGCACTCATTAACTCTTCTAAAGCATATTCTGATCACCAAGATAAGGCTCCCTGTGTCTGAGCAGGGGCCGAGCCCACACCTCCACGTCCGATCCTGCCCCAACAGATCCCCCTGAGCACCTCACCAGTGATTTGGGTATGTTGATGGTGGCAGCCGTCCCAGGCAAACCCATGGGGGGATGGATCTCTCCTCCCTGGGCAAGCACGCCTTTTGTTCCCCAGAAGGCAAATGTAGGAGGAGACCCACCTCGTGCAGGCTGTGCAACGGTGAGCTGCAGGCGAGAGCCCTGCGGGCAGTGCTCCATGGAAGACATGCCTCAGTTACTCTGCTTCTCCTTCACGTGCATTAGGGGGGTTTTGGGTTGGTTTTTGTTTTTTTTTTTTGTCTTTTTTTTCTTTTTCTTGCTTGCTTTTATCCTCCTAGCCCTTCTGGCAGGCTTTTGAACATACATAATGACTTGGAAGGTGCAGCAAAGGTTCTGGCATCCGCAGGGTACGGCGGGAGCGGAGCCAAGGCGCGGGGCCGCACAGTGGTTTCATCCCATTTGCAAACTATAAGGCTGCCTTTGAGCAGAGGGGGGCAGTGCGAAAGAACATGTGCTAAACATCATGTTGGGAAGCTTAGCGCATTAAGGGGAACAGCGTGCTGGCTATGGACAAATGGAAATGGTTTGTGATTTGTTATAGGAAAAGGGGAGGCAAGGAGCAGTCTCTTTTGATTTAGGGTTTAGTGAACAGCTCTGGCAGGGCAGGTAGGATGGTCTTCTCTAGGTATTTTAGCCAAGCAAGTGTCAGAGTGGCATAAATCAGAGAGTTTTACCCAAGTCTGTCAAGCCTTTGAGAACTCCTTGGTATCTGAGAGCTCGCACACAAAGAGGAGTACAGACACAAGGTAACGAGACGGAAAGAGAGTCCTTGGGAAAATACAAACCCAGACACCAACCTGCAACATGTGCTTCAAACCTGGGCTCTGAAAAGTGTCCCTCAGCCATCTGGGATGGCACAAAGATGAGCTGTTCCTGCTCAGCACTGTTATGTCCTTCATGATCTCACATGCAAGTGTAGTAGGTGCCTCCGATAGCTCCAGAGTAAATGAAAGACCAGCTTGTTAGGCATCAATTTATCCATAGTGTTCGTGTAATTCCCCTCCTGACAAAACAGAGGCCACGACACCTGATGTCCCATGGCGGACCCTGGTTGACCAGGCTGCTCTCAAAACCAAAATACCTGCAAGACTGAAAGACTTAATCCATCATCGTGCTACTTGGATGGTGGTACGGACGGAAGAGTAAACTTCAGAGCTGGAGTTGTGGGTGCTGACTGATGGGATTGGTTGGGTCAGGTTCCCTGGGATTTGGGAGGAAGGTTCAAAGCTGCAGTTAAAAACTGAAATCTCCCCTTCAAAGAAATTCCTATCTGTCCCTTACTTTCTCCACCCCAAGCCTGCAGGAGACGGTTTTGTCAATGCTGGGACAGTGGGCAGGAGTGTGATGACAGCTGCAGACAGACGAGAAGCCCCAAGGTCCTACAGAAACAGAAGCGCCTTTCCAGACCTTTTTAAACTCCGAGCATCCACAAATTGAAATGCCCAGGTATCAGTTTTGGGAAATAAAAAGGATCAAAGAAGCAGAAGGAAAGCTGAGAGTCTTTCAGCAAATGGAGAAGGGTTGCTTCGAAGGGGAAGCGTAAGCACGGAAAGCTGCCTCGCACACCCCTTGCTGTGGACCGCAGCTCCTGCAGGGCTCAGCCTCCGAGCATCCTCCGAGCCCGGCAGAAGGACCAGCTCAGAGGTATCATCTGGGGATCTGGGCTGTGGCGTGCTGGGCAAACCCCGGCTGTTTCCTACCTGAGTGACAAGGAAGCTGGTATGAAAGCACCAAGCACGCGTGGGCTCAAAGCCTCTTCCAGCCACCCCAGAGCCCAGCCGCGCATCAGGGAATCTGGATCTAGTGCCGGATGTGACTCCCCTTTTCCTGGCCTGGTAGATCTTCCTGGTGATGCTCCATGTCACGGTGAAGAGAAAAGAGGTCTTTGATGGCATCTCAGCAGCTGTGACATTCCCCTGCTGCCGTCCCTCGTCACACACTGAAGTAGTAGCAGGTCCCACGCTGATGCTGCATCGCTGGGGGCTGGAGCAAGCGTTTCCTGGCACTCGCACTCCACCCCAGCACGTGAACGAAGGGAAGTAACAACTACCTGCGAAACAAAGACTATTCCTCCCGCTATTTCTGCGTGGTACCCAGCACAACGGCTCACCAACCTGCTTCACAGCGCTGCAGATATAAATGTTTAATAACCAATAACACAACACTGGCTGGGTGGTGACATACATCAAACCGCGAGGCATACGCCAGACTGTTCCTGAGCGGGGAAAAGCTTCCCTCTGCATCACTTACAGCTTTAATGGATATAGCAAATAAGTCACACCCGACAAGTATAAAAATGGCATTTCCCCTCTGTGATCTCACTGGGAGGCCAGAGCCGGCGATTCTGACATCACAGCTAATGAAATCAATTTTGCTTTGCTGGGAGGACCTGGCACTGCCCCACGTGCTGGGCTGTGTAACAGGAGTCCCCATCACACGTGGGCAGTGGGACACCGCTGAAGGTGTGGGGCAGCTCCACTTCACCCCCTTTCCACCAGCAGCTCAAACACCCTGCTCCACCGCTCCCCCCCACCCCTTTTCTTTTTCCATTTGTTTGTTCATTCCTTCTTTATTCTCTGCAATTGTCCTTAATGGAAACAGCATCTCAGCAGAAGTCACCCTGCAGGAAAGCTATAGCACAGAGGGATTTTTGTAGATGGCTTTAATAAAAACATTGAAGGTCTGTTGTTGTTATAGTGCTGTGTGATCCATTAAGTCTATTAAATACAACAGAGGGAAACTGTGAAAAAAGCCAGAGGAGGCCATGATGTCACAAAAAACAAATGAACCGGGGCTGCTTTCCTGGTCCTCTCCAGTTGGATGGTACCACAGCTCTGCTCTGTGCTTCATTGACCATGCCGATGGAGCACGGACCTGCATTTGCTTGCCCTTCATTTGGCACGTGTGCAGGCGTGTGTGTTTTTGGGTTCCCATAAATGTGTAGTTTCTAGATATTAAATCCAGAGGATATTAAAGCAGAGGGCCCCGGGAGATCTGCTCTTCCCTCCTGTGTGCAGACTCCTCTACAGCACACATGTGCTGGGTAATTGTAAGCTTGTGTGCGTGCACAGGTGTCTCTGGGTATACGTACGTGGCTGGTTTTGGGTGGCCCACATCAGAAACAGGGACCGGCTGTGCTTTCTCCTCCCCATAAAACACTCATCAGCTGCAGCCAGAGATGAACCTGACCATACGTGTTCCTCCTCCACCACCAGTCAAAGCTTAGGTCTGACTGCAGGCTCCAACCTGGAGCCTAACCCAGGCTGAAACCCAGCCTTAAGCTCAAGGACAGACTTTCCATCCTGCCACGAAGGGGTGGAAGGACAATGTGCACAGAGGCAAGCTGTCATTGCTGGGGAGTTGACTGTATGGTGTGAAATGCCTTCTGCAAAGAGAAGAGGTGGAAGCTCCAGCCAGGAAAGGGATGGCTGAGAGCAGGAGGTGGAGTTGCGGTGTGGGATCTCCCCGGCGTGTCATGCAGAGCTCCAGCTTTCCCACACCACCCCGGGCATCCCACCATCCCAAAACACTCCTCCAACGCAAAGGCTGGACCTCCCTGAGTTCTGGGAGTCTGGTGTTCTGGGGGTTCTGGGGCCTGGGGGTCTCTAGCAAAGCTGTGGGCATCACCACCAAACCTTGCCTGATGACTGCAGTGATAAGTGACTGTCTGGAAAGTGCTTGGAGATCCTCTGGTGGAAGACTATATGGATTACATTTGTATTTAGCTCTTTATCTTTTGCATGTCTTTGTTCATCGTGGTCAGATCTTGCTCTCATCTAAGCCTTTATTCGTAGCGAAGGGATTCAGCGAAGGCCAAAGACAGGAGGCAGGGAATCGGGGAGACCGGAGGTCAGTGTTGTGCTGTTCGCCCACAGAGCAGGTAGGATAAGGTGTTTGTGGGTACATGGGTGACATGAAGGACTGAAACGTCCCCAATTGCTTGAGCATGTAGCCAGCATGCACGCAAACACACCACAGCTTCAGAAAATGACCTGGAGGCAGATCACTCCACAAGCCCAAGGCAAACAGCGGGGGGGAACTGGAGCCAGCCCCCCGTGGAAAACAAGCCCAGGCTCCCAGCAGCTTCGGGGAGCGCCAGCAGCGGGCAGGCATTCCAGCAATTCCCTGCGCAAACAACACGGGATAATCCATCTATTCTGTTTATTTGCACAAGATAATTTTTTTGTTGACATTTGAGAACCTTTTTCCTCTATTCCCCCTTCCCTGATGTTGTTATAAAAAGTTAACCCCCCTGGTCTCACAGCAGCACACCAGAGCCCTCCAAGTGTCCAACCAGGAAAGCTGATGAAACCTGGACAGACAGCATCCAGGAGCCACTGGCAGATGTGGCCGTGCTGCCTTTTGAGTCTGGGCACAGCGAGCGGGGAGACCTGTTACTGCTGTGTCCCCAGATGGGCACAAATCTCAGCCACCCTCTCCCCCCTGCAGCAACCCGTCATCTCCGCAAAGATGGACCTCCTCCAAGTCACTGCCCCGGTTGCACGGTGCTCGCCCACTCCCTTCTCCCCCCTGTCTGCCCTCCCTGCGAAAGGCCCTGCGTTGATATTAAGGCTGTTAGACAAAAATACGGGGCCCGACCAAAGTGCATCTAGAGCAGCATGGTGTTGCCAGCCAGGGCCAGATGTGGTTTCTCAAGGAAGAGCACAAGAAATAAGTCATATATAGAGTGATTTTATCCCTTGTGTATCCTCCCACGTTCTGCCAGGCCATGGTTTATACTTCTGGAGTTGCTTAATAATCCCTGTTGGACCTGCCTTCAAAGAAGGCATCTAATCCCTTCTGGAAACCTTTTAATACCTTTGGCTACTACACTACTTTGTGGCAATGAATTACTATGTGACTGGCCAGTCCTTTCTCATCGTCAGGCTTTCTGGCCATTTACCATCCATGATGACTTAAGACGGGCATGCAGACTTTAAATAGAATCCCAAAGCTCTTCTCCTTGTGCATCCACCGCTCCAGTCACCAGCTATTGTAACTGTATTTAGCAGCTGTGGCACTGGGGAAGCTATAGACAATATTTGGGAACAAAGCGACAGAGAAGGAGGTCTCTGTATGCAGACTCCAGCATAGAAACAATTTATAATTCTTCTGCCGTTATTGTCCTGGTACACAAGGGAAGCATCACTTTCCCGAGAAGTTGTCCTGCAATGTACTCACAAATATCAGCTCGGGCTTTTCAAGTGAAAAGAAGTAAAAGTAGCTATTTCAAAACAATAGATGTTCAAAACCTGCAACGCAAACTGGGAAGCCTGCTGATCAGACTGTGATTTTAAAAACCCAAACAGAAGGAATTAGACAAAGGAGCCCTTCTCGTGTTTATCGGTTGTGCCTTTTTCGCTTGTTTTCCTCCCTAAAAGGGTGGTTTTTAACGGTTGTGCTCTCGTCAGTACAGCGACAGGCCATGAGATGTCCGGGCTGTGCAGCGTGACTCCCCGATGTTAGCGTGAGACATTGGCTGAGAATCCAAACGGATTCACTTCCTGAATTCTCAGGGCTTCGGCTCTTAATCACAGCGTTAAATGGATGTCAGTGTTTTTATTTGAACGTGGCACAGAAAGCTTTCCTCGCTCTCTAGGCCTGGCTGCAGACAGACTCATCACTCACTGTAGGAGTACTTCAAGGAAATGTTGGCCAGTCTATTTTTACTCAGTAAATTGAAAGGCTGGAGTGTCTAATTTTGTGCTAAATATACCCCGGAGCAGAGCCCGGGGAGGATGGGGCAGGTTTGTGCAGCCGGCGATGCCGCAGTCAGCTCTCACGGGAGCGCAGCATCCCTGGGGATCCAGGGATGCTGAAAATCCATTTTCAGTAGAAATTTCCTGTTGTTTTTTGAAGTTACCTGCAGAGCACACGTGGCCTCTTGGCTGGGTCTTAATCTCCAGATTAGGACCTTTATAAACTACAAGATTTGGTTTTTTTTTTTTCTTTTCCTTAAAATCGCTGCAGTGGACAAAACGCAGGTGTCTCCGCAGAGTTCTGACTCAAAGCTAACTCAAGCAGGAGACTCCCTTGATTGCAAAAAAGAGCGTTGCCAGAATTGGGTCTCGAATAAAGAAGTCTAGTCTTGGAATAACAATATTCACAGCAATAGACTGCATTATATAATGTACTATAATAAAAGATATTACGGTATTACCAAGAGACAGGAATGCAGAGGGAAGGAAGAAACAGACATGACAATGATAAATCAATCTGGAGAAGAAATACTGAACGCAATATATTCTTTGTCTCCTTTTGTTTGAGACTCTGATAGATGTTTCCAGGTTCAAATAACGGAGCTCACAGGAACATACTTCTGCTCCTAGTCTCCTACTTACGCATTAAGCTGATTTTATTAAACCACTCAGTAAACAATCATTGCAATGCATCTCTCCAATTTCCCCCTGACATGGCTCTGGCAGCTGTTATACAGATGTCCACCGCTGCCGAACAGGAGTGGCTGCGCTTCTAGGTAAGATAATTCGTCTTGAAATTGCTCCCGATGAAGATAATGCGGGCCTTAAGGAAGCTGATAATAAAATTGGTTCTAAAGACAGTCAATTAGGGAGCAAAATGGCAAAAGAGGCAAAAAGCGAGGGAGGGCGCAGCCTGGCTGGGCAGCGCAGCCCCCAAACTAGAGAGCGATGCTCTCTGCAGCAAGGAAGGGAAAAACTCTGCCTGTCTCGGAGACTGTTTTACTGCCATGGTTATAAGGCAATTTAACTTTTGAGGCCTCCGTTCAGCAAGGGGCTTAATCATCGGTCTAATTTCAAACACTTAAGTAAGTCCATTGACTTCAATGATTTTCTTCAAAGGAACAACCCAGATATTTAAAGTGGCAAGCCCTGCTGAATCAGGACCTTGGCTCTCTTCCCAAGTCTTTTCAGCTGGTCTTCAAATTGACCAATCGCTTTTATGTAGGGCTTTTTTTTTTTTTTTTAATCTTTGATGCTGTTAATTTACTTTTCTTATGACTTTTAACCAGAGCGAACAAGAGGACTGTGGGGGGTTTTTTGTTTTTGTTTTTGTTTTTTTTTTAAACTGTGGAAATTAGGAGGAAAAAATGGTGACCTGTGACTTCATCAAAAGGTATTAGGTTGTCATTTCTCGTAACGTCTCCTGGAGTTTCACTTTGTCACGTTGTTCTGGGCAGGCATTTTAATATCAGTGCTGAGGAAAACGATGGGATAACTACCAGTGCTTGGAACTGCTATTTTAAGTAACATTAATACAGCATTACTAGAGTATTCCAGAAGGATTTGGGGCTTCCTCGCATTGTTTTAGGGTGCAGCCTGATGCATGGTGTGCGGTGGGGCTGGCGGGTCCGGCGGGATGCTGCAAGCTGCCCTGCTCCTGCCGATGGCTCGGCGTGGGCAGTGCTGCCTGCTGCCTGCCCGTCCCTCGTCTGTCCCTCCTCCGTCATAGAAATGGGCATTTTGGGGACAGCTGATGGATGGCAGCCCAGCTCAGACAATGAAGGCAAGTTAACACAGACAGCCCTTATTTCTGTGATGGTCCTTGACCCTTGAAGGCTCTGATGAGTAATTGTGATTAATAGCCAGGGGGAAGATGACTTTAACGGACTTTGGCTTTTGCTTTTCCTTTATTTATCTTCACCAAAAAAAGCAACATTTCTTCCCTTCTTTTTTAACGAGCCAGGGGAAAATATGAATGATTGCCGTGGCACCTTGCAGCTGGTCCCCAGCGGTGATCAATTCCGCAAGACAAGGAGCCAGAGCCCAGAGACCCAGGTCTTTGCTGCCCACGCAGGCTGTGTGAGCACAGTGGTACCCATCGGCTGAGCATCCCCCCTGCACGGCCGGAGAGAGGAGCCGCAGCAGGAGGGGGAAAAGATGGGCCAGGGACCTGTGCCCCGTGGACACCGGATGCTTGTAGCAAGCAGAAGCACTTCCCACACCTCCCCAAACACCTCAACTCACTTAGGAGGATGGTCCTCCAGCTTTTCTCCTCCTCTCCCAAGGAGGAAGGAGATCAAACCCCACAGGGACACATGCCCCTGGGCTCCTTCCCTCCAGCTCGTGCAGTGCAGTCTCCAACTGCCCTTCCTTCTCCTCTCTTCTCTTTCCTTTTTCTTTCCTTCTATTTCTGTTTCCACCATGACATCTCCCCCCTGTCACCTCTATGCATGCCCCCTCCCTCCCTTTTTTATCTCTGGATAGCAAAGAAGATTAGATTTTCTTTAATTACATATCTGTTTGTTGGTGGTGTCTCCAAGCTTCCCCTAAAAGCCGCGTTGGCTCAGATGTTATTGCGTGCAGGCTTTCTGCTTGGTTACACTTGTTTATTACTCGTTCATTAGCTTTTTTACATTGCTGGAGATCTGAGCCACTCACATGACGAAGGAGGCTCGAAGTGACAGCAGTAAAAGCCTCTGCTAGTGAGATTATAGCTGCTTGCTGGCTCGGATGGGAGAGATGGAGAGGGCAAGGGGAGAGCACTGCCTTTGTGCTCAGCTGAAAGGCCCCTGTCAGTGTGCGTCAGGCAGCCTCCTGGAAAAAAGGAACTTTCCAAAACCCCATGAGAACTGGTTAAATTAACCCTTTCCGAGGAGGCCACCCCTCAAGAGGCTGCGGGCAGCGGCAGGGGAGCTGCCTGCGCCCAGCTCTGGGGACATGTGCCTTTGTGCATGGGTTCAGCACAAACCCTCTTCCCCCCACTTTATGAACAGGCTTATTTTTTTTCACATCGGGACAGAAACTTCAAAATCTTGCAATAAGCCAAGCAGACAATTATCAGTCCACCATCAAAACAGCTCTGCCTTGTCCTTACGGCATTAATTCCCCGAGTGCGCTGTGTGTACATGCAGGACACCCAGCACTGCAGACCCCTCTGTGCTGACCCATCCGAGCCGCATCTCTGCAGCCACCCAATATGGTCCTTTCATTCTTTTCTACCCTCGTTCCTACAAGAGCTTGTGGGAGCGCAGCGGCGAAGGGATGCTGAGCCTTGCCCCACGTGTGGTTGGGTGCTTGCTGCATCTCCAAAGGGTGGCACTGGACAGCAATGGAGCATTTTTCAGTTAAAACCAAATTCTATTTAATTGCAGAGGAATTCGGAATTAATGGAGCAGAGGAGACTAGGTGGTGAAGAGGCTGAATGGTCCTCGTCGCCGGCTTCACAGCAGATTGTACAAACTACCTGCCCAAGGACAGACAGCTGCTGCGTGGAGCAATAGCACCCGCTGGAGAAACGCACTCCCCCGGGGCTCCCCGCTGAGCACGGCCATGGAAACGCAACGCTCGTCTCGAAGGCTCGCAGCCGGAGTACGCTGCAGCGGTAGAATTTGTTAGGATGGTTGGTGCATTGGCAGGCAGCTCCTGTGGACACCAAGGGAAAGAGCCCAGACGTCCCGGGCAACACTGCAATCACTCTGACTGCTACCGCGGCAGAGGTGTTTATACTTAAACCTGACAGATGGGCCTGGGCTACGAGTGTTTATAGAGCATCTCCGAGAGGCAAGCAGAAGGCCACCGCAAGCTCCCGGCGAGCACCCGCCTCTCCGCTCCCAGCCGGGCTTCTGGGCTCAGAGCTCCACGAACGGAGCAGCATGGTGAGGGGGATGGTGGTGTCCTCCAAACGCCTCCTCGGCTCGTCCCTCCCCATCAAACACTGCTGGCAGCGTCACTGGGGGGCTTTCAGATGTCACTGCTGCCTGCAAAGTCCCCAGTAACCATCACCTTATGTACCTCCAGACCCCTGGGGATGGTGAGGGAAGAAAGCCCTGGCAGATGGGGAACAACCTGAATCCTACCACCAGCTCCTCCAAAGGGCTGTCCCTGCAGAGCTGGCCAGGCAGGAGTGTCACCATGGGGACACTGGTACCCATGGCCAGCAGCCCTGCCTGTGGCCTGGAGAGGAGCGCAGATGATGGCTCTGGGGATGTTCCTGCAGCTGGGACACTTGGCACGAGGGGCGATAAATTCCAGCAGAAGCAACGTGCCCTGTGCTTTGAGCAGGTGCCACCCGGTGTGGTGTGGCGTGGCACGGTCCCACGTGGCGTGGTGTGGTGTGGTGTGGTGCCACGTGGCGTGGCATGGTCCCACCTGGTGTGGTGCCACGGTCCCACACGCTGCGGCATGGTGCCACATGGTGTGGCATGGCATGGTCCCCCCCGGGGCATGGCGTGGTGCCCCGTGATGTGACACTGTTCATCACGGTGCCATAACCAAGCCCTGGTGCAGCAGGAGCAGCTCTGGGGTGGTGGGTTCCCTGCTTGCTGCCATTCCCAAGCCCCCCTGATGCAGCAGAGGCTCGGCCGGGCTGCCTGCCATTGCACGCACTACTGTCACACGCATCTAGTGCCCATCCCTGTGACAAGCCCTCTGCAAAAAGCCACGCGAACTGGCAGGCATCTCCATGCCCACCTCGGTGGCCAAGGACCTTTCTCTTGTGTGCCAAGAGCACACGACGATGGGCCCTGACATTTTGTTTCCCAAAGAAGCGTTTTGCACAGCCTCCCAGCAGCAGCAGCCCTAATGAACGCACCCACTAATGGGCTGGAAGGGTTTTAATTGCTTCCCCGCCACCCCCGCTGCCGGAGCCGACGCTCCGGGGCACACGCGTGAGAAAGGTTTCCTTTCACAACTTGCATTGTTCCAAAGGAAGCAGATTTTTTCCCAACTCCTAATGAATATTGCAAATTCGAAGGGCTTGAGGAGATGAATCCTGCCAGGCCGGATCGCTCTCTGCAGAAACACTTTGTCACTAGCTGTTCTCATCATGTGCTCTTTAAAAGCCCGATAAAGTCTAACTCATGATTATGGACAGCTAATGTCTTCAAAGCCCACACCGACAGAGTCTCTGGTTTCAGGTCATGGAAATGCCACTGTCACTTCAATGTCTGAATGTCCCAAACACGTTGTCAATAGGGATGTGAAATGCCCTGAGTCAAGGGAAAGGGAGACAAAGGGAGCGGGGCGGTCAGCTGCGCCCCAGCACGCAGCCGGCAAAGCCTTTGCTGGATGCACTGGTGCTCGGGCCCTGAACTGGGGGCTCAGTTACCCGAAAAAAAGAAAAGAACCCCCTCCGAGCTGTACAGCACAGGTGCATGTCGCTCCATCACAGCACTGGGAGATGTCCCAAAGCTGCCTCTCCCTCACTGGTATTTCTGGGCACGTGCAAGTTGCCGGCACTCATCCGGCATGCAACCAGCACACATCCAGCATGCATCCAGCACGCATCCAGCACGCAACCAGCACACATCCAGAACGCAGCCAGCATGCATCCAGCACACATCCGGCACGCAACCAGCACACATCCAGAACGCATCCGGCACGCAACCAGCACATATCCAGCATGCATCCAGCACGCATCTGGCATGCATCCGGCACACATCCAGCACACATCCAGCACGCATCCAGCATGCATCCAGCTCGCAACCAGCACGCATCCAGCACGCAACTCGCACGCATCCAGCACACAACCAGCATGAATCCAGCATGCATCCAGCACACATCCAGCACACATCCATCATGCATGCAGCACGCATCCGGCACGCATCCGGCACACAACCAGCACACATCCAGCACGCATCCAGCACACATCCATCATGCATCCAGCACGCATCTGGCACGCAACCAGCATGAATCCAGCATGCATCCAGCACACATCCGGCACGCAACCAGCACACATCCAGAATGTATCCAGCACACATCCAGCATGCATCCATCACGCAACCAGCATGCAACCAGCATGGATCCAGCACACATCCAGCATGCATCCAGCATGCATCCAGCACACATCCGGCACGCAACCAGCACACATGGATAATGTATCCAGCACACATCCAGCATGCA
>VYZM01016745.1:245473-263498 GCA_013398915.1 Dromas ardeola
TTTTTTTTTTTTTTTTATTTTCTGTTTTCATTGCTCACTTGCATGTTTAATTCAAGGCTGTGGAGCTGGCTAGCCTGTGGTTTGAAAAAAAAATAATTTTTAAAGCTCTGGCAGAGTATTAAAGGAGTTTGTAGTAACTTGAAATTAGCAGGACGATCTGAGACAGATGTTGTGAAGGAGGGAAGAGGAACTTACTTGCTGTGTCTCCTCTGCTGTTGTTTAAAAGATACTAATTTGCTTTTTTTTCTTAAAAGCAGGCACCTCTAGGTTAGGATGATGAAAACCCATTTCCCTCTTCATCTCCTTTTCTTGCTTTCTTCCTCTTCCAGCGGGCCCTGCTCCTGACCCAGGGGGCCACCGGCATGGGTGGGCACGGTGCCGGCTCCCACAGCCTCAGCATCTCTGCCGTGCCTGGCGCTGCCTCCCCGCACGCTTGCTGTCCTCCCCGGGCCCTGGGCACCCCAGGCGAGACAGCGAATTTGTCACCAGCTCCGTTGCCAGCAAAGCTTTGCACTTTGGTTTTGCCCTTGCTTATGGGCAAAAGGTGCTTATGGTGCAGCTCCCAGGGGAAGTTTGTTTCTTTGCTGAGTTAGTAACAGCAGCATGTGTAGGGGATGAAAGGGGGAGGGGGAAAAAAAAAGGCAATAAAAAATGGGACAATTCTGCTGTTTCCAAGCTGATCTCTCTGGTGCAGTCAGAGGGAGGGTGGGTGGAAGGATCCTCATCAGGGGTGCGGATGCTCTGTCTTCTGCAGCAGCAGCTCTGGGGAGATTCATGCCCGGAGGGTTGCGCTGGCTGCACAGAGCATCTTCCCTCCGCAGGCTGTATTAGTTCGCCTTTCAAGGGTGCCCTGTGATCATAACCTGGCTTCAGAAGAAGATGGAGTTGGAGAGAGAAGAGAGGAGGAAGGCTCTTAACGAGGTTAATCTGCTGCTGCTCCTCTTAAAGGAGGCTGTGACAGGACAGGTGGAGAGGAGCCTGGAGCGTTGTGACAGCGGGGAGGGGGATATCAAACCTTACCAGAACAAAAGACAAGACAAAAGGTTTGGAGGAAAAAAAGCTTCTTGTCAGCAAAGCTGTCAATGGGCGAGATTAAAGAGCACCTGCCACGTTCCCCAAAGGTTGTGTTACTGCCCTGGGAGGCGAGGCAGGAGGGAGCCGTGCAGCAGAGCTGGAAATAGCCTCAGTCGCCAGCCACGTGCTGGGGCTGAAGCAGTGATGCTCGGCCCGTGCTCTTCCTTCCAAACCTGGCGATGCCTTTGTGCAAGCCGGGTCTGTGCTCCCCGTGTCCTGCTCTGCTCGTCCCTCCTCCTCCGTGCCTTAAAGTTCCCTCTCATTTGGGTTTTGCAGCCCTGAGCTCCAGCTTTGCAGCCTGTGGGCTTGAAAGGATGCACCAGCTCACAGCCAGCCGGGGGGGGGGTCTGTACAGGGAAATCAGTGGGTTTGGACACTGTGAATTGCAGTGGGACCTGGCCCCAGATGTGGGAAGCTGGCATGGCAGCTTCCTCGCCACATTTCCTCTTGGATGCGTATTGCACCGCGTGGCAGGCTGGCTTTGTAGCACGGGGTCCGTGCAGAAGGCACGGCTGCCCACGTATGCCGGTGTCCGCGGGCGTTTTACCCATTATTTCATAAGATCAGATGCTCTGGCGTGTCAGAAAGGTTATGCCTCAGAGATCCTCCACCAGCTGTGTGCAAATTCAGCCTGACATCATTAGGACAGCTGGGCTCAGGCTGCCTCTGCCGTGGCTTTTCCAGCTGCTCAGAGGGAAATGTTTCCTGAGGGGGGGAGAGAGCATCCTCTTCCCCCCCGTGTTACAACTAGCAGGGGCAGGGGGGAGGCAGGGCACGGAGTGTATCTGCAATGCTGTGCTCAGATATGCTCCGGGGGTCGGATGCTCCGGTGGGAGCCTGGTGCAGATGGGTCTGAGCCTCCGCACTGGTAACGGCACGTGTTATTAAGTAAAGAGGGGCTGGAGAGGACCCAGGGTCACTGGCTGGAAATGTGCAGAAGATAATCCAAAAAGGCAAGTGTCTGTCAGCTGCTCAGGTGTTAGCAGAAGTTAATGGGAGTCTCGGTGTCTGATCTCTTGCAATCAATTCCACTTCCTATCACTCTGCGAGAGGTGAATTCCATGCTGCTGTGATGTTGTTAACTCTAGGTGACGTGCCCGCTTTCAGCTTTGATGCCAAAGGAAATGGCTGGATAACATTGCTGTGCTGCTGGAGGCAGGGCTGGGGGAGTAAGATTATTCTCCTGGATGGCCCAGCTCAAAGGGAAGGATTCTATTCGAGGTACAATCACCTGAGAAAACTGCTCCTTCTCCTTCCACAAAATCAAATCGCCCCTTGGTTAGGAGAAAATGTGCCAAGCGATCAGGGAAGACGGATGCAGCGAGAAGCATGTGTGGTGGGGGGATGTGGTGAGTTGACGGCTTGTTTACTCAAAGCAGGAGACCTGCCAATTTTTCTTCTCCGAGTGCAGGCTTGTTTACAGAGCCTAATGCTGGGAGAGGGATCCTTGAACCCGTGCTCTGCAGCTGCTGCTCTGGAACCATGGAGGACGTGCGGGGTCGGTACACAGTGCCAAGCGGGATGCTTCTGCCTGGAGAAGGAGCTGCTGGGGTGGATGGGCAGGAAGGACTTTTTCTGGGGGCACTAAAGCCTCTAGAAATCTTCCCTTGTGGAAGAAACAACAGGACAAGAAAAGACACATCCCTAAGTTTGCTCGTTGATTATTTTCCATCACTAACACCCTGGGATGGATTTTCGTTGCTCAGCGTTGATTATTGCTTTGCCAGCCTTGAAATGAGACCCACAGGTGCTGTGATGAAGGCACTGTGTTACCTTTAGTTCCTGTCGCCTGCTATCAAAGATGGACCCAGTGGGTTGAATTCCTGCGAGTTTCCGTAAAGCCGTGGAGGGGTCACTTTCCTCCCCTTGCTGCTCGATGGCACGGGCAGAGCCGGGGAGCGGGGCGAGGGATCGGCAAGGCACTGGTGCTGCACACTAAGGGACAAACAAGCCCAACACGACCAAACCCACCAAGCGGGGAGGGATGGGGACGATGCTCCTCGCTGTGAGCCGTATGTAAATGTGACGAGCGGAGGAGATGTGCAACATCGCACCCGGCTGCGGGCTCCTTCTGAAATGCAAATCCCTACACGGGGGCCCGCCGGCATTGACAGCAGCAGCGTCTGCCGGTACGAGACAGCCGTTCTGTACACAAACCAGCACAGATTTGCTACCGGTTACGGCTGCAGGTGACACTTGTATCTTTGATCTGAGGAGGGAAAAGCAGGCAGGTGGCTCCTGGAGCCCTGCTCTGCCCAGCCAACCTCCCCGACAGGGCAGCGAGGGGCTGCTTGTGTGACAGGGAAGAGTTGGCAGGGACCGTGAAAAGTTGGGGAGAAAACATCTATGGAAAACAGTCACTCTTTGGGACCTCACTGCAGTGTAAAACTGAAAGAAATGGAGGATTGGTGTCCAGGTCCCAACTGGTCTCATTAACCGAGTTGCCATCTTATGACTGCATCAGGATTTAGCTACCTTTTTTTGAGAAAAGTGTTTTTACTTTAGCCTTTGAGATATGTCCCTCCTGGAACACGAGCTGAAGAGAGAAGCCTCCTCTGGAGGTGGGTGAGTGGGACATGTTTGGGCCAGCGGTGTTTTACCCTTCACTGGGGGTGTCTCCTCCCTGCCTCTAAGGTGAGCAAAGGCATCTCCCCTTCTCACCTGGAGATGTCAAGGTCTGGAGAAGGGGAACACCCCAGAGGTGTCTCCGGTGCCAGGGACAGTGGTAGGCATGGCCCAGCCTGCTCCTCCCTGGGGCTGGGAAGGGACAGGATCGACCTGGTGTCTGATACCAGCTGGGTGCTCCTGCTGGGTTTGCCCATGAGCTTTCACTGGGAGGGGGCTGTGGCCGGGAGATGCTACAGGTGGAGCTGGGTGGTGGAGAGGGGACAAAAGAAAACACGTGTGAAGGCAGGGGAACTCTGAAAGATGCCTTAAATCGCCTCTTGTGTTATCCGCAGCTCAGATGGCATCAGAAGCAATTACCATGCCCATCAGTGCTGCTTTGTTTTGCCCTTTGAAAAGCAAAATTCCTGTCTCTAGAGCCAGAGATCCCAAAGATAGCAGGAGCATCGACTTTGCTCCCAACCTGAACAAGCTATTCGCCAAATAGCTTCAAAAAACAATGATGACAGACAATCTTGACCGTTCCCAGGAGATCAGCGGGGGGTTCTCACTTATCCTTACGCATCTGGTGGTAGCAGCAGCCGTGTCTTGCAGGCAAGAAAGGGAAGGAGCGTGGCTTTGCTGCCTGCCCTGCCTGGGTGGGAGGCAGGCTGCATGATGGGGTGGGGGGGAGCTGCAGCCCAGGTCTCTGACATGCTGGGTCAGAGGGACGCTAGCATCCGGAACAGCCTGTGACAGTCTCCAGCTTGGACATAATGTTTGCCTCTCCTTGGCCTTTGCTTCAGATGCTTACTTGGGACCTGCCCTGGATGAGCCTGAAGACAGTGATAACTTGCTATTTCAAATAGTGGTCTCTAACCCAGGCACCGGGGATGCTGTCCTCTGTGAACTACTGCTGCTCTGTAATGTCCCCGCTGAACCAGCTGGTGCCTGGGCCTTGGTCAGTGCCAGGGATGGGGCAACACTGGCAGAGGTAGAAGGTTTGGACTTGCAGGATTTTCACTGGCCTGTGACCAAAAAATAAAAGGGTTTCAGGATAAACATTGTATTCTGCACTTCTCCTCCCCTCCTGGCAGCCCAGCCCAGCTCAGGACCAGACAGCAGAGGTGTGGGCAGATGCCGTAGTCACAGGACAACTCATCTTCCTTGGATTCGCCTGGCCAGGCTTGTCCATGATGGCTCCAGACAGGGGACTCAGAGGAGCTCAGAGCTCACATCAAGTCCAGGTTTCTCCAATTTATCCAGGGAACAACCCCAAGGGATGTGGGAACTGCTGCATTTTGGTGCTTTCAGAAACCTGTTCTTGCAAGTCCTGCTCTGTGTGACAGCACATGGAGGTGACCAATGTGACTGCTGGGGCTGTGGTGACAGAAGGTGCCCATCTGCAAAGTGGAGCAGAAGGAAGAAGCCGCTGTGCAGCCTGAGCTTTCTGCTGCTTTAGGTGATGGTTCTGATGTCCTTGCTTTTTCACCGCCTGGAACCTGTTTGTCTATTAGGCCATTGCCCTTCCTGCCCGAGGAAGAACAGGTCAGGCTGCTCCAAGTCACAGAATCACAAGGAATGGTACGGGTTGGAAGGGACCTCTGGAGATCATCGAGTCCAACCCCCTGCCAGGGCAGGGTCACCCAGAGCAGGTTGCACAGGAACGTGGCCAGGTGGGTTTGAATGTTTCCAGAGACGGAGACTCCACCACCTCTCTGGGCAGCCTGTGCCAGGGCTCTGCCACCCTCACAGGAAAGAAGTTTCTCCTCATGTTGAGGTGGAACTTCCTATGTTCAAGTTTGTGCCCGTTACCTCTTGTCCTGTCACTGGGCACCACTGAAAAGAGCCTGGCCCCATCCTCCTGACACCCACCCTTTAAGTATTTATAAGACCCCCTCAGTTGTCTTTTTTCCAGACTAAAAAGAGCCAAATCCCTCAGCCTTTCTTCATAAGAGAGATGTTTCAGTCCCCTCATCATCTTGGTAGCCCTTTGCTGTCCCCTCTCCAGCAGTTCCCTGTCCTTCTTGAACTGGGGAGGCCAGAACTGGACACAGCACTCCAGAGTCTTTTTCCTCTGCTGTTTTGCTGGGAGAAGTAAAGGGGCAGGGGAATTACTGGTTTTGTGCACAGCCTCTGAGCAGCCCAAGACTTTCTGCTTTGCTTTACCCTGCAGGGTTTTGTTCCTCTCATAAATGCATGTACTTCTCATAAGGTGCCTCAGGGCTTGGATGCTCTCACGTCTCATGTTGCCGTGGTCTCCTGAATGAGAGCAATGAGGTTCGGGTTGGAGATACACGGCAATAAGCTTCATCTTGCTCTCTCTGCGGCAAAGGAGTCTGTCCCAGGGCTTAATGCAGCCCCCCACCCACCCAAACCCCCATCCTCTCTGGTTTGTGTGGTGTGAGAGGCTGCAAAATCCTCTTTTTCCCTTTACAAGCAGTTGCAGACCGGCTCTGCAGAGCCCCGACTGCCTCCCAGCACCGGACGGCCCCAAATCACTCACTCTCGCTCGCTGAGTGGTTTAGCGGAATTCCAGCCAAGATCATTTTTCTGTAGCCACAGGGTACGTGGTACTACCTTAGATGGCACATTTAGTTTCTGCAGGATCCAACGAAGCCAAACAGCCCTCTGTCAGCTTTAGGAATTTATGAGACCTTTTCATGCCTTGGGGAGCCCAGGGCCAAGCTAACAGAAAAGGAAGGGCCAGCGGATATAACTTACCATGAGCTCCACCGGCTCCATTTTACCAGCAGAGAAACCAGCCCCTCGGCTTCACGCTTTTCCCAGTGGCCACAAGTGAGAAATGTGTGGGTCCCCCGAGCACTGGTGTTGTTTTGGGCCCGCAATGGGCTAGAAAGTAAGTCTGGGAAGTGTGTGTGTGGGGGGGAAAAAATCTCTGTATATGATCTTTATATATCTATGTGTGTGTGTTTATAATAATGTTTAGCAGAAGCCAGTACTTGATCCAGCGCAACCTCCAAGTGTTAATCATAATAAATGGGAAAGGGAAATAATTGCTGTTAATAAAGGAGGGAGGTGTTACTGTGCCGGTGAGTGGTCAAGCCCTGTGGTTAACCCTCCTCCTCTCTGCTCTGCCACCAGCCCGGAGCCATCAGGGGCTGAGGCTTTTGTGGCTCTTAGGGGGACAGCAGCCCTGTCCCACCGCTGCCTCCCGCTGTGCCTGCCCTGGGGAGGGCTGGAGCAGCAGCGGTGGGTGCGTTGTGCCCGTCCCCATGCGGGCAGCACACAGGAGCAGGGACCTCATTGCTGCCCGCCAGCCCTCCCCGTCCACGCGACAGAGAGGGGAAGCACGACCCAGCACTGCCAGAGAGGGCTTAAACATCTCAGTAATTACACTGGCTCCCTGAAGACCACGCTCTCTTGAACTATAGCCGTTACCCGATGATTCGTAAAGACTCTTTGGGGACTCGGAGAGGACCATTCAGCCATAATTACGTTGGCTGCCTGCCACCGCCGGCCCGCCGTCGGGTGCCAGGGGACCGCACGGCATCGCTCCAATTAAGCGATCGGAAAGCGTGCAGCGTTTGCTGCTCTCCCCGTGCTGAGATGGGGAGGCAAACACAACCCTGGCCAAGCCCCAGCTTGGCCATGCCACGGGGAGGGCCTGGGGGGGGCAGACGTGAGGTTTCGTTAGCGTAGTAACGACTCGTGCCTATTTCCCCCTAACGAAACGCAAAGAGCGCCTTTCACTTTTTCCTGTTTTGGGCCTGTAAAACAGGCGCTGACATAATTATTTGGCAGGGTGCTGGCAACAGCCCGGGGCTGACTAGGTGGCCTCGCCATGCCGGGCTGTCCCCATGTCCCACACAGCTCCCACAGCCCCTCAGTTCCCCCCATGATGGGAGCGCGGAGCGGGAAGAAAGGGTGCCTTGCTCGGTGATAGAGGGATGTATAATTTTATCACACATTACAGCATTTTGCCCTGGCAGTTTGTCACCAGCCGGGCTGTTAAAATTCCCTTGAAAAATGAGGGATCCATGGCAAATTACTGATTATAGGATAGGAGAGGTAATCTGGCTACGTGTGATTGATCACTTTGATACTGCAGCCTTCAGTGCTCTAAGAAAACCCCGGCGAGAGATGTAGCGATAGCGCCCGTGCCGTATTAACCGTACAGACGGCAGACAGCAGCACCCGCACGCGGTGACGGGGGTATTCAGAGACAGCAGCAAGACTAACAGACAGACAGAGCACGGTGTGTCTGAGCCGTGGCAGACGGCTACATAGAGAGGCTACAGCACCTACGAGATGAGACGAGACGACAGACGGGAGCTGATGGCGTTTAAGGGAGCTCCGGGAGTCCTTGGCTTTGGCACGTTTGTGTTTGGAGCGCGAATCGTGCAGCAAACTTGGTGGTTGCTGCATCCCACTCTCCCAAGCTGCTCAGGTTGTCCTTGGTCCTTCTGCTTGGGAAGGGGAGGGGATGGGAAGGCTTTGACCACCGATGTCACGGCTCGCTGGTGCTCAAGCACCAACTGCCAGCAGGAGCCGCGTGTTGGTCCTACCCCTTCCCCAGAGCAGCAATTTTTGGGGAGCGAGAAGAGGGGATGGGAGGGCAGGAGCTGCAGGGATTGCAATGCCTTTACCTGGTCGTTCCATCACATCCCTCCCCACCATCAAGAAGGGGGCAGCAACAAGAGAGCCAAGGGATACGGCATCAAAAGGGGGAGCGGACCTCTTGGAGATAGTAAAATAAGTCAGGAATAAAAGGCACTTGTGGAAATTCAGTGTGCCGTTTCATATATTTGACCACACCAATTCTTAACAAAAGAAAACCCGGGCTCATTACATAGAAACATCAAACCAGCCAAGATAATTATCTCTAATTAGTGCTAATTTAAAAGTGAGGTCTGTTCTATAGCTGAATTGTTGCATATTTCATTAGTTCATTAGATGCTGAGCAGACAACGCAGATAAGAGAATCAGTTCATTGGGATGATATAAATTTCATCCTCCCTTCACCAGAAAGAGCTTGAGGGTCCATCTTCACAGCACAAATTTTATGCTGGGCCACATAGCCCAAACAAACCAACCCGGATGACTCAATGGTTCATCCTCTGGGGAAAGTTCACTGAATACTGTATTAACTTTGCGGAAATAAATTAAAAAAAAAAAAAAAAAGAGAGAGAGAGAAGCAAGCAGTTTGTCAGTCAATGTTATTATCTCACTGTCTCTGCAAATATCAATCAATATTTGCTGGAGCTGACTGAGAGAGGGGCTGGTCCCACCCTGGAGACCCTGCCAGGCAGGTACCGATACCCTGGCCTGGCCTCATCATGGGAAGAAGACTTCGACCCCTGTGGGTGACCCTCCAGGTCTGTTCACACCCGAGGTCTGGATGAAACAGGGACAGGCATCAATCCTGTCTTGCTCCAGGAGTTCCAAGTCTATCTACTCTGTCCCATTTCAGTTTCATTCCCATGACCAGTTTTCTTCATCACTTTTTCCATGACTTCTTTATTCTTTTTTTCCATCTCTTGCCAGATCGGCTTACTCCGAAGCCATTCCTTCCTCTGGCCACCACGGAAGCCTCCCAGTGCCAGGCAGGGTTTCTCACCACGGAAAGGGGATGGCCAGCCATGAGCCTGGCTCCACTGGTTTGTTTCATCTCCAGCTTCCCTCCCCGAGGCAGGGCTTGGCAGCTATTTCTGTTACTGGGGAAACAAACAGCTGGTTTGGGAAATGTTGGGTTTTCAAACCTCCACTCGGGCTCGCCGCAGAGCTGGATGCCGTGGGACTTGCAGTCAGCCTGGAGGGACAACTCGTTGATACATGCAATGATACCAAAAAAGGCTCATGTAACAATAGAGATTTCTAACTCAGTAGAGCTGTGCCTCATACACATCAGTGGCATCGTCTTTTGTAATAAACATAAATGCCAACTCTTCCCTGAAGAGCATCTGGAGGAGATGGTGCCGTGATGCTGATGTGCCGCACATCTTCCCCTACTAGCGTCTGGCGCAGAAACCCTCGGATTGACTCTCACAGTCTCGAACCGTTTCCCTCCTGCTGCAATCCTGCCTGGCCCAGGGAAGCTGTGACTTATGAGATGAAGAGCAAAAATTGGCACTTAAGTGATGATGTGTGAGCAGGAATAGAGCATTTGACTTTCAGATCCACTTCAAGATTGCAGGAGAATAACCCTTTCTGCTTGTAAACTATACATGGGCTAGGATCCTTGTGAGACAATAAAATACCCCTTCTCTTCACACTGCAGGTTTTTAATCAGGATTAATCTGACTTTATGAAGCTTTCAGCTGCAACTGCCAGTGGAGTGAGGGCCTGGCTCAATGCAAGATATTGTCAAGCAAAAGGCAGGGGAACTTTGAATCCTCAAGAAGTTACTGAGCAGGAATATAGTAATTGAAGACAGTTACTGCCGGCGTTTGAAGCTATAATTAATCTTTGAGAAAGAGAGGAAAGCTTCAAGTTTTTTTTGAAGGAGCAAACTTTGGAGATTTAAAGCATTTCAGAAGAGTAAATTGAACAAGGATGAAATATGCAAAGACAGGAACACAGCCGCAAAGTGCAGGTACAGGAGGTAGGTTTGGGAAATCTGAAGAGGAGACGTTGGGAACCCTGGAATGAAGGAACCCAGAGAAGGAGCGCGGTGATGGGAAAGTGTGATAATGACTCGATGGCAGGGGGAGGCTAATTGGATCATCCAAAAGTGCTATTTATCCACATGTTCCAGGAGTTGGACTCAGATTCCAGCCTTGATTAACTGTGAGGTTCCTGATACCAAAATACTGTTTATTTTCAGAAGTGCTGCTGGAGAGGCTGGACAAGGCTAAATGAGTACATACAAGGCTGGGAACAGTAGATAGCAAGTGTGTCACTGAAAACAGCACCAGAAGAGACCCAGGTACTGTACCCAGAAGAACCAATTAGTTAATGGCTTCCATTACAGACAGACAAGAATTGTGGAGATTTAATGAACAGTAATTTAACTTATTGATTAATCAGAAAGCTTTCCACTCTCGCTAATGCTTGCCTTATTAAGCAGGCATCTATTTCCTGACTGGTTCCCCGCTCTCCCTCACTGCTGACTGGTGCAAAGAGCAGAAATTTGGGGAACAGGAGCTCAGGGAACCGGCTCAGTGACAGTGACTTGCTCGAGCATCCTCTTAGTCCCATTCCCACAAAACCATCCCAAGGGCTGCCTTGTTCCTCCTGCCTCTGAGTTTCCCCATCCTCCCCAACAGATTACCCAGAAAACTGCTGCCTCCTATATAGTGGTCTTCTCTATAGCGTTGCCTGGTCTCACATAGGGTTTTGCCTTCACCTAGGAGCCTTCCAGCAGCTCATTAAGCAAAGCTCTACCACTCGCTCTCTCATCTTCACCCTACAAGAAGATTCACATGTACCAAAGCACTCGATTTCATATGATTGTGCTTTAAACAAATGCATTCTGAGGGTGTAGTTAGAGAAGTTGTAGTCTAAGAAGCCACTACTGGTGAGAAGGTGCTCAGGTTTATGATGGTCTTTTAGATTTTGGGGAGGTTCTTTCCACAGGCTGGGAACCACTCTCCAACACTGTTCTCCACCAGAAGCTATCCTTTTTTCACTAGGTTTGGTTTCAGGAAAGCTCTCTGCCCGAGCTGGGTCTGGGAAATGACCACACAACGTAACAGCACAAGTCATCGGAAGATGAAGCAGAAGAACCCCAGGTCTGGTTCTTGTGAGTCTTGACACGAAAAAAGTCTGGCTTTACGTTATTACTGCTTTGACGGCCAAATATTATTCCCAGCCACGCTGGCCGAAGGAAAGGACAGCAGGTACACGCTGGGGAAAGAAGCTGTTCCACTCCTCATTCCTACCATCCTGTAACTAATGGGCTTCTGCCTCCACAGGACACAGTCCTGCCCAGCGGGTCAATAGCAAAGCCAGTAGCAAACCCCAGGACTTGGGCCTCTGATATTTGCAATCCTAATGTAAAAAAGACAACCTCCAAGATAGTTTGAAATGTGGATCTGGTTGATGTTCTGCCCTGCCCAAAGAGACCCATGGCTCTGTGTCTCCCTGGTCCTCATGCTGATGTTCTTCATCCAGGTGCTCCTGCTCCCCTCAGGGCACGGTATGGGCCCCCTCTGTGCCCCTTGTTATCCCTCACTCTGTCTCTCCATCAGCTGTCACCAGAAGTAATGTTTAGATTTCATGCTCAATATTCTTGATGCAAGTCAAACATCAAAACCTCAGCAGGGTGCCTGGGAAAATCTAAGCGAGGATATCAGAGGAATCTGTTTCTACAAAGCAAAAGAAATCAACAAAGGCTGTGTTTGGGAATTTTTTTTTTTTCATCCTGGACCATACATACAAATAATAAGTTTAGACTTGGAGGTTTTTTTTATTATTATCACCCTTCCTGATACCAATCTCTCTTTTTCATTATAATAAATATTGATTTGTGCTGTTAGAAAATGATTTCTCCTATCTGCTGCTTATCTTTCTGCAGGGGCAGCAGTGGGGACATGGACAGCAGGTTTCATCGTCCCCAGGAACAACCATTCTGCTCATCCCCGCCGCCCCTCC
Organism: Dromas ardeola; assembly: GCA_013398915.1. NCBI lineage: Eukaryota > Metazoa > Chordata > Aves > Charadriiformes > Dromadidae > Dromas > Dromas ardeola. Next base: position 257,708 of record VYZM01016745.1, read on the forward strand.
AGCAGCACTGGAGGGCCACAGAGCCAGGGGTCTTAGGAGACCTTAAATTATGTGTTGGGTTCATCGGTATGGAGCTGGGCTGCTGAATCACGGCTGTGATCATGTGTATCTGGAGGGATGGTTAAAACAGTCCCCCAAAGTATTGCTTCTTTCCTTTGCTGTCCTGCCACAAGGCAGGACAAACGCCTTTAAAAACTGCTGATGCCTTTTTTTGTCAGTGAACATTTTCCTACTCCAAGGTGTCTTCGGGGCAATGGCCTCATTCCTTTGGTGTGTCTGTGTAGTTCCTGGCACAGCTCTTGTGCCATGTTAATTATCTTCCACATGGAATTTGTTTTGTGCCAGCAGAAATGCTCTCGGGTTAGTATAAGAAGTGAAATAAAAATAGCTCCTTTCCCCAAAAGAGCTCTCTGGTTATACAAGATGGATCAGCAAAACCCGGAGCAGAGGGAAGGATAACGCCACGGGCTGGTTTGTGAAATCAGCCCTCCTGAGCATCCCAGCAGAAGTTCAGCTGTAAAATGGGTGTAGATTTGGAAAATGGGACATTTGGGAGAGCCTGGAGAAAAAAGAATTGCTTGGGAAGAAAGTGCCAGGCAGCTGGGAGGAGAAAGAGGAGAAGGAAGGGACGAAGGCAGCCAGAGCTCTGTATCACTGAGCATTGGGCTCGATCTGCAGCCAGGAGGACGGGCGGGAGAGCCGTGGCACTGCTGCTTGGCCATCCCCATCCTGCCATCGCCAAAGGAATGCACCCACAGAGCTGGTTTTAACGTGGGACACCACAGCCAGGACACCCATCAGCAGGAGGGGGGACGTGAGGGTCCACCCTTCTGGCCAGGCAAAGCCCTGCTGGCCAGGGATGCTGATGCAGAAAACGCAATTCCAGCCCGGCAAACCCCTGCACTGCCTTCACTGGAGGCCGGGGAGGAGGGAGAGCAAAAGAGAGTTTTTTTGGCAGTCCAAAGATTGCCAGTCTTTGCTTGGCATGAGAAAAGCGTTTACCCTCATATCTCAGTACTTCCAGACTTAAGCATGAGTACAGCCAAAATCATTTTCACGAGATATCAACAAGATCTACATGAATAAAGTCTAACAGTGTTTTCTTCAAATCCAAGGAGTCCTTTTTAAAGCTGGAGCCCCAGTTCAGAGCACCTGCCAGCCTCAGAGCAAACCACAGGCAATTTCTGCTGGGGAAAAAACCAACAACCCGCCTTGTTTCATTACCTATCTTTGCCCTTAGGTGCTCTCAGGCTACACCTGAGCCTGGGGGCTGGGGTGAGGGAGGGAAAACAATTGTGCTGCATTTAAAAAAAGTGATTTTTATCAGAAAGCTTCTTTTATTTATCAGCTTTATTAAAGCACCATCTCCCAGTGTCGTGGGGTCACGAGTTAATCTCAGCTTTCAATTAACTAAAAATACACGTTTCTCGCTGTCGGAGCTGAGAAGTTAGCTGAAATGAGGAGAACCCGGCAATGTTTTCTCCTTCCCAGGTCCCTGTTTGGGGGATGCTGGCTTTGGAGACCTTGCAGCTGATGTTACAAAGTTAGGCAATTGGCTTTTATTCCCAAGAAAGCTTTCGGCTGCTGTTTTGGGTTGGGGTTTGTGCTTGCTCCTGCGGTACCCAAATGAGAGCATCACCCTGTACTCCAGCTTGGGCAGCACCAGCCCTTGGCTGCCACAGGAAGGGCTCCCAGCAGCCTGGGCAGAGAGGACCAGGCTGTTAACGAGGTTAATTGGAGGAGTTTTTTCCCCCCCTGAAAGGAACTCTCTGCGGATGCATCCAACAGGGAAGGCAGCCCCATCCTGGGGCCCCCCGAGCCCAGCCCCTCGCCTCCCGGGCCGGTGCGGGAGCAGGATTTGTAAGCTGTTGACACGGACATCCTGCGTAGGCGATGGAGGCTTTTCTATCGGAGAGCAGACACCTCCAGCAGACGCTTTCACTAACAGATTTATTATTGCTGGTGAGGAAAATGAAACCATGTGGAGCCGGTGTGCAGCGCCCAAGGAAGAAGCTGGCCAGTTGGAGGCAGACGGGAATTTCCTGAAAGGTGAATATGGCAGAGCATTAAAAGACAAATAAATAAAAAAGCCTCGCTTTATTCTTCTGCCTCAGCTGTGCTTCAGCTTGCCCCAAAGCCCAGGTAATATAGGAGCTGAAGAACTGCCATAAAGGGCCAGACTGGAGCTCCACTTAGTCTAAATGCACGTCCCTCCCAGCGCCTGCTACCAGATGCTGCAGGAAAGGCCCGAGATGTCCCATAAAGAACACTGATGGGACACCCTGCACAGATGAGCTATTTCTACCCACATCCAGGGAGTCAGAGGATGCTTTAGGACCTGAGGCAGGAAGGTTTATCTTCCCCATATTTTTCTCCTGCTTGCCTACCCTGCAGTAATACGAGTGTTCCTGGTGAATCCATAGCACAACTATTCATAAGCGCCGTTATGTTTTTTTTTTTTCTGAAGCATTCTCGCCTGGAAGATGCAGAGAAGCAGGATCTCACCTAAGCTCACTTCCCTGCAGCAAAAAGGGGGTTAAGATCTCAGCAGGAGAGATCCCCAAAGGAGCCCCCATCCCACCAAGCTCCCCAGGTGATGCAGACAGCCAGCCAGGGCACAGCTGTGGCCAGGAGGGTGGGCATGGACTATGCCCAGGTCTGAGCCTTGCAAAGAGCCGCTGGCTTGGCAAAGAGGAGAGCTGCCTCGTGAATTCCCCATAGCGACGCTATTTTTCCTGTGCATACTTCTCCCTGTGATCATCTCTGCTCTCACTGCCTCTCCCCTGCCTGCCACATTGGGCCCAGATGTCTCCTTTAAAGGGGAACTGCAAAGTTTTGTTTAAAATAACACTATTTAAAAAAAAAAAAAAACACCAACCAAGCCACCCTACCAAGATCCCCAGCAATTAATCAACTCTACGTGCTGGCTCCAAACTTGCAAACACATTTGAAAGCGAACTACTTGAAGTTTAGCTTCCCCCACGCTCACCTGCCAAGCCCCAGCATTACGATTTTGGGTATTCCCTGCCAGAAGCTGATTGTGCCTCCCCGAAAGCGGTGAGTCAGAGCCGTGTCCCAGCCCAGGCACGGCTCCAAGTAGATGCAGAGGGAGGATTGCAAGGCGGGGGCTAGTCTGGTCCTGCATTCCTTCAGCACGGAGCTTTAGATGCTTAATTGAGAAAACGGGGAGAGCTGAACGTCGGCAGCGGCATAACCAGAGCCCTGCTCGCAAACTGCCGCTGTGCTTGACTGCAGGATGAATTTTAGGTCTGAACAATCAGAATTGGGTCCTTTTCCATTATGCATCCCTAAGTCTGAAGAGAAGTGGCCAAGGCAGGAGGGGGATCAGCAAGCTGGTCTGCAGTCACCAGTCAGCTCACAATGCTGCTCTTGACCTACCATTACTCTGTGGCTTCCACTGAGCAGCCCTGCTCTGCCTCTTTCTCTCGTGTGGCCTCCCTAAAATAAAGCCCTGCACACAGTGTGACCGTGGGAGACAGCAGAGAGCTGTGGCATCCTGATGCCCAGGTCCCGCAGGACTGCCTCGGCATCCTGATAGGAAAGAGGCGCTTTGCTCCTCATCCTCATCCCCAAGAGCAAAGGCCTGGGCTCGCCAGCTGCAGCCCCATCCCAGCCTAGGATGGTTTCTCAAGCCCTGAATCTCTAAACAACTCCCCTCCTCCCCTGACCCACTCCCCACCCCCTCCCGCCCTAAGTTTTAATTTATCAGGAGAATTATTAAAACAGCCATTTCTCAGCTGTCTAACGTTTCAAACCCCTGCTCTCATTCATCTGATAAATATTTACAGAGCTTGACATTGTCTTCAGCTCATTCCCTTCTGCGCTAAACAATTCCAAACACTCGCTTCCCTTCTCCCGCGGCTCATGGAGCAGGGCTGCCCGCCCCGGCACAGCCAGACCCATGTGCCCCCTCCTGCACCCCTCCTCAGGGGCATGAGAAGGGGGGGGAATTACCCATCCCTCCTTCGGACTTGCCCTCTCTCCCACTGCATGGGCTACCAGGGCTGCAGGGGGGCTGGTTGCTTGTAGCCCAAGTCCCCTGCACAGAGCATGTTCCCTTGGAAGTCCCATGCCTCGGCCAGCCTGTCAGAGAATCATAGAATGGTTTGGCTTAGAAAGGACCTTAAAGACCATCTAGTTCCAACCCCCCTGCCCTGGGCAGGGACACCTCCCTCTAGACCAGGCTGCTCAAAGCTTCATCCAGCCTGGCCTTGAACCCCTCCAGGGATGGGGCATCCACAGCTTCTCTGGGCAACCAGGGCCAGGGGCTCACCACCCTCACAGCAAAGAATTTCTTCCTGATATCTAATCTAAATCCACCTCTTCCAGTTTAAAACCATTATCCCTCGTCCTATCGCTCCATAGGATGTTCCCGTGTCTCAGCCAGCACTGGCTGCTCTGACCCTGTCCAGCCCCATCAGTGTCACCAGCTTCACACCATCCACCCGTCCCTGCCTGAGCCATCACCCCTGACTCGCTTGTGCCGCATCCTCTGATGGGGGCGAAGGAGCAAGCGCCGCTCAGCACCGCCGGCTCCGCGGGGTCACCACCGAGGGGGACATTTGCCCATGGTTGGTCTTTGTCACAGCTGGTTCCCTGGGGAGCACAAAGTGCTGTCAGCAAGTGGACACGCACGCCAGCAGGCTGGCGCAGGCGTCTCGAGGATGCTGATCTCCGAGCTGGCCAGCTGCCTGTGCAGCAGAGGTGTCACACAGTGACAGTCATCACCCACTCGGGTCCATGCGAGTTTTCATCCTGTTTTACCAGCACGTGGAGCTGAACATCCACCCAGGAAAGCAGCAGCCTGCATGAACATGAGTCCAGGGGGGAATGATGCCTCCCAGGGAGCGTTCACACCAGCCTGCCCAGCATCTCCGCACGTAAGCCCCATGTCTGTGCTCACCCCGTATCCGTGCTCACCCCATAGGCAGCCCTGGCTGGTGAATAGGAGCCCCGGGGGGCAGAGACCTGCCCTTCCCACCCGCCCTAGCACAAGGAAACCAAAACCATCCCTTCACCTTTGAGGATGGGATGTCGCACCCTTGCTCCGCCGCAGCCTGCCAGTTGCCTCTCCGGTGCTGGAGAAGCCAGGGTAAACTGGTGGGAGCATTTCTTGAGAAAGTCTGTTTTTGTCTAAATAGAGGATTTCATCAGAAGTGAGAGCTCTTGTGGAGGCACATTGATTTCGATGCCATTTTCAACAGGTTAGGTCAAGGACTCTGCGGTCACCTCCGAACGGAGAGAGGGAGGCAGATGCTCACAAATCAAAACCCCAATTCTTCTGATTTGGAAATAGATGTTTCAACACCATCCCATTTTGCAAGGCCTTACAGGAGATCAGATTTTTTTTCCAGCAGAAAAAAACAATCAATTTCAAGCTCTTGAAATTGTTGAGAAGCAGAATTGCCATCCCCTGCCAGTTTGATCATAACACAATAATTTCTTTCCACGTATTTTTCGGGTTAGAGAGATGAAGTCTCTTCTGCTGCTGCTTCTCAAAAGGTTTTCACGGGTCCACATCATGGGTGGGAAGTGCTGAGTGGTTACTCAAGGAGCTTGAGATCCCCGAGGAGGGGAACATCTCCTGCAAGGGGAAGGGAAGGGGAAGAGGAAGGGGAAAGGGGAGGAAAAGGGGAAGAAAAAGGAGAAGGAGAAGGAGGAGGAGGAGGAGGAGGAGAAGGAGAAGGAGAAGGAGAAGGAGAAGGAGAAGGAGAAGGAGAAGGAGAAGGAGAAGGAGAAGGAGAAGGAGAGGGAGAAGGAGAAGGAGAAG
>VYZM01016745.1:268788-308324 GCA_013398915.1 Dromas ardeola
AAAAAAGGTTTAAATCCTTTAACTTCGTGTTTTCCCTTTCAAAGGAAAGAAAATATGTGCCGTCTGGGTCTGTTCTGTTTTTGCTACAGAGCTCCAAATGCTGTTTGCCAGGTTCATGGCCATAAGTGCTTTCATTTGAACTGGGTTCGCTCTCTGTCCTTTATAGATTCACCCCAATTTAAGACTGGGGAACCTAACCAGCATACCAGGGGATCTGCCTGAAAAATAGCCCAGGCTCATAGGAAGGAGCTGCTCGGTTCTCCCGCTGCTGGTAGCAGCAGTGCGATGCTGCAGCAGAGCGATGGGTACCATTTCCCAGAGGATGACCTGCGGCAGAGGTTTGGGGACCTCCACCAGTGCCATGGCCCACCTACGCTACGAGCAGAGAGCGGGGTCAGTCTTTTGCAGCATCCAGTTATCCGGTGCCTCAGCAAGAGCACAGCAGGTTCCGTATCAAAGACTCGGGTCTCTGCTGAGCAGCACCTTGCTGGCATCCACCGGGCAGTGGAGATGGAGTATGGAAGCAATGGTGGGCAAATGGTCCAGGCAAAACTAAACAAACTAAATCTTTGTTCTAGGGGAATGTTGAAATGTATCAGGTTCTCACCAACGCTTTCGCGTTTCTGAAAAGTAAATTTCCAGCATGGTATATTCAAGTTAAAAAAAAAAAAGAAGCCGAAACAATGGAGCCTTCAAGGGGTACCAAGATGATGAGGGGATTGGAACACCTCTCTTATGAAGAAAGGCTGAGGGATTTGGGTCTCTTCAGTCTGGAAAAAAAGATGACTGAGGGGGGACCTTATCAAGGCTTATAAACACTTAAAGGGTGGGTGTCAGGAGGATGGGGCCAGGCTCTTTTCAGTGGTGCCCAGTGACAGGACAAGAGGTAACGGGCACAAACTTGAACATAGGAAGTTCCTCCTAAACATGAGGAGGAACTTCTTTCCTGTGAGGGTGGCAGAGCCCTGGCACAGGCTGCCCAGAGGGTTGGTGGAGTCTCCATCTCTGGAGACATTCCAGCCCCGCCTGGACGCGTTCCTGTGCCCCCTGCTCTGGGTGACCCTGCTCTGGCAGGGGGTTGGACTCGATGATCTCCAGAGGTCCCTTCCAGCCCCTGCCATTCTGTGTTTCTGTGATTCTGTGAGTTTCCCCGCCAGGGAAATGCAGGTTTCCCCTTCTGCACGCTCAGAGCATCCGCATCTCTTCTCCGCCGGGCAGCAGGGGGGGTCCCTCCCCCCCTGCAAACCACTAATTCCTCTGCAACTCCTGCTGCACCCCCCTGTCGCACTTACGCACCGAGTTCCTCATGTTAATTCCGTCCTATATAGGAAACATTTTCTGTTAGCACTTATGTCTTTCATCCTCCTAAATGCTCCCTTGACACCTTTCCCTTGTTTTTACATCATAAGAAAAGATAGGGACTGCTACAGATAATTTAAATATTTATATTTTCTAAAGCGCCCTGGACGTGGTATATCTGTGCCGTGTTCCCCCTTACCGGGTGCATCGCAGGGGTTTGTAAACAGCCACGAAGGAATGAGTCTTGACGGGTAAGAACCAAAGCCCCCGAGGGCAGCTCAGCTCAAACCCCAGCGCAGTGAATGGGCACTTCAAGCAGATAAACATTTTGCTGAAAACCAGAGGAAATTCCCCAGCTGCCCTCTTCCACTGGTGTGCGGCACCAGCAAAGCGCTGGAGGCCTCATTGCGTAGTTACTCAAGTAAACTTGGCCCTTTATGGGTTTTGCTGGGAAAAATCCCTGTCCCAAGGAAGGGAAGGGACTGAGTGGCACCTGGCAAGATCCTTTCCATCCCTGCTTGTCCCTCCCCAGGATGTGCCCTCCCCAGAGGACGCCTCGGCGTGCCTCCACGTGCCCTCTGCCAGAGCAGAGAGCATCCTTCTGCTTTCCCATTAGCCTCCCCAGAAAAGATACAGGCAAAACCATATTTCTATCCAGCCCACTGTCCTTAAGCACATCTAATTTATTAACCACCCCGTCCTGTTACTTTAGTGGGAGGGCTTGTTAGTTTTCATGATTTAATTATTACAAGGGCCTTAACACTGAAAGCAATGTGCTAGAGAGATGAGAACACGTTTACTCTGACAATAGAGCAAAGGCGGAGCTTTTCGTGCTCCCAGAAAAAGGGGTCTAAACCCAAAACCTCGTAGTGGGTGGGTTTTGCTCCAAGCTGCTCCATTCCCGGTGGCTCTCGTGCATGTCCCATCCCACTCCCCAGCCACGTGCTGGAGCGGGGCTCAAAAAAAGGGATCCCAGCTGCCGTCCCTCCCCGCTGCTGCGGCTTTGAAAGATAATTAAGAGGTGGTGGACTCGGGATACAAGAAATGGGCACGGAGCTCTGCAAAGAGAAAAACAAAAGCGCCAGGATTTTCTGCAGCTGCTTGGGGAGGCGCGGAGGGGGCCGCGCAATGGCAAATTTCCTTTTATTGCCATCTTTTCACTTGAAAATCTGCCTGGCTGCTTTTCAGCTCTTTGCAGAGAGACTGCTGTTGTTGCTATTGCTGCTGCTGTTGTTGCTGCCAGGAAAAGACTTGCAAATAATCTTCCCATTAAAGCTGAGTTGGTATCAAACTTGGTATCAGCATTTTTCAGCGCGGGCCTGTGCGGGGGCTGAAGGAGCTGGGCGTCAGGCGTCGAGTGGCTCCATCTGTGCCTGACAGACCGGCATTGTCGGCGCTGCCCGGGCTGGCAGGGACACCGGGGAGCTGGCGGGAGAGCCCGATGCCAGCCAGCCCGCCAGCGCTCACTTTCCTTGTTCCACTCTCCTGCTGCTCGAGCCCTTCGTGAGACCTCAGAAATGGAGAATCGTAGAACGGTTAGAGTTGGAAGGGCCCTTAAAGACCATCTAGTTCCACCCCCTGCCCTGGGCAGGGACACCTCCCACCAGCCCAGGTTGCTCCAAGCCCCGTCCAACCTGGCCTTGAACCCCTCCAGGGATGGGGCAGCCACAGCTTCTCTGGGCAACCAGTGTCTCACCACCTTCGCAGGAAAGAATTTCTTCCTAATATCTAATCTAAATCTCCCCTCTTTCAGTTTAAAACCATTCCCCTTTGTTCTATCGCTACACTCCCTAACAAAGAGTCCCTCCCCAGCTTTTCTGGAGCCCCTTTAGGCACTGGAAGGCTGCTAGAAGGTCTTCCCAGAGCCTTCTCTTCTAACCTGTTCCCTCTCCGGGGAGGGAGGATGGGTAAGGCTGATACCCTCCACTGAGCACCCACCACGTGCCTGGTGACTTTCCCCGGAGTGGGGCCGATGGGTTTCTTTTACTGGGGCTCCTTTGTGAGGATCCCAGTGACAGGAATTTTTCTGTTCACTACCTGAGCAAAGGCTGAGCTCTGATTTCCGCAGCTTCTCTGTATCTGAGCTTATTTTCTTCATGCATCGAGTCTCTAAGCTCCGTGCTCCCCTCATCGGAGCCATCCTGCGTGTCCTGCTGCAGGCTGAGCTTCGTTGTCGTCTTGCAGCCATCAGCAGAGGCAATGCAGCAGGCAGAGTTCATCCCAGGTTGGGCTCTCAGGGCTGCACTGGACACATCTACCCCTCCAGGAGCTGTCAGGAGGGAGGCAGGAGAAGTCCTTCTCTGCCAGCAGAGTCTCAGATCACAGCTCTGTAAACAGCCACGGCTCTGCCTCCTCTTTAACATGCTTCCGCATCGGGATGGATAGAGGAGTCCATAGGTATGTCAGGGCTGGAAAACCAAGGTGTCCCAAGGGAGACAAAACCTGCCAGAGATAATAGTAGCCAGGACTAGAAAGAAAGAGAAAAGAGGTGCGGACGGCATAGGTAGAGCTCTGCCCGCTGGATGATAAAGGGCTGGGTGGGGAATGGCTGAGCATCTCTGGGGTGCGTGGGCTGAGAGGTCTTTTCCTCCCGTATCTCTGGCTGCCCTCTGACCGACTGCCGGGACGGGAGCAGCAGGGATGAATCAGATAAAACAGAGGGTTCCCCACTGCCCCACATAAAACTTTGCCTAACAGCAATTAAATTTTTTTTTTTTTAAACTGTAAAGAAAACAGCTGGAGAGGCCCAGATGTCACAGCAGCCCTCCCTGCCGGGGTGTTCTTCTGCAAGTGCTGTCCGCACAGGGGGGAAATGAGAGTGGCCGCCAGCAGTCCTTAAAACTTTTCTGTCTGTAGGGTTTGTTTAAAAAATAGCTACAAAAATGCATTCCCGTAATGGCAGTAATAGGTGTGCAACTACGTCGGTAGCTCTCCTCATCCCTAAAAACCTGCTGCATAATAATACCAAGTTATATCCTACGTGGTCACATCCATCCCGCAAGGAGTTTCCTTGCTCGTGGGGATCCTTCCTCCCTGCCCAGCAAGCCCCTTGCGTCCCATGTGGCTCCTGCCCGGTTCGCATTCAACACTACCAATTGACTTTCTTCCCAAGGAAATTCCTGCTTCCCTATTAAGGGCAATAGATTAATTACTGACATAAAGAAAAACTGCAGGAAAAACACAGTTAAAGAATCAAAGTATGATCAAGGGAAAGGAAACCCTTTCCAAACACAGGGTATCTCTGGCAGGGATCTGACACTGCCCCTCATCCTGAAGGCTGCGCCTTTGCCTCTATTTACTGAAAGTCCCAGGAGCGGCCGGCCTCAGGGAGGCCGTTTTCCAGAAATGACTGGTGATGGATGGGGAGCTGCCGGAGGGCAGGGAGGAGGGAGAGGAAAGGCCGGAGCCCCTCTGCTGTGAGGACAGGCTGAGAGAGTTGGGGGTGCTCAGCCTGGAGAAGAGAAGGCTCCGGGGAGACCTTAGAGCCCCTTCCAGTCCCTAAAGGGGCTCCAGGAAAGCTGGGGAGGGACTCTGGATCAAAGAGTGGAGCAATAGGACGAAGGAGAATGGTTTTAAACTGAAAGAGGAGAGATTTAGATTAGATATTAAGAAGGAATTCTTTGCTGTGAGGGTGGTGAGCCCCTGGCCCAGGTTGCCCAGAGAAGCTGTGGCTGCCCCATCCCTGGAGGGGTTCAAGGCCAGGTTGGACGGGGCTTGGAGCAACCTGGGCTGGTGGGAGGTGTCCCTGCCCAGGGCAGGGGGTGGGACTGGATGGTCTTTAAGGTCCCTTCCAACACAAACCATTCTGTGATTCTGTGTGAAAGCTCACCCTGCCACCGAACTTGAGCATTCCTTTGCCCATGCCCAAGGGCTGCTGTGCCACAGGGACTGTCCCCAGGCCTCACTCCGGTCCCTGGTCCCGGTCCCCAGCCCTGATGCAGAGCACTCATCTGGGCTGCTCACCCTGCAGATACTCAGCAGCCCATAGACCGATGCTCCTTTCAAGCACCAAAGCAATTCACAGGGCGATTTTCACAGCTTTTAAAAAAATAATTCCTTTGGTTTCTATTATTTTATACAATTTAGGAGCCTAACCATGGGAATGAAACATCCCCGGTATCCGTCCTCCCTGAGAACTGCACCATCCAGCTGATGCTGGCAGGACATGGTTATAGCAAATGCCAGGATGGATACGTACGTGCCTGGAAGGGAGGTTTAGCGGAGAAGTGGGGATGGCTCTCAGGATTAGTCCGGGGACCGCAGGGAGGAGAGCACTTGTGGGGGCTGGGGTGAAGGATGCTGGCCCTTCACTGTGAAAATTAATACCTGGGCTCTTTGTGGAGGAGCAGGGATGCGAGCAGCCAGCCCCCATGCTGTTGGAGCCAGCCGCAAAGAAAAGCGGGCAAAGATTTGGCTGGGCACCGAGGGCTGCCGGGGCTTCACTGTCCTCCATCATCCCCCAGCACCAAGGCACAAGCACAGACCCACACGGGATTTTCTGATCAGGGCTTGGAAAACACACCTGGAAGGTGGTGCGGGGACAACCCACAGCGCTTGTGACTGCAGCTCCCACGGTGTGGAGCTTTGTCAGGTTTTACAGCCCTTTTTTCCAGGCAATTACGACTGGGAAGTGGAGCAGCAAGGGGATGCTCCATATGCTATCATAGCGCCAAGCATTCAGAGCAAAGAATTGACTTTTCAAGTGGATCCACATCGGGAAGAAGGTGCCGGGATGGCAAGCAGGCAGGGAGAGGGGTGGCCAGGCACGTTCCAGCAAGGCTCGGGGGCGGCTCAGGCACATCGGAGCTGTTAATCCCGGTTTTACAGAGCTGAGTTTACCCAGCGAGGTGACAGAGCCCTAGACAGAAAATGAAATTTCCAACTCCTGCCACACATTTTTTTTCCACGGCTTTTGTGCATTTTCCCCATCTCTTCTCTCCTTTTTTTTCCTGCTGTGTTTCCCTGCTTTTGCTGGCCAGGCCCAGAGTGTGGGGAACAGATGGAGGTGGGAAAGGGTAAAGGGGAGGGGGCTCCTGTGTGCAGATGAAATTAGTCATGGAAACGCAGACAGCATGTGCATTTGCACGTCAGCCTGAAATAAGTGCGTATTTTTATGTTCCCCAAATGAAGTTGGGAAGTGGACAAATAATTGTTTCAGGGTTTGGTTTTAGTTGATTGATTTATTTTATTTTTTTTCCCTGGCAAATTCTGACAATGTGGGAAGCCGGAGCAGCCAGCCGGGTGAGAGGCCGCTCAGTGAAGACCAACATCCCAGCCCAGGATGGGAGAACCCCACGCCAGGGTCTTCTGCAAGCCCATCTCTCATTTCTCCTCCATCCCTGTGGTCCCCATGGGATGGGAAGGACGGGGCAGGTCCCTCTGCCATCCCCGGCTGCCCCGCTCTGCCGGCACCGCAGCGATGCTCCAGGGACTGCGGGGTGTCCTGGTGTGAGCAGGACCATCTGTCACCGCCACCTCCCCTGGGGATGTAGTTGTGACTTCCCCAGAGAAGCACCATTAATTAGCGGGCAGCCCTTGCTGTCAGGGAGCTGCCCGCCACGGGCAGCGCAGGGAGGAGGAGGAGGAGGAGGAGGAGGCATCCAGCGAGGGTGAGAAAATGGGTCATTTTTCAAAGTGATGAATGGGAGGAAAAGAAAGTGGAAAGGCGGACAAGGGGAAGAGAAGGGAACCGATTTCCAGATAAAGTTTTCAGGACACTTAAATAAACATCTCAGCCAGCGGAGCAACGTGCAGAGGACAACGGGAGGGACGTGTGCGAGCTGGGCAACGCTGGAAGCATTTCAGCAGGACACTTCAAATAAACAGCGTTTAAAAGAACATGTGTGCTCTCTGTCCCAGGGGTTTTCCTCTGAGACTCCCCTTCTGCAGTTCCCACCATGTTTCCAGCTTGGCCCGGAGCTTGCAAGTATTCCAGTCCTGTTTTGCCCCCTCAGCAAGGGGGGCGGTCCCAGGTCAGGGGAGCCTTTGCCACGACTGCGGGGTCCCTCCCCTCTCCCAGTCCTCTTCCACTGTCTGTGGGTCCCTGGAGCCTTCATCCCTGGAAGAGGAGCGCAGGATGCAGAGCCACCCCATCCCGTCACACCCCACTGAGTGCTGCCGCCTCTTCTTCTTCCTTTCAAGAACAAAAGAGCAAAGGGGGAGAGCAGAAATTGCTGAGCCATTAAAAACAAAAATGAAAGCCCATCAATGAATTAATATGGCATTAAATGTTAATAATTAGGCGATCGTAAACATTTATGGGAACAGATTAAAGCCAAGTTCTGGTCCATTAAATTGCTCACGTGGCCTCTGCTTTCCACCCACCTCAAGGGAGATGAGAGAAAACGGGAGAGGAGGTTTGCTCAGGAAGGGCTTTTGCTACCCCTGTCGCATCTCCTGCCCTCGAGGTGCTCGGTGCTCCGGGGGTCCCTGGCAGCTCCAGCACTGCCAGCAGCACCTGGGGACATGCCTGACAGCGGAGACAGTTGTTCCCATGCACGATGCTCTTCTGAACGATCAGATGGGATTAGGTCCGAGAAGCAGAACCTGCGTCCACCAAGAACACAGCAGCTCCCATGGTGAGCACGCCAGGATGCGGCAGTCACTCCCCAACACAGCAGCGGGGAAGCTCGCATTGGAAATGGCGTGTTTTGAGCGTTTGAGCAGTGATTAGATTAGGGAGAATTAGATTAGATATCAGGAAGAAATTATTCCGTGTGAGGGTGGTGAGCCCCTGACCCAGGTTGCCCAGAGAAGCTGTGGCTGCCCCATCCCTGGAGGGGATCAAGGCCAGGCTGGACGGGGCTTGGAGCAACCTGGGCTGGTGGGAGGTGTCCCTGCCCAGGGCAGGGGGGTGGAACTGGGTGATCTTTAAGGTCCCTTCCAACCCAAACCATTCTATGACTCTATGATAACACCATGATTAATCACCCGCACTGAGCCCAGTGATCCTTTTGATCTATTTGGGTTATTTAGGAAGTGTTTGAAGTCAGGCGATCCGCGGTGATGTGGTTAAATGTGCCAAACACAGGCAGAGCATCTCCCGACCACCTCACCTGCGTTTTCTTATGTGCCCATCTGTTGTGGCTCCCTGTTGGGGTTAATCACCTCACCAAGAAAACCCTGTTAGAAATACACAGAACTGATTGTAAAGCATTGCACCGCAAGAACAATATTTTGCATTTCCGCAGCAATATTTATAAAAGCCTCTTTTTTCATTAATTAATCCTGTAGCGGGGCAGTTAGCAACATTTCCAGAGGAAGAGAAGACAAGCCACTTGGAGGGAAATCCTGCCCGTGTTTCTCCTCTCCTGCATTTGCAGCTTTCCCGTCCCTGTTTTGCAGAAGCTGGGGCCAACAGTGGGACACCCCCGGCCCGGTGGGCTCCATTCCAGCAGCACGGGAAGGTTTATGGCAGCCCTGGGAGAGCAGCCCAGGATAAACTGTTACGCTGGGCATAAGCAAAGAGTGGAGGCTGAGTGTTTTCTACCCCACAGAGAATAAAGATGTTTTATTTTTATCATTTAAGTCATTGCTTCTTGGGAAAAAGTTTCTATTTTTTCAGTGAAGATATTCTTAATGACCTTTTTTTTTTTTTTTTCTAAGCAGGTTTTTTTAAATACCAAGCCTTTTCTGAAAATCTGGGGGGTTTAAGCACCTTCTTTCGTTTACAGAAAAACACACTTAAATATTTGGCAGCAAAAAAAAAAAAAAAATAATCCTTTTTCAGTGAAATACTTTTTGAATAAAGAAATGTAAGTAGCTTTTATGTCTCTGCTTGGGATGCCTGGGCCTCCTTCAGACCTGAGTTACCTACACACTGCTCACCACTTCTCCTGCAAAAATAACCATTTTTTTTTCAAGCTTGTGATGGGATCACGGGAGGAACGTGAGGAATCTCTCAGGCATCCCGGTGCTGCCAGGAACTCATCGCAGCGATTCTCATCGCCGTGCTGCCGGAGCCAGCGTCCGGGGAAGCAGCGAGGGCATCTGTGGCTAGCATCGCTTGCCCGGGGCAACCCAGAACAATGCGGATCTGTACAATCGCGGGCAGGCGGCAGGCAGGGAACCCATTTGTGCCCCACGGAGGCCCCACAGCCCATCCCGGTGGGATGGTGGTGTTGTTGGCCGCCCCGGGCACGCTGCAGGCTGGGGCTGGGGGTCCACGGTGGTGGTTGTGGTGGTGGGGGGGGGAAGCCCTTTGCAATCGAAAGCTTCCTGCTGGGGACCCTTCAAGGGCAGCCCTTGTAGCAGATCTAATTATACAAACAATTTTGTTCTGCTTCTCCAAATAAACACAGCGAGGTCTGCGGGACACGGCACGATGGGAAATTAGAAACGAGAACGCTTGCTAATGGGCTCCTTAGCTGCAGGGGTAAACAGATTATTTGAAAAGGCCCCGGCCGCCCCTCCGACAGATCCACTCGCTCCTCTCCCCTCTTTCCTCCCCACCTCCTCTCTCTGCCCCCCCCGTCGCACCAAATATTAACAAAGCTTGCAATTTAATCAAATCTCTGAACTGTGAAAGGAGACTTCTGTAGATTCGATTTCAAGGGGTTTTTTGTTTTTTTTTTTTCTCCCCCCTCTTAGGATTTGCATTGAGAAAATTAGATTAAAATCCTGGATGTAAAAGGAAAGGGTCGGGGGAGGGTGGGAAGCGGCGTGGAGGGGAACCGGGGGAGGAGGAGAGGGGGCGAAGAGGGGCCCCAAAGTCTGGCTGTCAGCAGGCTGTCAGGAGGTGGCTGGCTTGGAGGCATATGGGGACCCTGTTCCCTCCCTGGTCCCCAAAGATCGGGACCAGGCTGGGACGCCCCCACGGCACCACCCCCCATCCAAGAGCTGCTCCGGATCGGGACTCAGGTCGGAGGATCCTGCTTCATCCACACCCACACACCTCTTGCAGATAAATGGCTTATTTTGGGCTGGGGATGGGTAACACCATGATGTCTCCACTGGCATCAGACTGTTGCTCTGTGTGTGGGGAAACACATGTAAGGTCAGTCAGCGAGCCCTGGGAACGGCCACAGACAGGAGGTGTCACCACCCCACCCTTAAGGTCAGCAGGACATGGGTGTCCCCTCCCAGGCTCTGCCCAGCTCCTCCACCGGGACCCCCCCGCATCGCTCGTAGTCAGGGACACACACCAGAAAATGCACCCACACCAAGAGGGTTGTCCCTTTGCATGGGACCCTGAATTGTCCCAAGCCTCTATGCGTGGATCACAGCATGAAGGGTTTGATCCTGCACCCCCGGTTATTCACAGAGCCCTCCCGGGCGTTTTATCAGTGGTTTCCCACAGATGATGAGCCCTGACCTGCAGCAGTGACGTTTCAGAGCTGCTGTGAGTACAACCAGGACAATCCCCCACCCCGGCCAGCAGCCAGCACCGGGTACGTGCCACAGTGCCACGTTTCAGGACACACGATGCCCATGAAGCTCGGAGGATGGGGAGGGGGTGGGAGCTGGAGCGGGGCTGCTCTGCCAGCGAAATGGGAGCATCATCGTGTCCCCGTGCTGCGTGATGCTCTCTCCCAGTGGCAGCTGCTGCTGGCGTTTGGGTCAAGCCCTCCAGCACAAATGTGCATCCCGGGACTTGCCTGCGCTACTGGAGCCTCGTGCCTGGGATGTTGTGGCTGAGCTGGGGAGACCCCGGCGCAATCCCACAGCGGTCCCGGCTCGCGCAGGTTGTCCGCAGCCCTCCCATCGTGTACACACACAAATGGGGTCTATCAACACCCCGTCACCAGAGGAAATCTAATTCGAGCCAGAGTCCCTCGATGGCGGCTTGGCAGGAACATGCTGTTGGCCGGGACTTTGTTTTCATTACTATTCCATGTAATTTATAATTGTATCAAAACTGAAGAACTAATTGCAGTTGCCGTCCTGCTCTGTGACTGCCTGTCACCCGGCCCGGTCTCTGGCAACGGTGGGATGCAGGAGGGCTTGTCCCATGCCGGCGTGTGGGTCGGAGCATCGTGGCTGGGGCAGAGCCGGGGTTGTCCAGTCTCTCCTGCCCACCGGGATCGGATGCGCGCTGGGATCTGGGAGTCACATAGAGCTTGAGCTGCTAATGAAGCCTCTGAGGTGGGAAATCATTCTGTTCGAGTAAAAGTTTTCCTCAGCCGACTACACCAGTTCTGCACTTTCTGCATTCGTTTTGGCCACACTGAGATCTTGAAATTAAATTTTCTTTTTTCCAGATTAAAAACCTCCCTTTGACATTTCAACAATGAAATGTGTCGATTTTACTCTCCAAAATCCTTTGCTTTTAAAACATCCTTCAATCCTACTTTTTAAAAACTAATGCTCCAGAACAAAAAAAATATTTCCCTGCAAGTGAAATGTAACATTTCATTAAACCTGGATCAATTCCTTTTTCGCTTTTTGATTCCCTAAGACCGAGTCTTTCCCAGCAGCAGCTCTCACTGAGGCCCCTCCGCCCTGCCTGAAACATCCCAGCCTGGGGAAGCTCCAAGGACAAAAAAGGTATTTGGCATCTCAGGGAACGTGGCTTCCTATGCAAAAGCATGGGAAGCCAAACCTTCAAGATTTACGTTTGCTGTTGAAAGATGAAGTTGCACACTAAAATTGCAGCTCCATGCTCGTGTGATTGAAGTGGGACCCCAGTGGGAACCCTCAGTGGAGTTCCTGGTGCACCACCAGCATCTCCTGCGCTGGTCCGGGCAGAGCAGTGGGCAGGTTTGGCTCTGCAATGGGACTCACTGAAACGCAAAGTAAATGCGGAGCTCTGGAGCAGCAGGGGCCCACCACAGGCCCCAGGATGATGCCGTGGGACCCCACGCAGTGGCTCTGCTGGGTGCAGGGAGTCCTGCAACACCCTGCCCGGCGCCTGCTGCACCCGCTCCCGGTCTCCGGGTGAGATGGGCATCTTGGCACACGGCTGACTCCGGGGGAGTCACTGCAGCAGCTCAGCACCGGGATGATGAGGACAGGCTGGGAGAGCTGGGGGTGTTCAGCCTGGAGAAGAGAAGGCTCCATTAGAGCCCCTTCCAGTCCCTAAAGGGGACCTATAGGAGAGATGGGAAGGACTCTTGATCAGGGAGTGGAGTGATAGGATGAGGGGAAACGGTTTTAAAATTAAAGAGGGAAGATTCATATTAGACTTTAGGAAGAAATTCTTTGCTGTGAGGGTGGTGAGCCCCTGGGCCAGGTTGCCCCGAGAAGCTGTGGCTGCCCCATCCCTGGAGGGGTTCAAGACAGGCAGCCTGTGCAGTGAGCAGGAGGCAGGCCAGAGGGTCCCAGCTCGTCCCAAATCTGTGCCTGCATCATAGAATCATAGAATGGTTCGGGTTGGAAGGGACCTTAAAGATCATCCAGTTCCACCCCCCTGCCCTGGGCAGGGACACCTCCCACCAGCCCAGGTTGCTCCAAGCCCCGTCCAACCTGTCCTGCAGCAAACCACCACCTGAAAGCATCTGGGGGAGTCGAGGGGCTTTCCGGACACATGTGCCAGCAAAATTCAGTGTGAAAAGGGAAAAAAAAAAAGGGCTGAGAGAGGGAAAGAGGAGCTGTTAAAGGAAACCCAATCTGCCGACCACGCCAGGGCGGGCGGCTGGACCCGTCTGTGTCTGGGGCTGTTGAATCTCAGAGCTAAGTGGTTTCCTCTCCACCTCACCAGGGAGCGGCTTTTATGTTCCACTGAAAAGGTATCCTGCTCAAACAAGTGGAGACATAATGGGGAGAGCATCCATTAAACAGAAGGAAACGAGGGCATGTTAAACATGAAATATTCATAGGGGCTCTTGCCAGCTTGTTAATGCATTTGTGTTTGCAAAATACCTGTGGCTCGGGAGCAGGGGAGGGAGGTCGGAGGGACCCTGGGTGCGGTGTGGGCAGGAGGAAACCCTGGAGAGGGAGGCTGGGGAGAGGACGGAGGCAATTTGTGCCTGGTAGGAGAATGGTTTGTTCACAAAAGACCTGCTCGATATGCAGAGGTAATCGATATGCAGCTCGGCGCATCCCAGCCCCATCACTGGGATCGCTGGTGTTGGGGTGCCCTGTGCCCAGTACCAGCAGCGGGCTCTGAGGGGCTCAGGCACTGCCTCCGCTTCCACAGCGTTTCATGGACGGCAGTGTCCCAGGCTCCGCTGGTCTGTGCATCCCTAAACTGGTTTGTGCATCCCAGCTGGGAGAAGAGCCTGCCACAAAGGCTTTAGAGCATTTCTCCAGCCTCAGGTTACAGAGACCTCGTCGCTTCTACAAAACTCCCTCCCATATATTTACTGGGGCATTACGAGATAGCATCAATAATTAAAAATAAACTGCAATTGTCAAAATGGGTGAAGAAAGTGCATCTGATGATGAATTACCCTGGCTATGCAAAACAGTATTTGCTCCCTTGTTTGCCAAGCCGTAGATTTCATTAACTCGCAACGGGTCTCCCAGTCATTTAGTGCAAATTAGGGAAGCTCTATTGTATTATTCCTATTATTATTATTATTATTATTATTATTATTATTATTATTATTGGTTTGTAACACAGGCTCATGGGTGAGTGTCCCTAGCAAGAGCTGCATTCATTCATCTCGAGTGAAGAGCTGGCCGAAGGCAGCACGGTGCCGTCGGGAGCTGGGAAGGATCACGGCAGTGCCAGCTCGGGGGGGGGGGGCTCTCAGCATTTTGGGATCCCCTGGATTGTGAAGCTGCCTCTTCACAGCTTGGGCAGAGTTTCCAGGGCACAGGTGATGGCCATACATCCTTTTCTTGTTCCTTCTATAGCCATCCCTCCAAAGTCATCTTTCTAGGAAGGGTTTTACTTTCCAGTCAAGAATAGATACGTCACGTCACAGCACTACAGGCACATGCTTTTTCGTATTAAACCAGCACCAGAACAACCGGTGTCAGCACTCAGCAAAGCCAATCTCAGCTCCACCGGAGGGTTTTGTTTGCTGGGCACATCCCCATCATGCCAGGCTTCCCACCCCTCCTTTCACCCAATTTTGGTGACAGTGTTCAGAGCCAGACAAGTCCCCGGTGTGCCCTGCCACTTGGGAGAGGACCCGCTCGGGGGGACGCGGGAGAAGGGACCTGGAGGGGCTTTTCACACAGAATAGAATAATCGGATGGAGTGCCAACAGATGAGAAGGACAGGAGAAAGAGAGCACGTTTTGATGAAGAACAGTTTTTAATTACTGCTGGTTTACACTCCTAATTAATAAAAGCAGGCTTGGGATAGAAGAAGAAGAATTAAAGTGGCTTTGTCACAGGCGTTACTGGAATTGGCTGGTGTCTCGCAGCCTGGCAGTGAAGGGGGAAGCGATATCCGATGGACTTGGGCCTAGAGGAGTGTTTTGCAGTGGGAAAAATCAGCATGCAACAGAGCCATAAAAATGTTGTTCGTGCCTTTGTAAAAATTTCTTACTTGGAGGAAAAGGCCGGGGAGGGAGAGGGTCTCACCAAGGAGAGGACAGGCCAGAGGCTCCCCTTGCTAAAGGCAAGGACCAGCAGAAAAAGATGGAGATTTTGCCTAGCGTGGTGACAAATCCTTCACAAGTGTGAACTTTTCAAACCTCAAGTCCTGGGGAAATGGAACCAAAGTGCAAAGGGGAAAATGTTGATACAGATCAGGCTTGTGCTGTGTAAATGCATTCTTACATTGGTATTTGGGAAATACAATCACAGCCTTGGCCAAGGAGGAATTAACAGTCGGTTCAAAGGCAGCTTGGGCTGAATATTTTATCAGTAATTGTCTATTTCTGTAACACCTGCAGCTTTTGCCTTCTAACCTTTTGCTAGAAGTCCAGCCCTTGTGGAGCCCAATGCCATGCACCAGAAGCAATTCCCAGTCTCGTCCCAGTGTTCATTCTGCCAAAATCCAACTGGAAAAAAACTCAAAGTGATGGAAATAGCCTGTGGGGTCCTCAGGGGCCAAAAGCGTTCCCACTCCCGGAGGGAAAACCGGGTGGTCTGGCCGTGCTGCAGCCCCAGCTGGTTGTGGCACTTGTGGGGGACCCAAAATCCATCCCTGAGCACCTCCGGCAGAGCTGAGGGCTCTTTAGGAAACCCAGCCTCAACCGCTTCTTGTGAGCTTGGCCTTTTCTTCAGACATAGCCGCATGCTTGGCCCGACACGTAGTTCTGGGCTATTAATCCGTCTCTCTGTTGCAAACCTCCCAGGACTTTGTTTTCTGAAGGGGAAGAGAGTTGATTATTTCAAATTGATGTTCAGGGTCATCAGCCAAGCTCCTTCCCACAGACAGTAACTCCAGCCAGCTCCCTGCTCGCTCCGTGATCTCAAACCCCATCAGCAGGATGGGCTCGTGTTTAGAGCCTTGACATCATCGGGGTGGTTTATTCTTACCCTCCACGATCTTGCGCAGCTCCCCACGGTACAAATTAAGCTTGCCGGAACATTTATTTAAAATTTCTCTTCCTTTTTGATTCCCCAATTTCAGGTCAATGAACTCTAAGTAAATTGGCCACAGGCACCCTGCAGCCCCCGACCTGCAGCGCCGGCGAGCACAGCCCCTGCGCCCCGCTCTGCTCCGCTGCAGCTCCCCTCTTCTTCTTACCCAAGTTTATCCTGAGGAAAAAGTAAGTTCAGCAACCTCGACATGTCTCTTGGTTTTGTCTCGGCTTTTCCTTGTTCTTCTTGGGGAAGAGAGGGAGGTGAAACACTCTTTCCCCGTGTTTTTAAGACAATAAATTCTTTTTTTTTCCACTTCATATGGTCATGCGTTTCGCTCTCCCTTCTGTTTTGCTTTATCCTTCAAATTGTAACAGTAATAATAAAATTCAGAAGGAACTTCTCGCCTGCTGCGGGAACGATGTGCCCGTTGTGCCCAAAAAAACAAATGACACAAATCACGACACAAACACCTCCTTAGCCACTTCCCTCTTCATTAGCTGCTTGGAGAAGACCCGGGCTGCAAGGCACTAATTGCAGCAGGGAAACGGGCCGCCGAGCTGCAGCAGCAGTGGGCATAGCAGGAAGGGATGGCTCTCCATGCACCCTAAAACTGGGGCCGCCCTGGGCAGAAGAGAGCTGCTCACAGGTCCTCATGTTTTGGGAATTCTGGGGACATGCCTGCCCTGCCAAAAGCAGGGACGAGCCATCCCTGCTATTAAAAGTCTCAGTATAAGTGAAAAATTCTCCCCTTCAGACTCACTTCCAGCTCCAGAGGGGAGCACCTGGGCTGGGACCTGCCGTTGCAGGGGCTGTTTGAGCAGGAGGTAACCACACACTGCGGCCAGATGTGAATCTGTTCTAATTATCTCCGGCTCATTAACACGAGGGCAAAGGCAGGGAGGTTTCTCTGGTGAACAGTGCTGCATCAGGAGCTTGCTGCAAGGTTTTGCCTCTCTGGACATCCCTTGTCCTTCCTGTGTTCTGTGCACCTCCGTCTCTGGGGCTCCCCTCTGCGACAACAGCTTGTTTGCCATGGAGGTGAGGACCAGGACCAGGAGGGATCGAGGAGCGGGATAACCCACCTCCAGGATGTGAGGTGGGACCAGCGCGATGGGAGGACAGCAGAGGATGGGCAGAATGTGGTACCCACGCATCCTCTGTGTCCAACAGCAATGGTGACACTGCAGCAGGACAAGCCACCAGGCCATCCCTGAGCTTGAGCCCCCAAGCGACTCTCATGTGCACTCTTGGGGGCTGGAGACCTCCTAGCACTCCAGTGTCCCCATCAAACCTTGAGACATGTCCCAAGGCCTCTCCTGTAAGAGGCACCAGCCTGAAACCTGGGGCGTCCGGACCCCCAAGGCTGATGCTCAGATGTGGGTTCACCCAGGAGAGCAGGTCCAGACGTTCTCTCACAGCTCGCCCCAATCCCACCTAGGCCCAGTTATTTACTGTGGGGTTTATACTTTCTTCTTCTTTCTTTGCTTTCTTTTTCTTTTCTTCCACTGGTATCAAGACCCTAAAAATAGCCGTGCTTCCCATCTCAGCTGGTAATGTAAAACCAGGTTAACATAGCTGCGCCGTGGAACAGCAGCCATCTCGTTTGCTCTGAAATCAAATTTATTAAGGCATTAGTCTCTTTCTCTCTCTTTCCCCCTCTCTCCCCTCATCACAGCAAGCGCAGGTTTTCACGCAGCCATGGCTGCTGCTTTGCTCTGAGCAGAAAGCAAGGGGGGGATGTCAGGGGAATGGGGTTGTGGCTGGAGCAAGGGGCAACTACTGCCAGGGGCTGGGGACCATCCCCCCGTGGACACCCTCGGCCATGGGAAAACCCAGCCTCCTCGCTGACACCCACATGTTGCTGGATCGGCACAGCCCACACTTGCTTTTTCCCTGGAGAGGGGGGAGCTTCATGCCCAGCCTACCCCCGTATAACTCCCCAGCCCTGCCCTGGTGGGATCCTGGTGGGATGGCACGCAGGGGCAGCCCAGCTCTCAGGAAACGCAATGCAACCAGGCTGAGGGCTGAGAGCCACCGGGAATTTGCTGAGAGGATGCCCTGTATGTAGGCACAGCTTCAGATAAATTAACGCAAGTATCAGGAGGGCGGCTAAAGCCAGAACAAGGGCAGGAGGGAGCAGGGATGGGCATGGAGAAGTGGGGGGTGGCTGAAGCCTTTGTGGCAGGACCACTAACTGCAGCACAGAGAAGGACCGACCTGCGGGCAAAGGGATGGATGGAAAGGAGTGGGTTCCCTCAGGCAGCAGCGGGGAAGGGGCGAGCAGCAGTGGCCGGCTGTGTTGCCGGCAACCTGGCCCCTTGGCAGAGGCATGGGCTCCTGACCGCCCCATCTCAGGGCACGAAGGAGGATGAAATGGTGTAAAATCCAGTGACCCTTAGGCTGGGCAGAGGCAGAAGGCAGCTGGACCCTTCAATGAACAGAAGAGGCTGCGAACGAAACTTGCTGTGTGCTCCAACCGCAGGTCGTTACAGACCAGTGGGATCCTTTATAAATAATAAACCGATATTGATTGCCTTTGCCAGTAAACACAGAGTGACCTTTATTAAAAATACACGAAAAGCGCACTTAGGGAAACTTGCTGACTTCTTGCTACAGACAGATTTACACAAAAAGCTGATTTGTCCCGCAGGAGCCGGAAAGGTGGTAAATGAGGGAGCGAGCCGCTGGCACAGCGGGTGCCGCATCCCACTGCCCGCTCCTGCCCTGCAGCTGCAGACCGGGGCTGATGCCACCATCGCCCAGCAGAGATGCCCACCTGGGGACCCACCACCATCCCTGGGGTGAGGGTGCAAGTCTCTGCCCCGTGGAAAGCTGCAGGACAGAAGATGCTGGGCCCTGATGTGGTTATTGGGGACGGAATAGAGTTCAGCAGGGAAGGGGGAAAGATGAGACTTTAAACTCCGCTTCAGGGCGTATCGCGCAATAACCCACTCAGCCATTTCTGATTTAGTGGTTCGGAACTGGCCCTTGGCCTCTGCAATTTGCTTTAAATTGCCCACTCAGCACCCAGCATCACACTCGCTGAGCGCTGGGAGCTAGACGCGGCTCCCTTGGCCGGGGGCCGTGGAAGTGGCTCAAGGCACTGTGTAAATCTGGGAGTTTGCCTCGGAGCTGCCCTCCGTTTGTCTCATCTCTCGGGGGTTTTGCAACAATTAATTATCTGCTATACAATAGAAAGATCATTCCTCCTGGCCAAGGTTAAACATCCCAGTGCTGCAAAATAGCATTCATGTTAGCTCAAAATAAATCTCGCTTATTCCCTAGGCAATGCTGCTGCTTCTGGTTCTTTGGCCATAGATTAGACAAACGGGCAACAGCGCGGATCCAGACCCTGGGAGGGAGATTAGGAGCTCCTCACCCCTCGGCCACCACTCCAGCTGGGAATTATCGCTTGTACCCATCCCGTCGGCAAATTGTTCATGACCCCGTGGCAGTTTTCACCAATGTGTGACTCGGTCTGCAGCCGTTCAACAAGTCCTGGGGCTGGCAAGCTTTGTTGTGGGTGGCCTTCAAGCTCTAGGCATTGGTGCAGTGTGGCTGGGGATGAGGATGCTGCTTCTGGGCAGATGCTGGGAAGATGCTGACGTGGAGGAGAGCATGGAGCCCCAAATGGCTCGGGCTGTCCTTCATCAACATGGGAGTGATCCTGGCAGTGTGATGAAATAAGCTTCTGAGGTCTAGAGGCTGCACAAAGAAAAACAAGTAGAAATGGCACTAGATACTCTGATCCCCAGACTTAAAAGCATCTGGTTCTCTTCCCAAAGGAGCGGGGGATTCGGAGTTGTTCGCTGTCTGCTAGACGGTACATCCCGTCTGCTCTCTCTCGCAGGGTAATTGCCTGCGTATGCAAAGTGACTGGGAGATTTCTCTCTTTGAGAGTCATTTACACACAGCACTTTTCCACATGGGAATGTGCCCACATGTGCACGAGTACAGGCATTTCCACAAGTAAAAGCATTTTGAGCAAAACATGTTTCACGAAGCGCATGCGGGACGCTGCGCAGAGTCAGGGAAAGCCCATCCCAGTTCGGACAGGGGGAGGTTGCTGCAGGACTGGCCCAGCTCTTGTGATGGGGGTCTCACCAGCCAGACCAGGGACACAAACCAGCCTCCACCGGCCCTTTCCACCCTGTCACACGAGGAACCGCAGCCCCCCTCACCCAAGGGGACACCCGTGGGGACTGCGCTGCCACGCTGGGCACCCAGCTCAGGCTGTCATGGGATGGGGATGTGGGCTGCTGCCCCACGCTGCTCGTGTCTTCCCATCCCGAAAGCCAACACACCAAGCTTTGTCCCCGTGGTGGAGGAGCCAGTTCCATTAACCCCCTCGGGACTTGGCCAGGCAGCTTTTTCTGGTGCTCTTGCACCGAGGCATCCCCTGGGCACCCCACGTCCAGACACGTGGGCTCCCCTAGGGCCAAGCAAGGGCAGGAGAAAGGCTCTCCCCATCCCTTCCGATCCCAGTGAGGACCTGCAAAATGTTCTGGCTGCTCTGGCAGAGGGTGCTGAGGAGTGGCGTTGGCTGCTCCAGAGGATGTACAACGCTAAAAAGCCAGCATGGACCAGGGCCAAACGAACAAAGGTTTTATTAATTGGAGTGCATGTGGGTAAGTAGCATTGATGACTGAAGTCAAGGGAAGTACATTACTTATGGCTTTGGAACAAATGCTCCTGGAGCAAATGTGTCTGACTGTTTGTTTGATTTGGAATTTTATTTTATTAATTTTTCCCTCCACTCTTTTTGGAGAGGCACATCTAGGTGCTGAGCATCCAGCACCTGCACTGTGTGCCTTACAGGTTTCTCAGATCAGAGCATCCCATTTCACATTCTCATTTCCACCTCCCTTATCACCCCATAGCTCCCAGGAGGTGATGTGCAAGCAAAAGCCAGCCTAGTATTGTGTTTTGTCCCCAGACAATGTCTGTTAGGCTTGCCTGGAAGGGTAGCAGACCCTTCAAACCCCCAACATCATTCTTATATTCCAGCTGAGCTGAGGCACAGAGCAGAGCAGAGCAGCCTTCCCCAGCATCGCCCTCCTGCCCACCACTATTTTATAATTAATGTTGGCACTGCCCAAACAACAATGCAACACAAGAGCTCCGTGCTGGAGCGTGCTCCAAGGCCAGGCTGTGCTGAGTCCTGGTGTCTGGCCAGGACCTGGTAGTCAACTGCATTTTCCCTGGGAGGCTGGAGTGGAGGAGCTTTTCCCCAGGCTCCCAGCAGTCTGTCAGTCTGACAAGCACCGCAGCATCCTCCATTACCGCTGTACACAAGGGGCGACTCCACACCGTGCTTGTAACCCAGCCCCGCGGTCCTGTCGGCAACAAACCCCATTGCACGGCCAATAAATAATTCATGCCAGCAAACTGGCTCTGCTCGCTGCCACTGCGTACAGCCTGGGGTGCCGGGAGAGCCCCAGAAGGGCAGAAGCACCTTTCACGCCGCCGTGCAGATGGGTCAGAGCTCCTCTGTGCCCACCCCTGCCAGGACTGCCAGCCTTCTGCTCGCTCAGGACTTATCAGATTAGATATTAAGAAGGAATTCTTTGCTGTGAGGGTGGTGAGCCCCTGGCCCAGGTTGCCCAGAGCAGCTGTGGCTGCCCCATCCCTGGAGGGGTTCAAGGCCAGGTTGGACGGGGCTTGGAGCAACCTGGGCTGGTGGGAGGTGTCCCTGCCCAGGGCAGGGGGTTGGAACTGGATGATCTTTAAGGTCCCTTCCAACCCAAACCATTCTATGATTCTAATCCTCGCTTGTCCCTGCAGGACCCTGCCTGCCAGGGCAGCCCTGCCTGGAGCCGGAGCAGCGGCCCGTGTGCTGGCCGCTCCCTGCAGGTGGATGGTGCTGTTACCCTGGAGAAGCCGGTTAGTAGCCCACTGGATGAGGACGTTATCGCGCCAAATCAAAAAGGTCAGGGTCTGCAGCAGCTTGGCTGGCAGCTGCTATAGCCAGGCACCGTCTAACCCAGGCTGCCCTAAGGAGACCCCCGCACTCAGCGAGATGCGGAAAACACAGGTTTGGAGAAGGGATGTGCTTCATATGTCCCATTCTGCGTAACCTTTAATTAGCTCCTTCTCTTAATCCGATCACCAAAAGGATGTAATAGCTAAAGGCCAGTGTTGACTCAAGGTCTAAAGCAGGTTTCTTTCCCTACACGCTCTCCTGTACCGATGAGGGTCAGAAGCTGGAATGTTTCCAAGCAGTTGGAGCCTTGGGACAGCTTCCCCGGAGAGGCAGCAGCGTACAAAATCCTCAAGTGGTTCCAATATGAAATTTAATTAATTTATAAATGGAAACACATGGCACCACCACCTGAGGGAGTGGAGGTCTGCAGCTGATCCAGGCATCCCAGGCCAGGGCATCCTCAGGATGTTCCAGCATCCCGGATCGGGATCGGAGCTGGGGAGTGGGGACTGGTTCCACAAACAGACCTGCAAGTTTCCTCCCTTTTTTTTTTTTAAATCTTTTTTCTAGATATCAGCAAGAAGATGGGCTTATGGAGTCTTTTCATATATGAAAATACAAAACGAAAGGTAAATCGGGACATGGTTTTAATGATCATTCATTCCATTTGCACTTGTTTATCTACCTAATATGCTAAGGAGAGATGTTCTTAATAAATAGGTAACAAAATGATCAGTCTGTTCCCAGAACAGCTCAGATGTTTGGGAAGATGCGGATTTGTGGGGCCGTGTTTGCCTCTTCTGTGACCTGCACTGCATTGGGATTTAAAATCGGGGTGACAGAGGGACGATATTTGCATTTTGAGAAAATTTCCTAACTTCACGAGTTGATTGTCCTCAACTTCCTGCAGAAGTCTCTTAACAGAATGGCACTGATGGGAGAAAAAAAACACAACCAACCCTTTTCTCTAGAACCCTTGAAATGTTCCATTTTGGAGCAGTCAAAGCAGATTATGAAAGAAAATAGACTCTCCAATCACAGCCCGGGCAGGAAGGCTGGAAACAAGCGGATGTGAGCGTGAAATGTGATGTGCAGTGGGATGAGATAAACTCCCTATCTTGTTTTGGCCCATTATGGCATATTATTCATCAAAACACTTTGTTGAAATCAGCTAGCTCCGGGTTTTGTTAATTTTCTCTGTTTCAAAAAAATCAGACTTGGGGGAAAAAAGTGCCAAAAATAGATATTTAACTAGCTGCAGCCAAATGGTCCTTGAGTTTAGCCTGTCATCCCGGGTTATTACTTCACTTATATCCCCGTGATAATTTAGGAATGGTTTCTCTGAGCCACAAGGGGAGGGAGGGGGGAGGTGGATACACGCTGCCTTGTTAAAACATTCGGGATATTTTCCTGGATGGCAAGAAGCATCCAGGATTAGGTCCTTATCCCGTGGGGAGTGTTATTACAATATGCCCAGGCGAATTCTTTGCATGGACATGAGATGATCTGTGTGTCCCTCAGGAGTGGGGTCCCTCGCCCTGCCCCGAAGCTGCCGGAGAGAAATAAATAACCCAACCCAAGCGAGCAGACCTTGGGTGTCTGTGCATGCTGAGTTTTCTTTGGTTAGCAAAGCGGAGGTGCTTTCCCAGTAAAACCTGCCTGCGGCACTGGGTGGAGAAGGCGGGAGGGCAGGGAGCAGGTTGGGGTCCCAGCCCTGGCGGCCCCCAGGCCCATGGGTTCCCCCCTGAACCCCCACAGGCTCTCCCCAACATTTCAATGCGCAATCAGGGGGCAGAGGAAGGAGTGCGATGTTTGAAGGCACCTTTGATTTTCAAGTACCAGTCGCAGGCTTCTTTTGTTTGGGTAAATTGGGTGCTCACTGGAGTTTTTTAGCAACCCTAATGGGCCGATGCTTTCCATTCCCCTGAATCCCACACGGCAAATTAGGCAAATTAAGCCCCGCGTTTCTATCAGACCATCCTTTGCACACCCTCCCGGGCAGGTGAGGGGGCAGCTCCTGCTCTGCAGTGGTGTGGTGCCCATGGTGTGTCCCTCCAGGAATGGCGTGGGACCCCCCTGCCTCTCCCTGCGCTGGGGCCGGGGACACTGACGTTCCTCAGCAGCGACCTGGAGGGTCCCACTGCAATCCCCCCGATCCGTATTTCCTACTCCTCCTGCTACGTCCAAGCTTGGCCTCTCTGGAGCAAGGAAAACCAGGCAGGGATGTGCTTTATTGCTCACATTTATTTATTTAAATTGTATAAATCACTCAAAGCCACATTCGCTGCTTTTCATATTTCTTTGGATCAGCCGCAGAGCAAGGAAGGGCAGCTCAGCAGACCCCTAAAGCGGCTTAGTGTTTTTTACACCACAGTAGAGCAAGGAAAGACCATCAGTGAAGGATTGTAAATTGAGCCAATTAAAGGAATCATTGAGATTATGAAGGACAGGCCACGCTCGTCTTGGTGCAGCTCTGGCCTTCAGAGGGTTTATACAAAACCACATAGTGCCTTTGTATAATATAACACCCTTCAAGTAATGTTATGAAAAAAAAGCACCACCTTTTAAGTAATATTTTGAAATAAAAGCATATATGCTCTGCCATCTCAGATGGTTGGGGTTTTGCTTTTCACCCTTTTAGGACAGTGACTCCAGGCCAGCTTATTTCATGTTCCATCTTTTATTATTTTTATTGTACAATCTCCCCTCTACTAAAGTCAGGCAAATCTCTGCAAAATGAGCATCAAGAGACGATCTTTAACGCAAAGAGGAATTCACTCTCCACCAAAGTCTGCTCTGTGCCCTGTGCAGGGCATCAAAGGGGGGGTCTGTCACTGCTGGATAGTTTTACCCAGTTGCCCACCTCCCTCCATCCCTAGGGCAGAGGAGCCACCGCGGGGACCCCAGCAAAGCCCTCCGGACACCCCCACCCCTCACCGAGCTCCTCAAGGCTCAGTCCCAAGGCCAGATTTGTGAAATTTGAGAACAAATCCTGTCTTTTCCATTAAGACTTTCCAGCAACACCCCCAAGTGTGCTGCAACATATGCCATCTCCTGAAAGCCATTAAGCCTCCGTGATGAACCACTAACGTCCCTCATTAGCTCGCTAACGCTTAATCACTTGACTGATTTCAAAGGGTCCAAACTCTCTGGCTTTGTAGCATCACCGGTGAAAATCCCTTTCTGCCTCTTTGTGTTCTCACAGCCCAGGGTTGCTCCGTTGCCAACCGTGTCCCCAGGTGCCACCACAATGGAGATAAGTATTTCCAGGCTTGGTTACTTTTTTTTTTTCCAGTTTTGATTACTTTTGTTCATGAACTCAATGTCAACCCATTTCACTTGTGACCTTCGGGATAAACTTGGGCTTCCACAGAGGACACGGGCTGTGGCTGCGGTGTGATGGTGGGGATTTTGGTTGATTTGCTGCAAGCAAAGCCCGGACTTGGGGCAGATCAGGACTTTCAGGCTGAAGTTTTTCCTCCGCACTGCGTCGGGGGAGCTGGACTAGTGGCCTGGCACGTGGGAATCGGGCTGAGGCTGAGCCCTGGGCACGCTGGCATTTCCCTGCACCGCCGGCCCCATTCTCTGCAAATAAGGCAGCGGGAGAGGTATAAGAAGAAAGGACTAACTGGAATATTACAGGGAGAAGGACAAGCCAAAGGGTAAATTTGTGGCGAGTAGGTCTTCGTGGGAGCCGTGCGGGCTCTCAGCCAGCCCCTCCAGATCTTGGCAATGCCTCCATCCACCTTTTT
The DNA here is from genome assembly GCA_013398915.1 of Dromas ardeola. NCBI lineage: Eukaryota > Metazoa > Chordata > Aves > Charadriiformes > Dromadidae > Dromas > Dromas ardeola. Next base: position 294,130 of record VYZM01016745.1, read on the forward strand.
GGGAAACATATGTGTACGTGTTGTGAGCATGGGCAAGGCTGCCACGGGGAACTCGGCCAGCCTGCATCTTTTCTATCATCTTTTCCTGCTCCCCTCGCAGCGCCGGGCAGCTCCCGAGGGCCGCTGGACGTGACAAACCGGCTAAAGCAGCGACTGCGGGATGAAGTCGGTGATCTGGTTTCAATAAAATCAGCAGATTGTTTCATGGCTGGATGGGAAAGTTGTGAGGCTCCAGGATTTGCTCCTCTGGCAGCTGGATCCTGTTTGTCCATCGCCGTCTCCCTGGACCACAGCTCCCACCCCACCTCTGTGGAACAGGCTTCCTGGAGAGGTGGACAATGTTCCCAAGCCTGTCAGTGTTTAAGAGGCATTTGGGCAATGCCCTTAATAATATTCTTTAACTTTTGGTCAGCTCTGAAGTGGTCAGGCAGTTAGACTAGATGATTCCTTCCAACTGAAAATATCCTATCCTATCCTATCCTATCCTATCCTATCCTATTCTCTGGAGCACATCACCTGCCATGGGACCCGGTGCACTCGGGGCCCTGACCTCCTCTGGGGATGCAAGACAAGAGTGTAAAGCAGAAAATAAGTCAGGTCTGAGAGCTAAATGCTTCTGCTGATGCGCAGCTTTCGAAGTCTTTGCAAACACAGGCAGGTTGGATGGATGAGAGGGATTCCAGGGACAACTGGGCTGGTTTCATGGGCTGCAGAGAGCCTCTGGCTCATGGTGCATCACCCTTTCTGAGCATCCTCATCAGAACATCCAGCCCTCCGTCCCTGCCTGCTTCTGAGGAGGGCACCTCCCGCAAGCACCACGGTTGGAAATGATGGAGAGGGCTGGACTTGGGGGTAAACTCCACTGTGATCCCCAAAAAGCATAGCTGCCCCCGAGCTCAGGCTGTGGCGTACAGGAGGCAGAGATACGGGAGCATCCCCTGGCTCCGACTCGGCAAAGCACTTCAGCGTGCAGCTTTGATGGGGACATTAAGCATATGCTCAAAGCTGAGCCCGCGCTCCAAGGCGCTGCTCCGCCGGGGACCCGGAGCTGGCTCAGACGGAGGCAGCTGGGCGCTTTGAAATATTGGGCAGTTTTCTAGGTTACATTTAGCTTTTCCCTGTACCTTTAAATTCCACAAGCAATGTGACTTCTAAGGAAAAAAACAAGCCTTTAAAGCAGTAAACAGCTGTTTTCCCTCTTTCTATATAAGAGCAATTTTAAAAAACACTAAAAATTTTAACAACCTTAATTTTTTTTTCAACCTTTTTTTTTGTGAAGCAGGGCCATTTCAGGGGTCTGTCGAGCGTACTCGGTAACAACGTGACATACCCAGTAACGGCATCACCAATAACCAGGCTGGCCTTCCTCCCTAGCTTGGCTTTATTACAGTCCTTAAACTGGCCCAATAGGAATTTCTGCTCTGTATTTAAATGAACTTGCAGGCAGTAAAGGAGCATGTATAAAGAAAGGGGTGAGTATTATGTCAGTTTTGTGTATTGTAACCCCTTTCCTTACAGCCCCTATATCTTCTAAACTCTGGCAGGGGCAGAAGCACTAACTTATTCACTCCCACTGTCTCCATCCCCAAAGTGTGCAGTTAATCCCAAATCCGAGGCTGCAATATCAGCTTTCTCTTCTAGCCAGGACAGGAAAAAAAAAAACCCCAGAGCAGGACAGACCAGCTGCATTTAGCGCCCCATCAGCTAAATTTCAATGAAATCATTTTGATGAATTGTTTAGGAAGGGAAAAAAAAAGCCCCATTAACTGTACATTTGCTGTTAATTAATAGTCTGCTTTTTTTTCCTCCTCTTCGGCACAGCACTTCCGAGCTCTTTCGCGCTCCAGTGTGAGCACAGCATCCTTGATGGGCACAGCAGCAGTGGGTGCCGGGGATGGGTGATCCGGACCGGCATGAGCTGCAACAAGGGAGTGAACTGCATCGGTACGACCCCGGGGGGGATGACTTCCCCGAACTCCATGCCCTGCTCCAGAGAGACGATGCCAAAGCCATGCCAATGCATAAAAAGCTAACGGCTCCATTCTGCTCCCAGGGCTGCTCCGGCTCCAGCCCGGCATCGGTCCATGGGCAGCACCCGTGGGCGGCTGCGCAGTGTCAGCGGGGCAGGCGAGGCGTTCCTCGGCTCCTCGGTTTTATTATTTTTAATAAATTCTCTTCTCGTGTATTTATTTTCTGTACATATCTTGTAAATATCTCTGGAATGTTATTTGAGAGGAATGTTGGCCGATATCCCCCAGAAAACAGATGCGGGAGCTGCTGTGGGGGATGGGAGCAGGGCATTCCCGTGTGTCTCGGGGGTGTGGGTGCCCACAGGTCCTGGCCAGGGCTTAAAACCAGTAGCAAACACACACAGTAGGCAACCGCAATGAAGGAAAAGTCTTGGTAAATCATTTTCTTTCATAATTACTTTGTATGTTGATATGCCCACAGGACATTGCAGGAGCAAAACACAGGCTTGGCCAGAGCATCCTTGTCCTGGGCACTCATCAGCACAGGCAGCCCTTGAGCAAAGAGCTTCATTGTCTGTTTTAGACCGGCTCCCATGCTCTCAGGGCTGTGGGCTGTATTTCACAGCTTCTGTAGGAAGTCCTTAAGATTTTGAAGCCCAGAGGATAAAGGTCCTCTCACCGAGAAGTTCCTACATGATACGATTCCTTGGGCTGCCCGGCTTTGTTTGAGTTAAGACGTCCTTCCCCCATTGAGACCTTCCAGGATAAGGCACCCTGGGAAGAAAATGTAAAATACCCGGAGGATGCTGAGGCTGGGCACTCAGTCCTGGCCAGCCTTGCAGCTCTGTTCAAAACTCCTCATGTGAGTCTCTGACTTTTCTGTATTTAATTTTCAGTATTTTTTCCCCTGTAATTAATCCAGAAACCTTCATTCAAATTCAATTTGAATTTAAGAGAAACCAAAGGCTGGAATCATGGTTTCTTCCAACCCACCTGCATCACCTGGACTCAGCCCTGCTAGAGAAGGAGAGAAAACCTCAGGAACGCAGATTGTGTTTTACTAATTGCTTTACCTGTTTGTTGGAGAGTGCACCACCAGCTCCAGCACCTCCAGAGCAGGGCACCTGGTGACAGAAAATGAAGAGACACCTAATGGGAGAAGTGCTTATGAGCCTGCAAGTTTCTTTTCTTGTTTTCCAGCCGTGCTGACTCTTCCGACAAGCGAGATCAGCCACAGACCTTTTCTCACGGCTGTCCTCCGCTGTGGTACAGGCACTGAAATTTGCTGTTTGACAAGGCAGCTCCATCACAGGCGACAAAAAGCCCAAATCCACCTGTGACAGGCAGCTGCCAAACCCCCTGGGAGAAGCAGCCCTGCAGAGCTTGCTGTCTGTAACCCTTCAGCTCCGGACACAGGGGCCAAGGAAAGGCTCCTGCTCGTTTTCCTCCCCTTCTTGCACTACATGCTCTGACACAAGCTATTCCCTGTGCCAGCAAGCTCCCCCCACACGGTGCGTGCTCCCCATTTGGTGGCATCCATCGTCTCAAAGGGTTTGACTCTTGGTGGACCGTTGCTTCTCAGACGTGTCCACCCATCACCCTGTCCCAGGACTGGGGGAGCTGCGGGATGCAGGATGCTCGGAGCCAGATGCCTCCGCAGGCGCTGCCTGGTCCCACACCGCAAAAGCAAAAGGATACAGGGAAAGAGCAAAAGCTGAGCTGGGGCCGGGGGCTCTGCTCCACTCAAGGGGCAGGTTCGGAGGCGACCGGCGCTCCCCAGGTCCCATCCTCCAAGGCTTTAGCAAAACACAGAGGAGGAGGGAGTGGTGCGCAGGCAGGGACGGGTGGAAGGCAGATCGCTCACCTTCGGCGGTGACTTTCCATTCTTTCAAGTGTTTGAGTTTCCTGCAAATAAGCTCTGGATTTCCTGGGGCTTTTTTATTCTTCTCAAACTACCGTGGCCTCCAGCTTGTGCTGGCAGATCCCTGTGCCTGCACAAAATACCACTGCTGTCAGCCAGATCTCCAAGTCTGTGCAGGAATCATTACAGGTTTGGGTCTAAAAGCTTCCTGGGGGGATTTCTTGCCCTTAATTTTCGATGTGCACGCTCAGCATTGGCTTCACCTTCAGGAAGCATTTTCTCTGGGTACTCCATAGTGAGCCCTGGTCCCGGCAGGTGAGAGGGGGTGTATCGTCACCCCGCTTTCGGTCTCTGGGCCACGAGGTATCAGTGGAATGAGCTGCTCCGAAATCCAGGCTCTGCATCCCTCTGAGTCACCACCTCAGCCCAGAGGAAGCAGCTAATCTGAGTCTTTGTACGAAGAAGGAGTCATTCACCACCCTGCCACATGCTTAATTACCTTGACAAGAAAGAAGAGCCCTAGTAACATTTGGTCCAAATTAATGATGGTTTGTTTTGAAATGCAAATAGCTTTTAATCAGAGGGGGGAAAGGTGGAAATAGACACTACTTAGTTTCTACATTTTATTTTTTTTTTAATGAAGCCATGCATCTGTGGTGTTTTTTTTTTAAATATATATTTCTTTTAATATGGAGAATAACTTTTGTGTGGGCTGAATTATCTCTAAATGAAAGCAAACAAGGCATAATTAGAAACCGGTTCACTTTTTTTTTATTTTTTTTTTAAATTCTGTTTCTTTTCCCCTGTAACGGCAGCATTATAATCAGGTGTGCGTATGGGAGGGGAAGGAAAGCACCCCAGCTGAGAGCGGGCCCATCCTGGGGCGGGGGNTGGTGTGGGGGAGGACGGAGAGATGCTGCAAAGCACGGCTTGAAGCAGGAGCTGGGCAAAATGCTGGGACTCATCCCAGATGCTTTGAGGCTCCTGGAGGAGTTGGATGTGGCCCTTCTCCCTGCTGCATCCCTGTGCCCCCCGGCTCCCGCGCCCAGACACCCCTGAGCACCGGAATCAGCTTCTGCCAAGTGGAAGGAGAGGGGCCGGTTTCCAAAGGCGTCTCCATGTGCGAATCTGGGAAGCTCCCATTTGGGAACGGCATGAGTTTCTCATTTAATATGGTACCATGCTGCATTCTTTCTCTATAAAGAAACCTCATTTAACTTTAGGCGTGTTTATACATCTAATTAAAAATTGGTCATGTTTAATTGATTGCATATATCATTACTGCCGCCTCATTGCATCTGCGAGCAGGGTCTAGCAGCAGTCGCAGAGCTGCTTCCCCACGCTGCGGCGCAGGCACAGGAATGCTGCTAGGTCCCAGCCAGTTTCTTTCGGGTTTGCCCTCATTTTTTTAGCGGTGCCCATCAACTGCCCGGTGCTGCCTCCTCCTCCTCCCCGGAGCTCCCACTGCCCGGCTCCTGCAGCCGCTCTCTGGGGAGCATCTGGGCAGAGCTGGGAGGGAAGAGCCTCGCCAGGCGCTCTGTGGCTTCCCTCCAGCACAATAGCACACACACAAAATACCACTCTGGGCTGGTGGTTTCCAAACCCCTTGGGGCTGGGAAGGAGAAAGCCATTTTCAAGGCAAGGCAGAAGCTGGAGAGCCCTCTCCCGTGTCCCTGCCACCACTGCATCTAAGCAGAGCAGGGTGCTGGGGCTGGGTCAGGGCTGTGGCTCTCCGGCCAGGAGATGCCTGCACTCCCCATCACCCTGTGCTTGATGCCCCACACGGTCCCCTGCTCCCGTGAGCCCCACGGCGAGGCACACGTGGGCTCCTTGGGGTGGGAGTCTGTCCCGCTGCAGGAACAAGGGGCAGCAGGGGTGGACAGCAGAGAGCATCGCTGGGGGACAGCCACCACCCTGGCCATCGACAGAGCCATCTCTGCCTGTTCCACCATCCTTTTACCCCCGACACCAAACCATGGTTGCCCCATCTTGCTGCCCAGTCGAGGGGTGGCCACTGGGGCAGCGATGAGGCACTGCTGGTCCTCCTCCCTGTCACACCTCTCCCGGGTAATTGAATCAAATTGTCAGCAAAGAGGGGATGATGATTCAGCTCCCACCAAAGGCTAGACTATTACCTAGCAGCTTAATAATGAAAACTGTCATCATTCCTGCAATAAGGAAAGATAAATAAGTTATTAAATGCAAGAGCCTGCCACCCTCCCCGGGCAGGGCACCACGCCAGAGGAATATTAACTTCTGGCCACAGCCTATCTGTTCGGGGAACAGAGAGGAATACCCTGAGCGCTGAGAGAAAGAGCTCTTTCTCCTCCAGCCGGCTTTGAAAGGGCTTCTGCTTGCTTTGTGCTGCTGCTGTGAGCTTGGCAAACCAAGAGCCACCGCTCCCTGCTCCCCCTTAAAGGCTGAAAGGTAAATACAGTCCCAGAAAAGGAGACGAGTGGGGAAGACTGAGTCTGAGGAGGGGCTGGAGCAGGGTCTGAAGATGCACATTATTCACACAGGTCTGATGAGCCCTGATCTGGACCAAGGGATGTGTTAACCAGAGCTTTACTGAGCAGCTTTGGTGTGACCCTCCATGGCAAGACAAGCCAGGAGTGATCTGTAGAGCATCACCTGTGGGCAGCTGCTGTGGGTGATGCTGCACAGTGAAGGGGCTGGTTCAGCATCCACCACCATGCTGGACCCAGCTCAGCTGAGCAGCCAAAATCGCTTTCCTCTCCCTGACGGCCCCTGCCAAGCTCACCTGGTTGTGGCTCAACTCTAGCACCTGTCAATATGTTACAAAATGAAAGGCGCGTCTGATGTGGAGAAAAAAAAAAGGGGAGAAACAGGAAAGAAGAAGTGACCTTTCTTGCCCAGCTGTATTTTACTGGGAGAAAATCCATGAGCTGTTACACGACCCACTGGGAACTGAAGGGAGCGAGCCCTAGTTCTGCTCCGGCTGCAGCTGTGCACTTTGGAGACCCGTAGGTGCTGTTCTGCAGAGCTAGCCATAATAAATGACCTTCATAACACCTTCCCTCTAAAATTCTCCAACTTTCCCACTAATAAACAATGTGGTTGTCTAGGCAGTCCTATCGTTTTATCTAGAAATTGCTCCTTCCTTCCCTGCTGAACAGTCAAAGCCTCTTCCACTGAGCCTACAGCGATGCATTCTCCTCTCCAGCCTTCTGGGGGTGAGTCCTCTCCTGGCCATCACCCTCTCCCACTTCCCGAGTGCTGACCCCATTGCTGTTAGCTCCTTGGGGATTCAAAAGAAAAATATTTGCTGATGTGGCATCTCTCTCTCTCGCTCTCTCTGGGCTACCTCAGTGCCATTTTTAGCCTCAGCGCAGCCCCTGGAACCATATTTTTTTTTTTTAATCGCTGTGTTTACATGCGCTTTCTCGAGGCTGCTAAAGTGCCCTGACAAGCCTTTGAAATCAAAGGCTTGGAGCTGCCCCAGGGGCAGGGACCAAAGAGCAACCATCACCTGGGCTCCCGCCGGGATCGCCCGGGAAGGGCTGCAGGAACACGCCTGGCGCGGGCGGGTGGGCTCTGGTCCATGCAACCCGCAGCTACCGCCCGCCTTCCCACCCAACCACCCACGGTGCTGCAGGTCCTGACACGCCGCGCTCCGTTCCCACCCCGGCATCCCGAGCCCACAGACGCCATCAGAGACCACAGGGCAAGTTTCCACGTTCGGCCAGAAAAGAATCCATAAAGTTAGCGAACATCTTAAAAATTAAGCATCTAATGAGCCCCATCCTGAAGCCAAGGGCTTGGTTCCAGCTTGGCAGTGGCTCCGTTCCATGCCCTTCCCGTAACAGCAGACGGCTCTGCTTGGCTTGTCTGATGGATCCCATAACACTCTCTCGGTGCCTTCACATGGGAAGCGGGGCTGTGAAGATAGAGCAGGTCCCAGGACGTTGCCACCAATTAGATGGCAAACGAAGGCATGAGGACACTGAGGAGAAGTGGGGAAGATGTGACCTGGGTCTTCATGCTCTGGATTATCTCAGCAGACCCCCTTGCTCTCTGACACCGAGGAACATTGTGCTCCCTTAACATCCATTTTCAGGTGTTGTGCTATGGATGGCTTATGTTCCCTCAACCCATCGCTTGGGAAGGGGTAGCTCACTGGGGAAGTCCATTTGCCTGCCCCCTCAGGCTAAGGCTAAGGGCTTGTCCTTGGTGCAAACACTTTCGTGTCGTGCATCCTCGCTCTTGTAGAGCCAGGCCAGCCCCTGTCACAAACGCAGAAGCAATGGAACTTGCAGGCAACTCGGAGGGGACCTGAGTGCCAGGCTGAAGGCAATTCATTAAAAAAATTCATACCCCCATGCTTTTCTTGCTATTAACAACGCAGCATCCAGCGAGTGGGCAAAAAAGACCTCAGAGGTACTTGGTCTTGCAGCAGGAGGGGACAACCTCTTCCCAACCCTCAGCGTGGGGATTTCCCTCACCCCGTGTCCCCTGGGCAAAGCTAACTGGGGCGGTACCTCTTCTTCAGCCTCCCTTCCTTCTCCCACCAGTCTGTTTTTGGCTCACGACACCCTGACTCATCCCCCTTGCAGACGTCTGTGTGCTTCACCCCACCGCTCGCCCGCTCCTGCCCCGCTCCATTCTGGACCAGACCCCGGTCCCAGGATACCTGCCCGCCATGGGCTGCTCCTCTGGAGACTCCTTTCCTACAGCCTTCCTTCTGCTGGCCAGCCTTCCGCCGTTCCCTGCCCTCTACTGCTCTCCTGCCGGCCATAAAAATATATAGAATATAGAACATTATTTTATGACGTACTATAAAAAAAAAAAATCCTGGAACTACAAGGCACGTGCCAAACCTCAGCAGCACATGCAGGAATGCCTTTGTTCCAGCTGTTGCTGGATTGCCTGAGCTCTTCCCAGCATAGTTTGAAGGCTTTTCGGGACAGGAACCTTGTTTTCTTGATTTATTTATTTTTTCTGGCATGGGGCAGCAGCAGCGGTTGGGGCTGTACATAGTCGGTGATACTGTCTGTCCTTTACATCCAGCCTGTCTGTGTCCCGTCTCCTGAATTGCTGCCCAGGACTCCCCAGCTCGGAGAAAGTTGTGGAGTTCGAAGTGTGGGTACAGACTGAGCCTGAAAGTGCAAGGAGGGCCGTGGGGCAGGGACTCCCCACTTCTCACTGAGGATGTTGTCTCATTTATTGCTCCTTAGATCTTGTACTTTCCTCCTGCGAGAGCCCTCTCCCTCCTTTCCCGGGGCTGAGCCTCCCTGTGCCCACCGAGAGCTGACGGGGCTCCGCAACCCTCCGCTCTTTCTAGGGTTTCACTGAGGCGCTGACTCCGTGGGGCCGCTTTGGGGAACCGGTGAGCGAAGAATCATCTGTGTTTCTTATCAGGGCTCACGCCAGACCCATAAATCACCAAGAGATGCTGCCCACACCGGCACCCACACCCCAGCGTGCCAGCCCCGCTCCCTGAGGTGCCAGCCCCTGGTCCTCGTTTCCCTTCCCCTCCTGGGCTGGTGAAACTTTCTTATAAAACCTGCAAACCAAGCTCCATAAAACTCCCGATTCATTCTGCAGATATTTCCTGCGCGGGGGCTTTCAGCAGCATCTGCTGGTTTGAAGTACGCTTTTTATTCGTCCTGGGGGCACCATTACTTTCTGCTTTAGCAGTTTTGCCTGCTCTGTAGTCCCTGCCAGGCTCCATCCACAGAAGAGAAAATTGGTGAAAGAATAATAATTATGATTGTTATAAATATATATTTCATTGCAGTGGCCCTTTGTACATGTGTTCATCCCTGATGAGGAGACCAGAGAGGAGAAGGGGTGATGCTCGGCTCCTGACAGGCTCCTGATGGCAGATGCCATGTCCTCACCCAGCCCGGCTGGGTGGGAGCTGCCATCCTCCTCCTCCTCCCAAGGAACCCCCCAGGACACCCCCATCTCTTCTCCCTAGAGGGTCTCTGTTGGGTCAGAGGGGCCAGAAGAGCCGGATACCCCCAGAGGTGGGTACCTGCAGGTCATGCCTTGGCACATGCTGGAGCTGCTTCCAAGAATGTCCATCCATTGGGATGGCGGGAGGAAGAGGAAAGGAGAGAGCAGCTGAGCTGGGGATACCGGGGAAAAAAACTCGCAAAGCGGGGCACAGGGAAAAAGTGAGCAGTCATGTCTTCTGGACTCTGCCTCAGTTTCTCGATGGATGTCTGCTCTTTTCCAGCTGAGTGGAAGCACAACGGACTGATAACTTCATCTGTAAATGATTCACACCTGCAACCAGCAGCAAATTTCTCCTCTCATCAGGGAATTATGTGAGCAGGGATTTTGTGAGTGAGCATAGAGGATTTTTCCCCTTCTCTTGGAAGGAAATCTTTTTCCCTTCTTTCGCCAGCTGTGGATGATCACCTTCTCTTCAGGTCCTCAATGACGCAGCCCCTGCAGGCTGAGGATGATCCCCGGGTGAGTGTCCCGGCCCCTCGCTGCCATTCAACCTTCTCCGCTTTCATTTCCTGCAGCAGAAAGGTTCAGGTATTTCCTGGAGCCACTTTAAATTTCCTTGAGGGTTTCTTCATTTCATCCTCGGTGGGATGGCCTGAAAGCGGGACAGTAGGAGTCGTGCAGAATGGGGTACGTGGGAAGACTTTGTACTAATCAGCGCTTCTTGGCTAATTTTTCTGCCGGCCTTCCCTCTCTGAGCAGCCCTCCCCTCCTTGCCAATCAGACTAGATAGTTATGTATGGTCCCTCCTGGTTTTGAAAAATCAGTGAGTGCAATTCCATCTGCAAGAGAGTCTAATATTACCGCTGTCGGATCTTCCCGCTCCTAGGATGCAGCTCCTGCCGGAGACCGTCCGTACCACGGCAGCAGCCGCTGGGGCTTCGTTGGAACATACAGAGAGAACGAGCCCGTGGTGGATACTTTTAGCTATAGATGGAATGCCATCTCTGAGGTACTTGCTCTTCTGTAAACTTATTTGCCGTAACTCCTCCAGAGGACTTGCGGCAGGTTGCTGTGGTTTGCCTTTGCAGCAAAACAGAGGAGAGGTGGGAGAAATCCACACATACGCACATTTTACCCTAATCTGCTCTTACCCCGCAGGAGTTTACAAACTGCTCTTCACTCCAGAGGGGTCCCATGATGGGGCTGAGCACCCTGACCTGACCAGCAGCATCCCCCGAAGGGCAGGCAGTGCAGGCTGGGCAGACACGGGCACCCTCTCTGCCAGGCGCTTGTGGGGAGGAGGGGAAGGGATGATGCCCAGGGTTGGTGGGGAGGAGGGGAAGGGATGATGCCCAGGGTGAAGAGAATTGTCTGACAGATGCCAAAGCCAGTTTTGGAGACTAGCATTGCCACCGCTGGGATACAAAGGCAGAGGAGCCTGAGTCCAGCTGGGATCTGCTGTAAAACACATGCCCTTTCGTTCCAGAGCCTTGAGGCACAGCCATGGACTTGGGTCCTCAGGCGTTAGCAAAACTTGTAGGATGCATTTAAACTCCTGTGTTGGGAGAGATTTTCCGGCGATGATGTCAGCCCGTCACACAACACCCACCTCTCTTGCACAAGCCCCACACACAGCACCTTGGGGACATGCCAGCAAGCTGCTCCTCCTCCGGCATAGGCTCCCCTGGAGCTGCCGCTTTCCCAGCTCCAGTGTGCTCCCCATCGGGCACTTCCTAACACAGTCTGTCCCCTTCGGACCTGGCTGCTGCTTCTTCTGTGTCTGACCCCATCCCGGGGACTCGCCATGGGGCTGGAGGCTCGTGCTCCGTCAGCTCATCAGCTCACGCTGAGCAGGTCCAGCAGCTTCTCCGAGCCACTTCTGAAGCCAGGCCAGATGCTCCTGCGAGCTGGACCATGACTCATCGAGCAGGAGCAGAACAGTCTCCTCCTGTCTCTCCCGCCCTACATATTGCAGCCCTGGAAAGTGGGAGAAAAAGATGAAAACGCATCAACAACCAGAGCTTGTACAAATGCAGCACTAGCTGCAAAATCTAGGATTTGTTTCTCTTTATCTGCTGTAAGATCGGTCGTAACCTCTGCTGGGAGCTTCCTCCCAGTTTGGTCAGAGGAGGGCAGACCTTTCCTGTCCCACCATGGGGTCGCTGGCTCCTTCCCCACCTCCCGTGCTGCTCTGGTGCTTGCATCCCCGAGAGGGGAGCCAGCTCTCTGCAAAGCCAGAGCATCCCGCTGTGGCCATCTCCGCACCACGCTTGCCAAAAGAGCCTTCCCAAACACCCTGATATCTGTCTGCAAATGTAAACACACATTTCCATGGAAAACCCGCAGCTCAGCTCAAACAGCAGGTCAGGGATGTTTGCTGAAAGCTTGGTTTCTGAGCCCAGAGAGAACCCGTGCAGCCCAAAGGGTCTCAGTTTCCCGTGTTTGCACACAAGGAGGCTGTTTCTTATGGTAATCTGTGCTTCAATAAACGTGAAATAAAATTCATTCTGCCCTTTCCCAGCTGGCGTCATCACCATTTCCCTCTGTTTATCACATCATAACCATCGCCCCGGCAACCGCAGCGTGGCCCAGGCGGGGATGCTGGCTGCAGGTGGGGTAAGCGCTGGCTCCGCACCCCCAAAACAAAGATCCCACCTTCACACGAGCATCTCCAGTGGCTGGAGGGAGGCTGGGAAACAAACGCAAGATGGGAGCAAAACAGCTTCTGAAGAGGATGCTCTTGGCAGCAGCAGGCACTGACCCCAGGCAGCACGTACGAGCTTGAGCTTTGGAGGTGTCTGCCCTGGGATACCTGTAGCCATGGACATCCCCACGGCATAGTTCCAGCTCTGGGAAGGAGCCAAACAGAAAACCCAGCTCAGAAGGGAGGGGGTTTGGGCACAATTTGGTGACCTTGTCCTGGTGGGGGCTCATCTCTGCATCCGTTCCTGCCTTGCTGGGACCTGTCCTGTCTCTGTGCCTCCCCCCTGCCCCATCAAGTACCGAGTTCATCCCTTCGAAACCACAGTCCATCTTCAGTGTGTTGGTTTTTTGTTTTTTGTTTTTTTTTTTTTTTTTGTTTTGTTTTGTTTTTTTTTTTTTTTCCTTTTAACCCTGTTATCGGTTTGATTTCAAACTCCCTTTACAAACGACTTCACGACTCTCTGGTGAGCCCCCAAACACCTTCCTGCCAAGCGGAGCGGCACAGCCCGCAGATCCCTCTCTTCTCCTTCTTCTTCTGCTGAACGGCGAAAGAGCCTGGGTCCCTGCAGGCGGGAGATGCCCCGCAGCGCAGCCCCGCTCAGCGCAGCCCCGCTCAGCGCAGCCCCGCTCAGCGCCGCCCGCCCGCGCCTCCCNAGCCACGCCAGGACCCATGCCGGGAACCATGCTGCGACCCACACGCATCCAAACCCACGCTGGGACCCATGCCCAGACCCACATGCACCCAAACCCACACCGGGACCCACATATACCTGAATCCTTGCCAATACCCATGCCCAAACACATGTTGGGACCCATGCACGCCCGGACACACACCAGGACCCACACTGGGACCCACACGCACCCAAACCCACGCCAGGACCCATGCCGGGACCCCCGCCGGGACCCACACACGCTGGGACCCATGCCCAGACCCACGTTGGGACCCATGCAGGGACCCACACACACCCAAACCCACGTCAGGATTCATGCCAGGACCCAAACATACCTGAACCCACTCCGGGACCCGTGCCCAGACACACACTGGGACCCATGCGCTCCCCGATCCACACCGGGACCCACACTGGGACCCACAAATGCCCAAAGACCCAGTGACCTCTGCCGCTGACGCATCCCATGCAGCGCAGGGGTGTAACCCCCCATTCCCACGCTGCAGCAGTGGCAGGGGGGACCCTAACAGGGACCACACAGGTGAGGAGGGGACAGGATTCATTAGCTCCTTTCGATGGCTTTGCATCTGCTAGTTTTATTGACATTAACCCTCAGGTGTGCAAGCAATTCTGGTGTTCTGAGTAGCTATCCCAGAGAGCTTTCTGAAGATTTTGCCACTGTACAGTGGGAAAACAGGGTTTGCACCGGCCACCTTAATTCCATTACAGGGAAAACACCGGGACACATTCTCCCACCAGCTTGTAAGCAGTGAGAAGATAACACGGCAAGGAAAGAAGTCAACATGGATTTCTCAAGAAAAAAAATCATGTTGAACCAATCCTGTATTTCTTTTTATGACACAGCAACAGACATATGGATAAAGAGAAGCAGGAGTTGTCCTATATTTTGTCTTTAGTGCCTTTTGATGTTGTCTCTCATGGCACACTCGTACGCAAGGGAGAGAAAAACTGAAATGATTATGAACTGGGTGCTCCCTGCCCGAATCTTGCGCTAATGGAGAAGTTACCCGGTGATCCTGCCAGGCTGCAAGCATGCATGGAGCAGGATTT
>VYZM01016745.1:309691-330210 GCA_013398915.1 Dromas ardeola
CCCGCCGGGACCCACACACGCTGGGACCCATGCCCAGACCCACGTTGGGACCCATGCAGGGACCCACACACACCCAAACCCACGTCAGGATTCATGCCAGGACCCAAACATACCTGAACCCACTCCGGGACCCGTGCCCAGACACACACTGGGACCCATGCGCTCCCCGATCCACACCGGGACCCACACTGGGACCCACAAATGCCCAAAGACCCAGTGACCTCTGCCGCTGACGCATCCCATGCAGCGCAGGGGTGTAACCCCCCATTCCCACGCTGCAGCAGTGGCAGGGGGGACCCTAACAGGGACCACACAGGTGAGGAGGGGACAGGATTCATTAGCTCCTTTCGATGGCTTTGCATCTGCTAGTTTTATTGACATTAACCCTCAGGTGTGCAAGCAATTCTGGTGTTCTGAGTAGCTATCCCAGAGAGCTTTCTGAAGATTTTGCCACTGTACAGTGGGAAAACAGGGTTTGCACCGGCCACCTTAATTCCATTACAGGGAAAACACCGGGACACATTCTCCCACCAGCTTGTAAGCAGTGAGAAGATAACACGGCAAGGAAAGAAGTCAACATGGATTTCTCAAGAAAAAAAATCATGTTGAACCAATCCTGTATTTCTTTTTATGACACAGCAACAGACATATGGATAAAGAGAAGCAGGAGTTGTCCTATATTTTGTCTTTAGTGCCTTTTGATGTTGTCTCTCATGGCACACTCGTACGCAAGGGAGAGAAAAACTGAAATGATTATGAACTGGGTGCTCCCTGCCCGAATCTTGCGCTAATGGAGAAGTTACCCGGTGATCCTGCCAGGCTGCAAGCATGCATGGAGCAGGATTTCGGAAGGGTTGGCTCTGGGCTCATGCATTCATTAATGGCTTGGTTGACAGAATAAGAGTCTGCCTATTTATTTTGCATATGTGATGGAGCAAGAAGGACATGGGGATAGGATTTGAATTTGAAATGATCTTGAGAAATAGGAGAGATGGTCTTGGGGGAAAAGTGAAGCACAGTTCAGCAGGAGTAGATGAAGTTCTGCCCTTAGGAATAATCAAGCGCACAGAAGCAGGAGGGGGACTGGCTGGCAAGGCAGGCTCTGAGGACTGCAGTGGACATCAAGCTGAGCATGAGTCCACCATGCCACCCTGAGAGAGAAAGTCAAACGTTGCCTGGGCTGCCTAGACAGCAGCAGCATTTTTGAGACACGTGGAGTGCAGGCTCTCCTCCGCTTTGCCCCAGAGGTGTGTCAGAAGAGCAGTTTGGGGCATAGCCGTTAAAGAAAGATGTGGGAGAAGGCCAGAGAAGAAGGATAAGAAGGATCAGAAGGAAATGCTGAACCGCTGTGGGAGATTTACTCAAAAAAGGAGGCTGGAGAGGGGACATAATCATCTTCAAAGGCATAAGCTTTGGGGCTCATACCAACCTGACATCAGCCTAGCTCCTTTAACTTGAGCTATTCACACCAGTGTGGATGAGATGGGTCCTACCTGCGTTGAGAACGGGACCTTCCGGAGGCCTCCAGGGCTGGCCTCAGCCAAGCCTGGTCCTGCAGGCAGCTGTCATCTCCCCCTGCCCCGCACTCTGAGAAGCCTGTGGTCACCAGAGCCCCACTGCCATGTGCCCAGGAAGGACACAAAGACTGGTCCAGCAGCCAAGGGAGGGGTTTGAATGCCAGGGTCCCCAGGGGACCCTTGTGCAAGGCTCTCAGCTGGCACAGTCAGCGAATGAAGATTAAATAGCCAAGTAAAGTTGCTTTGCCTCTTATCAAAGAGCTGTTGCTCTCCCCTCCCATTGCAATGACTCATGCTCTGCTAGAGCACTTTCCCCAGCCTCATCTGGGATGTATTACAGCCTTGGACCCCACTCCGTTTCCTTACAGATGTGGATTCTCTTGGAATGTCTGCCTCCACCTCCTCCTCCTCCTCTCTAGTGTTTCTGCTTCTCAGGTGTCCCCCTCCCCAGCTAACAAAGCTGTCTCCTAAGCAGGGCTCCCCTCGGCTTGTGCCCGGCTCTTGGGACCCCCTGGTAGCACGTGTCCCGGTGCCAGCGCTGGCTCTGCTGCTCGCTGCCACCCGGGCTGCGGTCATTGCGTCCCTTCCTCAGACATTTCCTTCGGGGGGACTCCCCAGGTGTGAGCTCGCACCCCGCGTGGGGCAAGGTGGGTGGGAACAGGTTGGGCCATGCTGCCAGCCCTCCTGGAGCCTGATCCTGCAAGGAGAGGGGTCGTGGCTCTACCGGGAAGTGGGTGTTTTTCCCGTGAACAGCAGAGCTGGATTGGAAAGCCACAACCATCCTGGCAAGAGTAAGAGGCAGCCAGGAGACAGCCTGGGATGTGACAAGCCTCAGTCATTGTATGCGTGAAAGGACAGGGAATTTTTGCCACCAGCTGTGATGCTCAGGTCCATGAGAGGTGAGGGACCACCTGCGGTCCCACCTGGAGGTGAGCGGGAATCATAGAATGGTTTGGGTTGGAAGGGACCTTAAAGACCATCCAGTGCCACCCCCCTGCCCTGGGCAGGGACACCTCCCACCAGCCCAGGTTGCTCCAAGCCCCGTCCAGCCTGGCCTTGAACCCCTCCAGGGATGGGGCAGCCACAGCTTCTCTGGGCAACCTGGGCCAGGGGCTCACCACCCTCACAGCAAAGAATTTCTTCCTGATGTCTAATCTAAATCTCCTATCTTCCAGTTTAAAACCATTCTCCTTCATGCTATCGCTCCACTCCCTGATCCAGAGTCCCTCCCCATCTCTCCTGTAGCCCCCTTTAGGGACTGGAAGGGGCTCTAAGGTCTCCCTGGAGCCTTCTCTTCTCCAGGCTGAACAACCCCAGGGAAGCTAACCCTCCCTCCAGTGACCATCCACCGCAGTCATTTCTGCTTTGACACAGGTGCCCAACCGTCTGGAAAGAAGATGGTCTCCAAAAGCTTCCCCTTTTTCAGAAGCCAAAGAGGCCCGTCCATGCCCGTCCCTGCCCGCTGGCCCCAGCTCTGCCTGCGTGGGTTCTCCTGCAGGTTTCAGAGCCGTCCTCCTCTCCCTGGCCAGTTTAATTCTGACCTGCAGAGGGGAGGGAGGAAGACATTCAAATTCAAGGTAGCAAGTGCAAATTCATTGGATCTTCATTACGAGCTGCCAGCTGACATTTCGGAGGGGGCGATTGCATACCCCTCTGTTTAGTAAGGTTTAATTTAACTGTCGCAGAAGCCCATACGTCTTTCAGTGCCTGGGACAGTGGTGACTCAAGGAGGCAGCAGAGCTAAATCAGATGCCAAATACTGATTCCTCTGCACATCCCCAGGGACTGACAACTAGAGTTACTCTCACCATCTGTCTTCCTGCATGCAGCCCCTGGAGAAGATGCACGCTCCTTCAGCTAACAGCGAAGACAGCAAAAGGACAAATGCTTCCATTTCCAAGCGTATGGATTTTCTGTTCAGGTATTTTGGCAATGCGCTGCATTAGGGGAATGTGTTCTGTTCGTCTCCATCATGGGATGTAGCTGCTGCTCTTTGCTGCAGCAACAGGTGTTGCACCGTGCCCATGCTTTATTGCACGTCACGGGTGGCTGGACCGAATCCTCCCCATCCCCTGCCCAGGATGTCTTTCAGGGAGTTGTGTTTGTGCTTTGAGATCCTCGGAGGAAAAAAATAAGTGGAAGATTGTATTTTGCACTTACACCAGGCAAGCTCGGAGACTGAACGGGTTGGCCGGAAACTTGGAACATATGATAAAAGCATTTTCTTTCTAGATAGAACACATCTTCATGGGAACGAGTCCGGTATTAATAAACCATCAACTAGCAGCCAAGTTTGTTGTGTTAACTCAAAAGTAATGAGGTCGTTGTGAATCACTGGGAGTCTGGGAGTAGAAAGCAGCTTGTAAAAATACTAGATTAGGCCAAAACCTGGAGCTGAACCCTTTTTCTTTCTTTATGATTGAAATTATTTAACAGTTTATATTCTTCACATTAGTTTTCCATTTCACACTTCCAAGAAAAAGGGAGGGGAAATCCCAGGTACCTCTGAAACCATCCGGGCCCAGGGGGGATGCAGGTGCCTGCAGAGGTGGGGGGGGTCAAGCAGGTCTGGCCTCTGCACCCCCAGGCAAAGCCAAGGGAGGGGGGGGAACAGTGTCCTGCCCCAGCTCTGCAGGGACCTGTCCCTGAATCGCCTGAGGACGGGGTTTTGGTGATGCTGCTGTGTCAGATCTGAGCTGGGGAGGGAGGACGGGTTGTGAGCTCCTCAATCCTTGCTGATCTTGGACAGCAGGAGGAGGAGAAGCAGCTGGGGCCACCTTCTCATTCTCCCCAGCCGCTCATCTCTGCAGCAGCAGTTCCCAAAGGCTTTTTTGTTCCTCCAGGGGCAGTCAGTGGCCAAGGCACCCAAAAAATGTGGGGGAAAAAGCCATTTGCACAAGTTTTCCAGGCTACAGGTGTCTGGGGACATAGCTCAGTGGCCGGGTGACATCTGAGTCAGACGAGTTCTCACGGAGAAAGGGAACTGTGGTGGGAAAAACCCATCTCCCCAGCTTTGCATATTCATTTATTATGATTAACAGGCTAATCCAGTGCCCCTCCCAACACTCTGACAACCTCAGTACCCATCTGTACTTTGAATTACCTTTTTCCCTGCAAAGTCTGGCTCTTCAGACCACCCACGGTATTACCAATGACCCCTTCTTATCCCCCTGCCCTTGCTGTCTCCCAGGGAGCTCCCTCCCTTTGCCCATCACCCTGGGGTGTCAAATTCGGCTGGGAGCAAAACCCCAGCTCCAAACACTCCTGTGCTTCTGGGGAGCTCATCCCCAAATCCCAACAATCCACCCTGAACTTCTCTCTGCTTCTTAGTCTCCACACAGTTGTGCCCCGCCGCACACTTCCTCAGCTCTTCTTCCCGTACTCACGTTCTGGCAGGTTTTTCCTCACCTTCCTCGTCCAACCACCCCAGATCTCTCTTCCTCAGCACCCACAGAAGTGTGAGAGCATCTCTGTTTGTATGGGCACGCCAGGCAAGGTGGCACCTCATCTTGCTCCTGTTCACCCTGCAGGGGAGCCACCTCTTACCCTGCATCAAGCCTTGCTTCTCCTGAGAGCAAGTCCGGGTCACTGACCTTCTCCTGCACGGATCCCGACGACTCTGCTCCCCATCGCCACACGCTCTAAAATACCAACTGCTTCACTTCAAACAGCAGCTTGCCATCCCTCAGCAGACCTTTTTCCACACCCAAAGGGGTCTGAATACGCTTTCCCTCAGGTGGTCACCTACCAACACCCCCATGTTTTTGGCTGTGCCACCAGTGATAGCCACAAATGGCACAGGCACTACCCAGACCCAGCAGAAGCCTGAAGCCAGGAACATCCCAAGGGGCTGGTTAAAGCTCACAAAAGTTGCTGGAAGGGCATTGCTCCGCTGCCCTCAGACCTCAGGAACCCCCTGTCTTTGCTTCAGAACTGCTCTCTGGTAATCCCAGAGCAGTGGAGGTTAATCCACCTTCTTGTGGGTGAAAACTAAAAGAGGAGAAGGAATATATAAACTCTTCCAAACTGTGAGACGCAGCAAACCCATTAGATCAAGGATTCAGAAATGCCCCGCTCGGACCATCGATGTTTTTATTCAGCGCTAATTTGCAAGTCTTTGCATTCAAGACGATGCTGAAATCGCTCTCGTTTCCAACAATGGTAAAACCAGGGTTTAGGCAGACCTGGAAGAAGCTCATCTCCTTCCCCACCAGTTTGGCTCCCACGGCATTTCTCAGAAGAGCGGAGAACAATTCTGCAAAGAATGAGCTGAGAAGTGACATATTCGTCCTCCTTTGTTTCCACTTCCATCAGCTGCAATCTTCCTCTTTAATTCCTGAAAGGCTCACATTGTAATTAACTTCGCGGGAACCTGTGAGCAACACGATGCTGCAAGTTCCTCAGCAGCGGAGGCAGCCAAGCAGATAAACCTGCAGGAAGCCGAGATTGCGCTTTAGTAATATTCATCCTCATGGCTGGCGTCTGCCTGGCAGGAGCCGGGGCACGGAGCAACGCTGCTGCTCCCTTCTCCACGATGTCCCCCTGCTCTCATGGACCCGGGGCCATCACAGCCCCCCCAAGTCACCTCCCCGGACGCCAGAGCCCGGAGGGTTGGTGCTCCCTCGGCTGCACCGGCTGCTGCTGCTCCCCCGTCCCCGGGGTGTTGTTCATCGCAGGTACGCTTTTTTTTTTTTTAATTGGATTTCGTTAAATTAAACATATGATCCCATATTATCTGACCCAGCTCTGAAATCTCCCAGGCACAAGTAAGCTCTGCTGTCTCAGCTTTTCATTTACATGTTTATTTACTGCCTCTCAGATCACCCGGTTTGCACTCTGCAGCCTCTGATGAATAAATAACCAGTGCCCTTGTAGGCCAGATTGATTAAATGTATTTAATTAATGAGCCCGGCTCCCCCTGAGGACTCTCCCAACTAAAATACTGAAACCAAGCCTTTTGTATATGACACCGCCAGGACCCATTGATTTGCAGCAATATGAAAGAGGAATAATTTAGTAACTTCATTGATGCCATAACAAGGACATCCCCGAGGACGGGGAAAGGCTGCCGAGGGGTTGGGTCACAGACGGTTCATATGTGGCTTGTCCCGCTCGCCACCCGGCCACACAGCGCCTGAAAACGTCTTTATTTCTGGTGGCAGCCGCTGTGTGTCCTCCCCTCGCCCGCTGTACCCGTGGGGCTGGAGGGACTGGGAGCTGGGGAGCCAGCGCTGCCGGATTGCTCCCAACGGGCATCAGGGGCAGTGGAAACAACAGGGAAAGAGCTATTGTCCTCCAAGGGAAAAAAACCAATCTGCTGCAGTTCAGAAGGTGATTCCTGCTTCGCTCAGGTCAATAAATAGCGATTCAGGGGAACAGGCGATGCAGGGACGCTGTGAAAGAAGTACAGAGACGTTGCTGGAAGCCAGGGGAGGAGGAAGCTGGAGGAAGGCTCCGAAACTACCACGGGAAAAGGCATGGAGGAAAAGTTTCAGGGCGGGTTCACCATCAATCAGAATCGTTGTAACTTGTTTCCTAAAAGATGTAGGTGGCACGGCCAGACCAGGGCTGGCTGGCGTGGCCAGCTGAAGGCTGCGGTGCTGGGGCTCTCTGCGGTTGTGCGGAGCAGGGGGTGCAGGAGGGAGCTAACGAGCCGCGCGTACCAGCGAAGCAGCGTGAAGGTGTCGGGGAACCGAGGGGAGGGGGAACGCGGGGAAGCCCCAGCCCTGCTGCAGGGATGGCGCTGGGGCAGTGGGGTGGCATCAGGGACATCAGCTGGTCCAGCATGGAGCTTTCTTCCCATGGCACGTGTCTGTGCCCGCGTACGCCAAAGGAAAGCCCAGCCTGGTGCGGATCAACAGCACTACCCGCAGAGCCCGGAGGATAAGCGCTTTCCAGGCAGCAGGCAGGGAAGGCGGATGGTGCCCCAGACATCAGACCTGAGGACCCATGGCCCCATCGCCAGCAGAAAACCCAGCACCACAACAGAGCAGCACTTCAGGAGGAGGCACCACTGGTTTCAAGGACAGAGGGTTTAAGGAGACAACGCTGCGGCAGTCAGAGCGATGAGGCAGCCTCCTGCCCAGCCCCTGGGCTCCAGGGCAGTGGGCAAGATGAGGAGAAGGGGACAGGGAGAGGTTCTGGCCCTGGGCTTTCTCGCTGACAGATGCCTGACCCGCAAAAGCTCACAAGCTGCCTTTCCAAAATCTGCTCCTGAATCTTCTGCCCTAATTCTCCATTAGCAAATGTGACGACAGGCAGATGTTAAGAGCTTCCCCGGGGCCACTCCTCGCCAGGCAGGTTGCTGAGACATCACGATCCAGGGCTGAAAACCTGTTCGGCGCAGTTCTGTGCACAGACGCGCAGCGATTTGTACCTGGGGACAGGAGCTGCTGAGCTGTCTCTCCCCTGGGAGGCTGTGCCCAGCTGCTGGGGACATCGGGGCTGCAGCAGGCTGGGGACCAGGGGACCGCAGAGGATGCTGCAGCCAGGGTGGTGGGGCTTTGCCGGGGGAAGCAGAACGTTATCCCAAGAGGAGACAACTGGGGTTGTTCCTCACCAAGGTCAAACCTGCAGGTTTGCAGGAGGGGGGAAGGTGGGACGGGACTGAGGGGCCCCCGCTGGGCTGGGGCAGGGAGAACTGCCCAGGGCCAGCCTAAGCCGCCGTGTGCTGAGGACCACGTAGCTAAAGGGGACAGATCGGCTTCTGCTCGTGGACGTGCGGTCAGGATGTTCAAGCAAGTTGCCTGCCCGCTCCCCAGCTTTCCCTGTTGGAAGGCAGATGGCAGGCCCCGCCAGCACCTCACCCTGCCGCAGACCTTGCCCTGCCAGGCTCAGCAGCATCCTAGAGAAGATGCCGCATGGGTTTATTAATTAATCCATTAAATTATTGCTGAAGCTAATTGAGAGCCACACGTTCTCCCTCCAGCTCCCTCCCCACCGGCCAGCAGCTCAGGCAGGAAGATGCAGGATTACAAAGGATCAGTAGCGTGCGGCTAATTAGCTGCTGTTGGATGCCGTTGGGAGCATCCAACGCCAAGCGTGCCGCATGTCCGCCGTGCCGCCTGACACAGACGTCTGCCAGGCTCATCTCGGTGACGATCATCAGGTTTTAATTAGTCTCAAACACGATTCCTGTCACAAACGCTCTGCTGGGGGTTGTTTGTTTTAATTTGATCAGGGCCAGGCAAAGAGAGGGGGAAGAAGGAAGGTAATTAAATTTGACTAAAAATCTTGGAATGCCATTAAAGCTGATGTCCTCATTTGCATAATCCGCTACCCGCAGCGTCCAAAATTTCCACCAGCTTGTTTTGACTACTTCCCCCCCCCTTCCCTCCCCGGGAAAAGAGCCGCCCCTAGGTGGCACTGCCCGCCCGCGGAACCTGCGCGGAGCCCCGCGGAGACGGGACGGGGGAAGGACGGGGACGTGCAGGGGCGAGGGCAGGGAAAGGAGATGGGAAAAGGAAAAAAAATCCTGCCTTGCTTTTAGCAAGTTGAGGGGGAGCAAGTTGGGCAGCCCCTGCCTGCCTAAGTGGTTAAAACACCCAACACCTGGATTAAGCAGTTAAAATGGCAACACCTGGTGGGGTTCCTCTTCTGGAGCCTGGGACGCCCTGAGGATGGATGGATGGATGGATGGATGCATGCCTGCCTGAGCCCTGCCCGAGGAGCATCACGGTGCCAGGTCACGCTGTGGGCAAGACACCAGGAACAGCGGCAGAACAACGAGGCTGGGTGCCTTGCCAGCAAGGCAAACACAGCTGGCAGTGACTCCAGATCCCTGGCTTTGGGAAGGCTGAGGCTCCCAGAGCTGGGGTTTCAGTCCCCAACACAAGGACAACTAAATGGCAGGTGGGTATAAAATCAGACTGGGCATTTCTACCCTCAGCCCTCCCTTTGTGTGGCCTTAAAATGCTCCTTTTGTCCCTTGGTGCTCCTGTTTCCCTACTTGTGTTTCCCTGTTTAACATGGAGAAAATACTATTCCTAATTTCCCTGCTTGGCTGTCCATAAAGTAATTATCTGATAATTGTTTCTGCTTATTGGCAAGTTAGTTCTAATGATGTTTGCTAAACATTTGATTATTATTGCAAACACCACTTTTGCATGCGGAGTCAGGGCTGTGATTTCTAGAGACGGTTTCTGGGAGAAGTAGGTTTTACAGGCAGGTGTTTTGTTTTATAGAGATACCACAGTCAGAGCTAGAATTCGTGATGCTGTTAGGTTTTCTGGTTATATAGATAAAATAATTAAGGTGATAAGCTTACACCAGGTAACAAACAGGGGTTTGGTGTTTGATGGAATTAGACAGTAAAAATCCTGGATGGTTTAGGAAGAAACGCAGAGAAGAGGGAATGGGGGTGCTGGGGGAGTAGAGGTAAGGAGGGATGTCTCCTGTCTGTCCCTGGCGTGTGCGTTTACAGCCAAGCAAAATCCTCTGGCTGTTTAAAGCAGGAGTATCTGCCCCCATCCCCCCAAACCCATCAGTAGCAGATGCGGGACACAAGCCAGGGCGATGCTCTGGAGCCGGCCCGGTGCCCGCTGAGGGCTGCCGCTGCCCAGCTCAGCTCCTGCCAGCCCCTGCCTGCCGAAGTCGGCAGTTTTGGACGTTTCTTGGAACCAATTGATTCACCTCCCACCACAGCCATCCTTTTTCAAGCCCTGGAGATCATTATGCAGTGCTTGAGAAATGCTATTAAAGGCCTTTCTGGATGATTTCCTGTAATCAGGGCCTTAGACCAAGAGCCCCAGGGCATCAGGGGAGAGGGATCATCGCTACGCCAGGCAGTGCTTTCCTATGGAGTATTTGCCCATTGCTTTTAGCTGTCTAAATGAACACAAGTTTTTCTCACATCGCTCCCCCTCACTGCAGGAGCTGTGGTGGCAAGAAGAGCCCAGGACAAATAGTAGAGTGGGTTAGAGTGTAAAGCGCCCAGACATTTGCTGAGAATAACGCAGGGGAAACTGGAGAGATGCTTCATTTCAGCCTCCAGGTGGGGTCTGGGAGAAGGAGAAAACGTTGGTTAGAGGCGCATTGTTACCTTAGTGGCATCGGCTCTTATTTGGCTGGGAGGTAAAGTGCAACCTCGCATCATTTGGCATTGCCCCTTCCCCACAATCTCACTGGCAATAAAACCTTAGAATGAAGGAAGGAGAGAAACGATGTGGGGGATGGAGCTCCTGGGTGCTGGGAAAGCCAAGGGGTTATCAGTACCAGTCCAGGTGCTGGTGGAGCAGGATAGGCTCTTGCAATACAAATACAATCCAAAAAATTGGGCTAAAAGAGAGACAGAACAGGATAAAGAGATTGAGCTATTACAGGAGCAGTGGAGAGGAAGAAAGTGATGTGGGCAAAACATAGGAGGCTTTTAGCAGCTGGGGACGGTGTGAATGAGCCTGAGCTGGCTGCAGAGGTTGTAAAGGATGGGATGGGGGGGGAGCATCCCAACCACGCTTTGCAGCATGCGCAGGAATGTAAGGAAGCTGAAATGCCACCCGCTCCCAGCTGGTCTCTAGAGGCAGCAGCTCCCCTCTGGAGAGCACCGGAGGAAGAATTGCAACTTGTAGTGGCACTGTGGAAGTTGGGCTTCTTCCTCCAGCACGATAAAGCTGCCAGTGCCAGAGACAAAAGACGGGGCTCGCACCAGCAGCATGTTAGGAGCTTGTTGTCTGACAGTTGTTACGGCAGCACACATTGCCTTTAGGAGGTGACGTAGTGGTGTTCCTTTCTTAAAAAAAGGAATAGATTGCATTTATCATGGGCCCCTGCAAAAATAGACCGTCATAAAAATGAATTGCACTTGCGAGCAGGGTAACATCTGTCATTGTTATGGATGTGCCTTGGGAGCTCCCTCAGAAAGAGTCCCATCTCTGGCTGCAGCAGTCCTGCCCACTGCGTGTGGACCAGCCAAGGCTACCGGGAGGGTGTGATCGTCTTTCATGCTTTCCACAAAAATAGCACAGGATCTGCAGGACTTTAGCCTCCTATTTAAAAAAAAAAAACACAGATGGGACTAATGACACACTGGTTGTCACCAAAAGGAGAGATGGAGCATCCTTTGAGCACCCTTCCCCAGCCCACGTGCTGTTGCTTTCTCTACTTGCCATGTGGCTGGAGGATGAAATATTCGCAACATGGCTGGAGAAGACTTGACATCAGCCAAAAGTCCCTGCTGTTGCTGTTCCCCCTATGCGCTCAATATTCAGCTTATACTGGGGGTTGTTTAGCTTCTCTTGTGCATCTTGCAGCTTTCCTTTGATCGCACAGTTACGGGGGTCCTACCGAGCCATGTTCCCTGCTCTCCTCCAGTGGCATTTTCCCCACGGTGAGCCACCGAAGCATGGGTACCTCCTTGCAGTGCTTTAAAACAGCTGGGATACACACAGGACTGCAAGTGGGATTTGCGTAGCACTTTGCAATCTTTCAATTAAAGGCAGCCCAGTTGTCCACTTGCTCCCTGGTCTCAGGCCCTCTCTGCTGTGACATTCACACGTGTCCTTATGCATGCCAAGTTCAGGAGTCTCAGGCAGCCAAGGGCACAGATGTCCAAGGATGACCTTTAATACAGTACACATCAGAGCTCCAGGAATTTCAAGAGAAATACATAGCTTCACAAGGCAAGTCCAGATCCACAGGGGTAAAAATCTACCTAAAAGTGTCTGAGAGACCAGCCAGCAGCAAGAGGAAAGTCCTGCTGGTTGCCCAATAAAGCCCAGAACTGGTTTAATCCTTGTCCAGACCTGGTGGCCTTCAGGGAGCCAATCTTCTCATGAAAATCCGGATTTCTTCATGGCAGAGGCTTCCAAACGCCCACTGCAAGGTACTTAAATGCTTAAAGAAATAGAGGGTATGAACCCTAAAAAGCAGCACAGCTCAGTCTTTATGCCTAAAATCCAACATCAGAACAAGGTGTTGTGATCAAACTTGTCTGCTTTAAGATTGGCAATTTCACCTGATTTCAGCATGACGACTGCAGAGCGAAGGCCTTGGTGGCCCAAATACTTTCCTGTGATTTATTCTGCAATGATCTGCAGAAGTAAGAATCATGTAAGTTTGCAGAATATGGAAGAAACTGCAGAATGTACCAGCTTAAACAGCTTTAGCAATTTGTTCCACTTCTTCCCAACCATTGCACGGTCCGGAGTAGTTACAGGCTGCTCCACCTCTGCCCTGGTTGGTCACTGGTGAAACTGGTTCTGTTCCTCTCTCGCAGTTTAAACCGTAAATGAGTGGGGTAATTATTTCACTTTGATATTTATAGCTTTGTTGCCTGCAACCCTGTTTTTCTGCCCAGCTCTGGGAGCTGTGAGTGCTGGTTTGACAGTGGCGGGTTCATGTGCTTCCTCCCCAGCTCTTATGGCCTGAGCACGGTGGATGGTAATGATGTTAAAAGCTCATAGAAGATCAGGGGTCAGAGCTTTTTTGCAACGCAAATGCTAACTCAAGTAAAGCTAATGTTTCTCTTTAGCTTCAACCATGCGTTTCCCTTTATGAATGCTTTTGGGCATCCAACTTTTATAATGGTTCTGTTTTCTACTTACCAGTTCCCTCTCGGCAGCTGTACTGCTAAGGTGAGGTTATGCTTTCATGGGAGGCAATCTCAGTGGCGGTGGTGACTGAATTCCCCAAGGGGTTGGAAGATTTCAGCACAAAGACCTCGACCTGGCTGCCACCCTCGCTGGCAACCTCTGCGCAGAGCGATCCAGCAAGTCCCACCACATCCCTTCATCTGCACACACAAAGATGCTGCTCGGCACAGGCTGCTGGGATGGTGTGTCAGCACCGCATTAAAGTGAGAACTTCATGGTTAGAGGCATATTGGACTACCATTCTCTAGCGTTTACCCTATTCCACAGAGCCGGTGTAGACAGCAGCCTTTGTGCAGCAAGAAAATGTTCTTTGGTCCCATTTCGTAGTGGTAATGACTAAAATTTCCACCAATGTTGGGGGTTTTCAACCTCAAATGGCTTTGCAGCCCACA
Source organism: Dromas ardeola (assembly GCA_013398915.1). NCBI lineage: Eukaryota > Metazoa > Chordata > Aves > Charadriiformes > Dromadidae > Dromas > Dromas ardeola. The sequence continues at coordinate 323,189 of VYZM01016745.1, forward strand.
GAATGAAATTAGCAGCAGTGAAGCATGACCACATCCGTAGCGGAGCACAGAAACCACGGAGGGAAGACGTGCTCAGCTGAGACTGCAGAGGAGAACAAGCAGGCAGAGCATTTCTCCTCAGCTGGAGCTGACACCCCAACTAACCTCTTTACGCCACCAAGGTTGGAGTTTATTAAAGACTGTGAGTCAGCCAAACCTGGAGTATGAATCTCATTAGGCAGCAGAGCACTAACATGTCCTTGCTCCCAAGAAAGACTTTTTCTCCTGCTTCTTCCAGTCCCCAGGTCCTTCCCTTTACAGCAGGGACCTGTCTGACTTCACTTACCTCCAGGTTTTGGGCAGAATTGTGCAATCTCTTTTTCCAGCAAGATAAAAAGTGATAATACACAGGAGAAGAGTAGAACAATGTGAAACTCCACGGGGATTCACACGTGGAGGGCAACAGCTTCCTGCTGCCTCCCCAGCAATGCCAGGATGTGACTCCGCTGCGGCAGCAGGAAAGTCAGGGTAAGGACGGCATGAGTGAGGTCTGTCTCACGCTGTGGCTTGGGATGTTTTCATGAAGTCCAGACTGATTTCTCTGCAAGTGCCACAGCATTGGTGTAGTCCTCATGGTGTTTGCTAATGAGATATTTCTGTCCCTTACCTGTGAAGTAGCATGGTAGGGAAAAGCACTTCTGATGTGGAAAGTGGCTTCCCAGGGCAAAACACAACGCCGGTGCGGTGCTGACAGTGAGCATCGCAAGGTCTGGGCTTTGCTCCACCAGCCCTTGTGCTGCGGGAGTCGGGACCAGACCTCCTGTCTCTGCAGCATCACAGCTTTGGAGAGGGGAAAAAAAACCCTGGAGCTGTGTGGAAGCAAGAGGCCAAAGCTCAGCAGCAGCACAAGGTTCAACACCGCTGTTTGCAGCAGAGCCCTCCTTTCCAAAATGCAGCCCTGGCTGCCTCCTCGGGGCTGGCTGTCCCTGCACGTGCTGCTCCCCTTCCCCGGTATCGGTGTCCTCCGAATGCCTTGCCCTCCCCAGCTCTGCAGTGCCTTTGGGGCATTCCTCACAGCCCCCCAGGTCTGGGATAAAGCCAGCCCTCTCCTGAAGTCCAGCTTCAGCTCCTGGTAGACTTGGGAATTGTTTGCTGGGCCTGGAGACCTCTGCTCTGTCACTGTCATAGTGTCATCTCTGAGCCTTTCTCCTCTGGACTTTAGTCTCCCCACTAAAAAAGTTGGAGCCAGCAGTTGCTTCTTACCCAGCCATGCAAAAATGAAGTTTAAAGGAGCCTCCTTGGCCCCAGCTGCAGAAGGTTGACAATGGGAAAGGTGCTGTAATTCCAGTCACACAGCAGCCAGCAGCAGCATCTCGGGCTCCGGCTTACAGGGGATGCTCTCTGGTGGCAGTGCAGCTTTGTCACTCTAGCAAGGAATGGCAGAAATGCTTTTCTCACTTGTCCAGGGAGGAGATCCCTGCCCAGCGTATGTGCACACCTCCCTTGGCACCTCTGGAATATTATCCGCTGTTGGCAGAAAAAGGGACAGAGCCGAAGTGGTGCGGGCTGCCCAAACGCCTGCGGGGCATCTGCCCAGATGTGCAGGGGACCTTGTCAGGAGCGAGGCAGCAGAGACTGAATCCACTCCTCCTGTAGCAGTACGGAGCAGCAACGGGGGAAAAAGTTGGGGAGGAGTTGGGATGTTAAGGTGAGGCTGCTGGGGGAGCCCAGGCTGCTGGGCTGGATAAGGCCCCCCCTCTTGCTCCAGGCAGCGCTGGCAAGGAAGGGAAGGGCACCTTCAGATCTCTTGTGCATGGACCTGCTGCTCCACTCCCATTTCTCATTTGTGCTTTCAAAGATTATAAGGAAAAAGAAGAAAATGGAAAAAAAAATAAATCTAAATATTACCACAAAACCCACTTTCTACTCTTCTTGGTATGTTTTCTTTTCATGAGAGGCTGTTCAACGCAGCGCAGCCTCCAAGCCTGGGGAACAGGGAGTGCAGCAGGAGCCGGTGGTAGCCAGGCGAGGCAAACCCAGACGTGCCTGCTGGAGGACAGGCCCCATGCAGGAAGGAAAGTCCAGGGCACTGCGTCTTTCGGGCAGGAGGGAACAGGAATCGGTTACAGGTGACTCAGCAACTGCAGGTCGCAGTATTTCATCACAGACCAGCTTCGCAGAGAAAGGAGCGGTGCTCTCACCTCTGCCCCTCTTCCCAGGGGGTATCGGATGCTGCCTCCCAATTCTCCCTGGGCAGTTTCATATGAAGTCATTAATTTCCACTGGTCTGACACAAAGTTGTTTCTGGGAGGTGTTAACTGGTCTGTATCAGAGAAGCGGACAAGGCGATGTGCGTGTAGACGGACTGTCCAGGGGGAAGGTTGTATACAAATGTGTGCATTGTTAATTATTACTGTGTTTTCTTATAGCTCAGCAGGGAAAGGTTTCTCCTGCCCATTTGCTTGTTACTTGGCAGACTCTCAAACCTGTGACCTTCTTCCTCCCTGTCCTCTTCTGCCAGCTAATAAATGAATTTTTTAGAGGAAGTTGTTTTCAAGTTCACTGTCTCTAGCTCCTCTTTGTTCTCAATATGGCTGATAAAGGGATTGAATTTTGCCCAGGTTCTCTTATTTTTTACCTTTCAAAACACCACTTATAGTTGTGTTTTCTCCGATTTGCCCTCTCCTCCATCTCCCTTCTGCTCGGAGGGTTAGATCCAAGGACAGAAGAGGAATGCAGAGACCTGCTGAGGTGCTGCCCTGCTGGGACCTGCAGATGGATAATCTGTGTTTTTAACTGGGCTGATCCCTTGGGATCTCTGCTGCCTCCTGGGACCACTCGATGTCCTACAGGACATGTGGCAAGTCTTCTCCAAGCTGGGTGCAAGGAGTCATGCCCATCAAGGCATGGATGCAGCACTGGCAGGACTGGGAGTGCTGCACAAGTCTGAAGCATTTTCTCTTCTATATAAATGAACATGTTTACCAAAAGAAACCATCCTGCCACTGGAGTCAGGCAGTAAAGATGCCTGAATTTCCTTCTTGTCCTTGAACCAAGTGACGTCTGCTCAGCAGGGATGCTGAAATCACTGCGCCTGTCAATGTGACTGCCGCACCGCTCAGGCAGCACGGGTTTCATCCAGAGAACTGCGGAGAGGATTTAATCAGGACTGACACGCACGCTTCCAGCATCTTACCTGCCCCCTGACATCCTCGTCTGGTTAATCCTTCATGTCTCGCCAGCACTACCCCATTCCTGCAGGTTTTTTGGTCCATCTGAAGTCAGTTCTACAGAAGGGCTGTCGGCACGGGCTGCCGCTGAGGAGGGTCCGTCCTCTGAAGATGGGAGTGGAGCCTGTGCCTGTCCCCGGCTGGTGAGATGGTGGTGGGAGAGGGAGGGAGGGAGATGCTGGGCAGCACCAGACATTCCACCCACAGACCAGGGATGTTTCGAAGGCTGCTCTGAGTTTGGCTCTGAAGATTCAGAGCTTTGCTTGGAACCACCTGCGGTTCGGGCATAACACTGCTGCCGGCTCTGGCGTGCTCAGGTTTGGATGGGAGGGCACCCGCCTGCTCCCTCGGCCGGAGAGCGAGGATGGGCAGATGGGTGGGAAGAGGCTGCTGACTTAGGGAAAGACAGATCAGCTTCACATCTGCTTCTTCTGCCTCAGCCCTGTCCTCCGGAGGCAATTTCTCCAGCTGATGAGCGTATTTCTGTATTATAACACTGAACCACGGCAGTTCTGCTGAGCTCAGCATCCCGCTCCCCAGGCTGGGAGCGAGGCGGCGCGCTGTGCCTGTTGTGAGATGGATGAACAAACCCAGTCGTGGCCCCAGACTAACAATTTCATCCAAGAGATCGAGTCCCACAGCAGCCGGATCATCTGCCGTGACAAAGGCAGAGCAGATCTGGGCACGCGGGGCATTGCGCAGACAGTTGACATCGACCCACGGGCGAGCGGAGCCGGTCCATGATGTGCAGCTCGTGGCCTCAGAGGGAAAAAAGCACTAAAGAAGTCAAGCCTGAGTGAGAACCGAGGGATTTAGCATGAGGAATTATCCCAGTGGAAAACAGTAAAAGGGGAAAAACTAGCTTGATTTGCTCAAAAGTTACATTATCCAGGGAGATGGCGAGGACAGCATCGGCGGGGCAGGCGCTGTGCTGGAGTGAAGGCTGCCCAACGGATGACTGCGGATCTCTGCGAAGAGGATACATTTTTAAAATCCCGGGATATAAATCCATGTAGGGCAATTGCACAAGTCCTCTCTGAGCCCCTCGGGGGCTCTGTATCGTAATGTATTGCTGGGCTTCACAGCCCAGAGATTTAATGCATGTGGGGAGGCATCCAACACCCATACGTCATCTGGGTACTTGGTGGGAGGCGCATCCCCACGAGCTGGATGAAGATTGCTGCCAAAAGGACGGAAATTTTTTGGCCCGTTAACAAAGCTCACGTTAAGAAATACAAACCTGGCGTAAAAGATGCTGACAGCCTTGCAGGAGCGTGGGGGAAGAAAGCTGAAAGGCTCTGAGAGCACAGAAGGTTGGTCAAGGGCCAGAGCAAAGAACAGGCCATGGAGATACCCCGGAGAGGTGCAAGAACAGCAAGTTGGATGAAGACCAATGAAATGTGGTGTGTATATAAGAGAAGATGGATCCCCCTTGTCTCCTGCTGGGCTTCCTGAGGGGAGGAGCTCCGCTGTTGGATTAGAAGCAGTACAAAATGCGAATTGGGATGCCTTTCTGCACCAGCTGGAACCCCACGAGGTGCTTCCTCGCCCCGGTTCCTGATGGAGCATCTCCAGCCAGGTCCAGCTTCAGAGCAAAGTCCTGACCCTGCACCTTCACAACTTTGCAAAAGTTTGCCACCCAAATCTCCCCGTTGTGCCTACAAGCCACCCAAAATCCCAGCCCATACCCCTGTGCCATGAGGAGATGCCTGAAGGCAGGTTCCTCAGCTCAGGCCCATCATTTGTTGCTGGGGGTTATCACTTCCAGTTCTGTGGAGAACCGCGGCTTCACCCGGCAACCTGGGACGGGGGCTCCTGAAAAGTCTGCAGAAGAAATGTTGTCAGTCCCTGAAACACACTTTAATTTTAGATCTCTGATTTTTATTTTTTATTTTTCCTGGCTGCAGGTTGGAAGGCTTTGCAATCACTGTCTTCTGGCACCTTGGCTCCAGCAGCAAATGCCCGAGCTTGAACGTCAGGGCAGAAAAGTGGCTTTGTCTCCTGCCACCAAGCCCCCATGCAGCCCTCGAGACCAAAGTGAGGGCTTTAAACTGCAGCAGCAGAATCACAAAGCCTCTGCAGAGGGTCTAAGATATGCACGCACAGAGCTTTTTTTCCAACAGCTTCTTTCCTTCTCTGAAAAAAATGAAATATTTTGCCTCTCTGCCATTTCCTCTTCCCCTACCAGCCTCACCCTATCTGGCTTTTAGCTTCAAAGTGCCCTTAGGCCTTAAATAAATTTGATTTAGAGCCACAAATACCTTATGTCGTGTTCTTTTGGAAGTTGTTCCCTGCTTTCTCGTGCCACGGCCATGCAGGGCCAGCTTGCAGCTGGGGGAGACAGCGGCAGGAGGGGAGGATGCATTTCTGGGACCCCATTTCTTTCAACGCGAAGAAAAGGGGCGTCAGTACTGAAGACAACCAGGAACAGGGGTAGAAATAGTTGTTGGCTTGTTTTAGAAGCATCAACAAGAATTTTGATAGGTTTATTGATAAGCTTTAAATGTGTTAGTTGGAATGTGCAAATAAAAGGGGGGGTATGTATGTCATTTAGTCCCACACACATCTTCAGGTCGAGGAGAGGTGGGATGGTCGGTCCTGTGACCTGAGTAAAGATTTCCTTTCCAGTAGCGAGGGAGGGGTTAAATTTTTACAGATTTTTCTGGACCAGTAACAAGCCTTTGGAAAGACTGGGGAAAGGGAACTCCAAGGAGACCCGTGCTCACTGTGCAGATGCGCTGGGAGTCCAGCACGGACAGCAAAGCCGTGGTAGGGGTTTGCTCTCTGACTGGGACCACCTCTGCTCCCTCCCACTCCCCAGCTGTGGAACGCTGATTCCTCTCCCTCCTCCTCTGGTCTCGGGTGAATTTGAGCCCGAGAAGCTCTTCCATCCACAGGACTCCCCTCCTGCGCTTCCCACCATCTGGTCCATGGGGTTTCCATGCAGGACGAGGAGCTGAGGAAGGGTTGCCCCGATGGCTGTCAGCCTACAAAAGGGGTGGCTGTGCCACCACTTGTGCCCATCGATGGCATGGCTGGGCTGCCTGGGGGCAGCCCCCACATCAGGAGGACCTGTGCCCAGGGTGGGCTGCACACTACCCCTCATCCTCCTCCCTGCTCACCCCCGGAATGCTGTTGGCACAGGGGCAGGGTGTGCATGGTGGGATCTGGGAGGCAAAGGGACAGGGAGGGAGTCCCAGACGGCACGGGGATGGGGACAGGGAGACCACAGCATCAGTGGGAAGAGCAGGAGGCCCCTGCCCCTTCCTGCAGCCCACCTGGACCCCAGCCCACCAAGTCTGAGCACCCTGAGGCGTGCTCGGATGAAGCTTGACCTATCTCATAATCTCATAGCCTTCTATGATGTTATAACTGGTTGGCTGGATGAGGGCAGAGCAGCAGATGTCATCTACCTTGACTTCAGCAAGGCTTTTGACACTGTCTCTCATAACATCCTCCTTAGGAAACTGAGGAAGTGTGGACTAGACGAGGGGACAGTGAGGTGGATTGAGAGCTGGCTGTGTGACAGGACTCAGAGGGTTGTGATTAATGGAGCAGGGTCGAGTTGGAGGCCTGTAACCAGTGGTGTCCCCCAGGGGTCAGTACTCGGACCAGTATTGTTTAACATATTCATCAATGACCTGGATGAGGGGACAGAGTGCATCCTCAGCAAGTTTGCTGATGATACCAAACTGGGGGGGTGGCTGACACCCCAGAGGGCCGTGCTGCCATCCAGCGTGACCTCGACAGGCTGGAGAGCTGGGCAGAGAAGGACCTCATGAGGTTCAACAAGGACAAGTGTAGGGTCCTGCA